>OY856410.1:1132122034-1132722034 GCA_963693085.1 Alisma plantago-aquatica
CTCCGGTCACTAGTATTTGGTCATTGTGCCTATAATAATATGCACTGTTCGTCACCTCTCTTAGCCGAGCCGTGTTAATTTCTAGTAATGAACCATAAAAAGAAGACATCGTTAATTATGTAGAAGAAAAGAATAGGCGTGTGGTCTTGTATCAGATGTCCCTCTTCTTTATTAACCTGCCACCCAACCTTTCAAAATTTGGAAAAACAGTCTGGTTGTACTGTAGGAAGTTTGAACCACAGTTACCAAAGACTTTACATATAAGGCACATGCAGGCGTAAGTGTCACAGAGGCATGCCTTTCATTTCGAGATAGCCTAGCTCTTCAGTCTTTCCAGGGTATCTCTCCTTCAAGAAGGCTGGTCCTGGAACAGCAGGTGAGAAAAACCTAGTGTTCAGCCTTTTTCCTCTACGAATTCCTGCTACTCTCCGTGAATTCTTTCTTCTTCCTTCGTCAAATCTTCAAAATCACAGAGCAATAGCATGGGTTTCACGACATATCAGACTTTCTACTTCAGTTTGCAGCTTCGTCATCCTGCGAACCCTAAAAATAAACCAATCAACTATTGAGACTACACAACTCGCATAGATCTTTCTGTATTTGGGTTCTCTTTAGCTAATTGTTTGCTTTTTCTGGCTTATGAACAACCCCGCAATATATGTTTCCTTTTCTTCTCTGCAGTCGATCATTGTTTAAGTGAAAATCAGGCACGAAACTATGGGGAGAGGAAGCGTGGTTATAAAGAAGATCGAGAACCGAACTAGCCGGATGGTTACTTTCTCCAAGCGCAGGGGAGGGCTGATGAAGAAAGCCAAGGAACTGGCGATTCTCTGCGATGCACAAGTTGCCGTCATCGTGTTCTCCAGCAGCGACAAGTTGTACGACTTTTGCCATCCCCCCAACAGGCAGGAATTTCATGATCCGTCAATATTTAGCTTAGATTATGTACTTTATCCTAATTGGTAGATTTCATTTATCTTCCTACAATCTACCTCTATTTCGTTCATTTTCTACGAAAAAACATCCATCTGGGAACTGTATGCATTCCTCCGGCCCTTACCCCTCCATGTATATGTGGTAGATCTAATAGTTTCACGTAAGTACGACCTTCACTTAGACGTTCGACGTTGGATGTTTCTTCTGTTTTTGGGAGCCAGCATATATAATCTTGCTTCCTTGTTTTCAGATTACGAGCTATTTTGTACCGCAAATTGCTTTTCAATCTTCAATCTGAGTTAGTGCATGAGATGTTTTAGTTTTAGTTTGGCTATCTTTCTAGTAATATATGATCTGTGCAGGAGATCATTCTGAATTGTGTTCATCAATTCCTCTTTAAAGTATTTGCCTGTAACAACTAATTGTTCGAATTTGCTGCTCCGCACTAGTGTCGCGTTCCTACGTTTTTCGTTCTGTATACTGCCGATATATACATGAATAGTTAACGATCAGTAGCTGTATGTTACATGGTATATTTTACGCTTGTTACGGAAGCGGCACTGATCTCCATTTTGAACTTAGTGTTGAATTGACGCCTAAACTGGAGTCATGGGGCTTCTGCTAGCAGCTAAACCCTTCAAAGGATATATACTCTGCCCAACTGTTAGTGTATCCTCTGACATACAGCGCTCAAATCGTATCTCCAGATTTTTGTTCCTCTGCATTGCATACTTTTGTATTCAAGATTGCTTGGTTACTGAATATTAAGTAAACTTGCACCACATGTACAGCTTTACCACACTAAGTTTATCAATGTAAAAGACAATCAAGAAACTTCATTAGGATAACACTGTAATATAGAAGAATAAATTGTTGTGAGCCGGTAAACAATATAAATATGATAAATGCCACAACATTTGATCCTCTTTTTTTTTTTGTTTAT
Source organism: Alisma plantago-aquatica (assembly GCA_963693085.1). Taxonomy (NCBI): domain Eukaryota; kingdom Viridiplantae; phylum Streptophyta; class Magnoliopsida; order Alismatales; family Alismataceae; genus Alisma; species Alisma plantago-aquatica. The sequence goes on from OY856410.1 coordinate 1,132,123,914, forward strand.
ATATGTTCGTGTCTTTGATACCTAGGTGATTAGTTTGAAAAAGAATCAATACGACCTCTGTAACTGCATGATTGGGAGCTCTGTTTTATTTTGTCCACATTTCATAGTCTGCTTAGGTATTAATTTGTACAAAGATGCAATATTCTTTTTTCAAATAATACGGTTAAACCTTCATTGGACTAACCAGGATAAGTATACGACGTTTCATTTCTTTCTTTTGTTCTACCGCAATCTGCATCAGATGTATAATGCTGTTAAATTTTACCCCGACCTCGAAATCTCATGAGACTTATTCGGCATTTATTCATTAAATACTGCAATTTATTCCTTCCAAAATAATCATGACTATCTTCAATTGTATATAGCTAACCTCATCAAGCACACTAAATAAGCAGTGAAATTGGACAAAATAATTTGAAAATTGTCTTCATTTAGATGTAATTAAATACTGCAATGTTGGATAACTAAAACGTGGTTGTGGCAATGACGTGATTGTGGCAAACTGGCAATGACAGTAATAAATGACCGTGAGTAAGAGTAGAGAAGGATCAACCAAAGGAGGTGTTGATGATTTTTTCGTTGAGATATAAGCAGAACAGGAAGTTCTGGATACTATAATTGGAGTATATGTATATAGAATTCGAACTATATATGTCCGATAGGCCAAAATACATATCTTAAAAAGTGTAAAGTACGTTGAGAGTAACGTGACCTGTATTTCCGATATGTTGGACATGATGTGGAAGATATATATAACTAATTGACTAAAACCACCATTCTAATTCTATAATCCTCTCATCTCATTTCAGAAAAAAAACCTCTATATTGTAGCTGAGATCAAGCTTGTTACAGTAAACATTTTTTTAGCTACTGATACATGTATACCTCTACCTACATCATATTCACAAAAGGAGACTCTCTTACTAAGGTGTTAAGTCAAGATATACAACATCTGAGATGACTTTCTGTTTAGGTCGTTGATATATGTAGCTCTACCACGCAAAATCCAGCATTTTTGTTGGTTTTAATTAGAAATACAGCATGGCATGAATTTCTTTAACTTCTTCTCTTGTAAACCTGAATGTTGTCCGTTGAATCACTAATATCGCAGTATGAGGGAGATCATAGAAAGGTTCCAGAAACAGCCAAACAAGAAACTGTGTCCCTATGATGCACATGAACAGGTATATCAATTTCACTCGACGTCACATACATATTCTTGAATAGGTAAGCAATACAAGTATTTTCTGTAAGCATGTATATTCACCGGATCTGGTCCCATTTCACCCTGCAGCACCTGCAATGTCAGTCCAAGGCACAGCGTTTAGTAGATGGGAACATGAAGCTCGAACAGAGCATCAGGCGGTACACAGGTGAGGACATGAGTGGCCTCAGCCCGTCTGACCTTGACCAGCTAGAGGAACAGCTTATGTTTTCCGTGGACAAAGTTCGGAACAGGAAGGTATATGATATTACTCATGCAATCAATTCGTGACAGTAGCAATGTCACCCGATAGCAACTATTTTCTGGCGTTTCACTTGTTAACTATGTCGTGATGAGTGCGAAATTGTATGGGATGTAGACACAACTGTTGGGTCAGCAAGTTGACAATCTCCGAAGAAAGGCATGCACAACTACTCTTTGATATATCATTCTCAATTCTACCAAGCTACTAGTTAATTTCCTTGCATAGTTGCATGGTTTTGATTTGAGTTCTAATAACCTTTATTCTTGACGGTTTTGTGCATTGTCCTAACGTGTGTGTATCACAGCAGACTCGGATGCTGGAAGATGAGAACAGGCACTACCGTGAAATGGTAAAGTTTTGTATATATTTAATTAGATTATGCTAGCCCAGTAGATGGCGAATTCTAATCCGCTTAATGTGCTCGTAAACGATGATATGCTCTAGCAGTTCGAACATGATCAGCATCAGTACGAGGCGAAGCTCTTAAACGGCAGTCTGGGGCCACTGCTCGAGGGGTCTTACCACCAGCTGTTTCCTGTTGATGTCGATCAAGGGGATTTTCTTCCGCTATCGGATCTCCGCCTTCAAACACCAACCCTTCATGACCGCGGCCTTCATCCCCACTATCTGCAGCTCGGTTAGGTATAACCGTGCAGTTATAGCATTTCGAACCCATGATTGCATGATGATCATAATATATATAGCTACCGAGACAACTTTGCATACATGCCTGCAGAACATTGCAGCTAGCTTGCATGGTCTGGTGAAGCTTGAAGATGCGCACTTGAGTAATTAGTAGGAATGACCTTAGCCGTCGTATAAATATATTGAACTTCTGAACTTCGTTTGAGTTGGGATCCGAACATCCTGGATGATGTCGTTAAAGTGTCTATCTACTTGTCTGTTTTATTAAAACTGCAAGTAAGAAATAATCTCAGTTTCTGACAGTGTTCGAATTGAATTACCGAGGTTATATGTATATACATTGATAGGAAAATACTGGAATGGCTTTGTGGCATGGGCTAAAGCGGCATGAATCCATTGTTGTAAGATATAAATATGACACGACAATGACCTACTCATTGGTAACAACATTAATTAGCCCGTCCATAATAGGGTTTTAAATAAACCAATTCACTAGATTCTCGAACCCGTTCTCTTTTCGATCCTATATTGAGATTCATAGTCTATATAGCTAGGTTAAGCAATCCATAAATGAACAGAAAATCTTCATAGGCTTACACTGAAAATTTCAGTCCGAGTCCTTTGATTATCATTTTAAGGTAGCTCTCTGCTGTGGTCATAACATTTAGATGTCCAAGACGGCAATGTGGGCGTGGTTAATGTTATAAATTACAACTTTAACTTTTACTTATGTGCATTCAGGTTATGGCATTACATTAGCAAAATTTTCTCATGTGTGTCCCTTATGGGCTCATAAAATTTGTTCTCGTTTCATACCTTATATCTGAAAAGATCTAGAGGGGAGGTGAATAGAACTTTTTAAAAATTAAAGTAAAAATGAAAAGAAAAAGGCAAGCAACCAAAATGGAGATAGGATTTAGAGTGGTTCTGTCTAAGATGTCAGTCCACTACCTAGTTATTTGCAACTAGAATTTTCAATAAATAGTTTTATTAACTTATCAGTTAAGATAAATTATAAAAGTATTTGTTGCAATTAAATTCTCTTCTTTACCGGCCACACAAGAGAACCACGCAAACATCTTCTTTAACGGATGACGGAAGCGAATCGATCACCTCTTCTTTGACGGCCACGAAAGAGCATCTATGTGAACACTCCTTTTTCACCTGCGAGATCCCGGACAGCCCCCTCTCCTTGGAGTAGTCTCTCGCAGTTCATGAACAAAAAATGAAGACCGGAGAAAAGAGAACACCAATGTAGCTCAACAATATCATAGATCAAGTTTATGAACCAATACCACTATAGATTAGGCAATATGGATGAGGGTGTTGGGAAGCTATGAGTAAGACACAAGTATGGCAGCTGTAGAAGATTGCAAGTGTATTGTTATAGCTCAAGATAGCTCAACTATTTCTCTACTCTTGTAAGACCACTACTATTTGTAGGATTGATTTTCAAGTGGCTAGGGCAACTTTAGGGAGTGTCTAAAGTGTTTTAGGATGAGAAAGAGTTGTTATAGTGGAGTCAATATAGGTGCAACAGCTAATTAAATTGTTAATAAAATTAGCATTTCATAACCCATCTCGGTCAACAACATTCTCGACCAGAAGTGTCTTGGTTGAGAAACTTTTTGACCGAATTTGGTCTAAGTGTCAAAATTAGTTCTAACATGTAATTGTCATTCTAACAGGTAATTGTCGTTCTTACTTCTTGGTCAATTGTTTTAACGGTCTATCCTCAGTCCATAAAATCTTCGATCAGGTGTGTGTTGATCGACAATATTTTTGACCGATTATGACTCAAAACTAACAATTTGTAAAAGTACTTCCGGTGCTCTGAGTCCTCAACCGGGAGATTGTCAGTCAACAATTTGTTCAACCGAGAGAGTCTCGGTTGACAAGTTTCTTGACCAAAAAAATCTCTGAAAATTGATTTGCAATTTTTTTGGAAAACCTATATAATGATTTTTCTAATGTGATCTACCTATCCTGGAAACTTAGTCTTGGCATATGAATAGGATTGGGATAGGTGGGGTTGGTACATATCTTGATTTTACATAAGTTTTAGATATTTGTGCATTTATACTGCAAATAAGCACATATACACAATAATTCAAGCATTTGATATTCCAATCTTTATCAATCTTTACTGGAAACCTAAAACACTTAGATAGCATGTTAAATATATAAATAATAAATGTTTGTCATCATCAAAAGATATAATGAGCTAATGTTCAATTTATCCAACAATCTCCCCTTTTGGAAGATGGCAAACATTTCTATAAGTAAAAACTTGAATGAAATTTGCGTACCTTGGTGAGTTATTGCTTGAGTGTCTCAAAAATATGTACACATTTTTACTAGAGAGATATGAAGTATATCATCCAGCTCTTAAATTAAAGTACAATAATTAATTTATGACAATGTGTCTCTCAATTTTAAAATTCAATCAAAATTATAAAAAATCTCAAGGAAATAAGTTTTTCTTTCAAATTATTTCTCCCCCTTTTGTCATTTCAAAAAGTAAAAGAATACTCCCCCTTAGTTCAATACTCCCCCTAAATATGATGCATAAAATGTTAAATTTATCCATAATGGTCATGAACAAGTATACAAACAAGCTCAATTCATTGATTAAAGAGACCATTACATAGATTTGTTGCTCAAAAGAAAACACATAAGGATAGTTGTATGAGTACAAAAAGATGTCACTTGAATAATCAAGGAACACATCCACCTCCAGATCTTGCCCATAGAAAGGTGTAATGTCATAATATTTCACAAGAGTTCCCCATTCCAATGCACTAGTCTTGGCAAGAGTATACGCCTTGAGAAAGGTGGGTGCTCTATCAAAGTAAAAATGGGCAGCTATGTCTTAGAGTTGCATGGTGGAGTATTGAGTATGGGTAAGCTCGGTGAATGGTGTAGGTGAGACTTGAGTGTAGTTGGTGTATGGGTTGTATAGATAGATACTCCCATCATATGAGGGGGGAGGTGAATAGAGTGTGGGGTGAATAGAGCCTTGTAAAAATTAAAGGAAAAATGAAATGAAAATGGCAAAAACCAGAATGGAGATAGGATTTAGAGTGGTTCTGTCTAAGATGTCAGTCCACTACCTAGTTGTTTCTATCTAAGATTTATAATAAATAATTTAAATAACTTATCAGTTAGGACAAATTATAAAAGTATTTGTTGCAACTAAACTCTCCTTTTTACAAATCACGGAAGAGCACTATGCAAACCTCTTCTTTAATAAATGATGGAAGAGCACCATGCAAACACCTTCTTTAACGGACGATGGAAGAGAACTGATCTCTTCTTTGATGGCCACAGAAGAGAACCTATGTGAAGACTCATTCACCTATGAGATCTCAGAAAATCTCCTCTTCTTGGAGTAGTCCCACCGCAGTTGACGAATAGAGAATGAAGATTGAAGAAAAGACAATTGCAATGTAGCTCAACAATTGCCTATATCAAGCATATAGACCAATACCACTAGATTGCACAATGATGGATGATGGTTTTGGAAAGCTATGAGTAGGATATGAGGATAGAAGTTGTAGAAGATTGCAAGTGGATTGCTATACGTCAAGATTGCTCAACTATTTCTCAACTCTTGTATCTCAAATATACAAGTAGTGATTTGGATATCCTAAGACCATTGTTATTTATAGGAATGGTTTGTAAGTATCTAGGACAACTTTAGGGAGTATCTAGAGTGTTCTAAGATGAGAAATAGTTGTTATAGTTGAGTCAATGTAGGTGCAACGGCTAATTTGATCGTTAATAAAATTAGCATTCCAGAACCCATCTCGGTCGACAACATTCTTGACAAGAAGTGTACAGTCGAGAAACTCTTTGACTGAATTTGGTCTAAGTATAAAACTTGGTTCTAATGATTAATTGTCATTATAACTTCTTGGTCAACTGGTTTAACAAACTATTCTCGGCCCACAAAATCTTTGACCGAGTTTGTGCCGGTTGACAATATTTTCGACTGATCATGACTGAGAACTAATAATTTGTAAAAGTACCTCCGGTGCTCTGAGTCATCGACCAGGGGGTTTTCGATCGATAATTTCTTTGACTGAGAGAATCTATGTTGAAAAGTTTCTCGACCAAAAAAATCCCTGGAAATTGGTTTGCAAATATTTTGGAAAACCCATATAAAGATTTTTCTAATGTGACCTACCTATACTAGACACTTATTCTTGACATATGAATCGGTTTAGGATAGGTGGGGTTGGTCAATAGATTAATTTTATATGAATTCTAAATACTTGTACATTTGTACTACAAATAAGCACATATACGCAATAATTCAAGTATTTGATATTCAAATCTTAATCAATCTTTATTGGGTACCTAAAACACTTAGATAGCATGTTAATAAGAAATGGTTGTCATCACCAAAAGATAATATGACATAATGTCCAATTTAGCCAACAACATATACACTATGTTTCCTTTATTCTCTCTTATCGACATTTTCTCATAATTTTGGTATCTTATTCCAAGTGCACGTTGGACCCTCTGGTGGATTTTAATAGTGCTTTTAGTTTTTGGTATTCAAAGTTTTGAATTGGTTTCTCCAATGAGGTGGGGAGTGGTTTTCCTATAACATCCTCATGAATGTCCCATAACACGAGTTATGCAGTACCATCATTCTATTACCTAATGATATATATAGTGGTTACATTTAAAAAAACAATCTGCAATAGAGTAGGCATGTGAGAAATAAATATCTCTAAAACAACCAATCAGTATCATGCATTCCTATACTTAAGAAACTATCCTATTCAAAGGAGAATGTACTAGGGTTACTTTTACTTACTCATTAACATGCAATCGTCATCTCTATTTGTTAGTATGTGATTTATGGAAAAAACTTGCTTCATGTGAGATTTACTCCTTATTCCTTAAATCATGCTCTATTGGATCTATTAGAGCTGTAACATTTTAATATACTTCTTAACTAAAATAAAATAATAATATATAACCCAGACACAACTCTTTCCATTTATGATACCATATCTAAGCTAGGGTTTATTCTCTAGTTTTCATCCCAAAAGTAAATTTGTAGATTTTTTCTAGAAGTTGGCTTAGCTCAATACATCATTATATATCATCGTCAACACCACATTAATTTCTGACCTTATTAGTGTGTACAAATATTTATTAAGGCCATTCACAACACATGGACACATTAGTTTCCATTTCAATGCCATAAATCCATTAATTACAAAAGTACATCATGGTAATGGCTCATATGAGTCAATTAGCCCTAAATTCAGATATCTTCATCAAAATATTTATACTTACTCTCATGAACATTTCATACTTAAGTTCACAACTTATTTAGAGACAACAAGTAAGGAATTGTGTTTTGTAGCTTATTCAATTCAAGCAATATTATATACATGCACACCTAATTCCTAAGTATTAATTCATTCATGCTAGTTCAAGAAATTTTACCATATAACAATCTACTTCCTTGCCATTATATTCAATAGGATATGATCTATATATCATAAAGTAAACAATTATAAGTCATAACAATGAACTTGAGTCTAGGAGGTATTTAATCCCCAAACAATTCCTCAATCAATTACCTAACAACATATAAATACAAACCATAATATATAGGATCTTTAGTCAGATTTGATTAATTTTTTAAGACATGTCTAGATATTTGAATCTGGACCTAACCATTGACCTTTGGTATTAAGCATCTCAAATGCATAGCTTAAGGATTGAAAAGTTTTGAAATATATTGAGTCCTAGAAATAGACACTTTTTCTTACTCCTTTCGTCTCAAGTACCCTTGAAATAGAGGAACTAAAGAAAGAAAAGAATAAAAAGTGTCTTTTGATATCCATTTGATCAATTCAAAGGAAGGACAGAATTAAATCATACAGAGAGGAACCACCAAAAAATCCAATCTAGGGTTGATAACCTTACTTGAGTCCATAGGGAAAAACAAGCTAAAGCTCTAATTATATCGCCTAGCTCCAAATTCGTCAAAACCCTAGAATTCCCATATTTTCCTCTCAGTCTTGATCTCTGGGTGATTCAACAGATAATCTGAGGTGTTTAAATGTTAGATAAACTATTATAAATTATTTGAGGTACTTGGAATAATTACAAACAAGTCTACGTTTGTTTTGCTTATTTTAGCATCATGTGTCATCAGTTGAATTTCATCTCTAAAAATCTGACAAATGTAGTGATTCATGCATTCTCAAATTAAAACCAAAAATTCTAAAAATTTAATATTTAGTAATAAATAATTTATTCAAGGTAAATGTTAAATTTCAGCCAATTTGATCTTACAATAAATTAATAAATATGAAGAGCATGGTCAACTAAGACTTTCCTAGATAACCTTGTCAAGCAAAATGTGTACAAAACATCATAAAATATATTTTTTACAATAATACTAATATTTGAGTCATACTTGCCAATTTCAAAATATTATGAGCACATATACAAAATAAAAACATTTACTACACCATTGTACATATCACTAAATTTATTTTCATATTTTTATATATATTCTATGATTTTCTAGCAATGTGAGCATAAATTCATTAAGTTTAAAATTTTACAACAAGATTCCTTTGACAAACCTTAACTGGGTTTGAATAGATACATAAATTATAAGAAAGAATATATATATTGGATATTAGAATCACTCTTAAATTGAAGTTAAACTTAGGATTGTCAAACTTTAATAATATACAACTGATGCAAGTTTATCATGTCTCAACAACTTCAACACATTATAATCAAGCTATCAATTATCTACATGCTTATACAATTATTAATCAAGAAAACCATGTAGTCATTAAAATAATCCTAGTTATCCAACTAATATGAAAATTTCATTAACATTTCTTGTCAAAGTTATAAGAGGACTAATACCATATAAATATCGCTTTTGTCTCACCATCCTTTATATATTTCCAAATTTCTCTCCTAAATATTTGGGAAATCCCATTCTCACTCTCCTTTTTCCTCTACTCAAGGTTATAACCACTCCCCGCACACTACATAAATATTCAATTCCTTATAATAGGATCTTCCTTTCCTCATCACAAAGACATATGCCATCTTCATTTCCCATGTGCTTTGGCTAGTTGGCCTCCCAAACTTAAGGATTTGTTATCAACTATATCCACCTCAACATGGCTCTATGAACCTATCTGTAGCCCAAAGAATGCACCTACAAGGTGTTATCGACTTGGTGAAGCTTTATTGTTTATGTTTTCACCAGAGCAATGATAATTCTTTATTTTCCTTATCTCCCCTTGCTTTTGTCATTGGTACCAATAGGCTTTGCATTTTCATTGATAGATCATGTTTTGATATTCATTTTTGTTCTATTGGACTATGTTGAGCCTCCTTGATTTGGTTTTGGGCCTCTTTCTAGTCTTCCCTTCCCTTGAAAATGGTTCACTTGCTCCTCCCCCTAGCCAATAATGTTGTAAAATCAATGTGGGCATTTGGGAGATATGTGATCCCTAGTTTGTGTTCTTTAAGATAGCATTTGTGAATATCATATGATGGAAACATCTTATGATTGTGTTTTTTCTGAATTTAGTGTGATATCATGAATTTTTTTTTAAATGGCGTCGATGTAGAAGAACATATGTGGTGTTGGTTTTCATAACCTTGCATTATTGTGATTCTTGTCATGCAATTAGGGAAGTTTGATCTTTTTGGCCCTATAATTTGTTTGACTATGGGATTTTTAGTATGGGTGAAGTTCTAAGATTCACACGTATTTTTTTGGGAATGGTCATGCACAATAAAGCAACGGGGTGGGAGACTGAGAGGGCGATCCAGCACCTCTGGCCGCCCAGTGGGATACATCATGGCAATGGAGATCCTCTTTGAGTGAAAATGTTGTAGAACTGGTTGCTTCCCCCTATCTCAGATCTATTTCATTGGCAAGCTATTTGGAAGAATGACGGAGATAGTCATCTAGCTTTGAAACCTAAGGAAATCACTATTGTTAATGGAAAGCTCATGTATCCAAATGAGGAGGCTAAACAAAATGTTGGGAAACGGTATCAGTGCCTCATAGGTTATGTTCTCAATTTTAGAGATCATATTCCTATGCTAGTCAATCATCTGGATCAGATCTGGAACCTGGCCGAGTCTATAGAAGGTTTCACCTAGGAGAAGGCTTCTTCATTGTAAACTTCATAGATCTCGAGGACCTAAATACGGCACTATCAGGTGATCGGTATGTGAGAGATATGCCAATGATTCTCAAGAGATGGAAGATTTGCAACAAAATGGTGAAAGCTAGATTCAAGGAGGTTCTTATCTTGTTCAGAGTTCATAACCTTCCTGTAGAACTCTAGTCTAGTAGGATGTTCAAGAGGATAGGCTCATTACTAGGCAAACCTTTGAGGATGGATGAACATACAAAGTTTGGATTTAGAATCAAGTATGACAGATTTCAAGTTCTCATGTCATCAGAGGCAGAATTCATTGAAACTATGACATTGTCAAGTAGTACGGGTGAATACCACATTATTTTTATTGAATATGAATGGCTTGTTTACATATGTGTGATCTGTGGTTACTTTGGGCATGATGACTATTCTTTTGGTTTTCAGTATGTTAAAAATGTTCACAAATCTTGTAAGGAAATCTGGGAGAAGAAGGAGGATACTACTGAAAAGAAGGATGATTCTTAAGGTATAGAAGTGTTGAATGATTTTGTTATTATTTCAAAACAAGATGAACTTATAAATAGAGAAAATGTTTGGGTAATGAAAATTAAGTTTTCTAATTCTGATGCTCGTAGTCAAGGAGTTTTACCTCAGACTGATGTTTTGTTAATCAATCTAAAGTAATTGAAGAGCAAGCTATTGACACTGAATTTGTAACTCCTAATGAAATTGGAAAAGTGCATAATGAAGGACTCGTAACATTTTGACTGATGAGGAAGATATATACCAAACACTCCTATTCCATTTTTTTCTCATGAATACCCTGGGGTAGTAGAGGTGATTACCAATCTAATGTGAACGAAGATGAGCCTAATGTGGCTAGAAGGAAGAATAGTAGTATATCTACTAATGAGGGGGTCAAGGAGGTCCAAAGAAGGAGTAAATATCCTCCTAAATGTTTGGCTAAGGCCAGTGTTGGCATATTTCACCATGTTACAAATTCTATTTTTTCTCCAATGCAGAATAAGTTCGGAGGTCTGGAAATCATAAACAAGGAAATTGAGGTTGTTAGTTCAACAGGCCCAGTGGTCAAATGAGTCCTTCTCTACATATAACCTCTTGAAATGTCAGGGGAATTAGAAAAACTATCATGGGAGTTCAAGAGGAATTAAGGAGTTCGTGTGGTGATATAGTTATTATTAATGAATTTAAATTGAGAATCAAGTAAGTTCACAAAGTTATGAGTAAGTTTTTTATGATATCAGTGGATTTCAAATCATGAATCACATGTGCTTGGTAGGGTTCTTATTCTCGGGAAAAGTGAGTCTTGTGTTATCACCACAGTTTTTGAATCGGATCAAGTAGTACATGCTAAAGTTCAATGTGAAGAAGATTGTTTTCTTATCTCTATTGTTTACAGTCATAATGGGGACCATGAAAGAGTTAATATGTGGCATGACATTGAGTAGTTTTATGTTGGTGTTGATGGTCCCACTACAGCAAACATTCACATTAGTGGCCTTTCAGAAATGCCACTGAAAAAAATAAATGCCCGATGTATGCACAAATTGTCGTTATTTTGATATCTAATTTGGTTATTTTATGTGTCATTTGGACTTAATTGAATATCTTTTTAATACATATTTTACCAAATTAGTAAAAATCACTTGTGCATCATTTCTTATATTTTTACATGTATTTTACATGCATTTTACATGTTTTAATTATTATAATATTTATTTGATTTTATTCATTGATTATTTTATTGTAGATAATTATTATTTACTAGAGCAAAGTTGATACCATCGACTTGCAACTCGATGGTAGTGACATGGCATCAAAGTACAAATATTTTTTGCTCCAGATTGAAAAGGAAAAGGACGTTTTACTGTGAAGAAGTCGATACTATCAACTTCCAACTCGATACCATTGACTCAGACGTTGCGGACCAAATTTTAATGTGTTAAATCTAACACATATTGTATTAAAAATTACATTTTAGGTTTCCTCTTGACCTAAATATATACGACGGCTATAAAAGGCACCATTAGAACCACAATTGGTGACAATACGACAGCCGAACGGAGGGAGAAAAGTAGAGGAACCCTACACGGAAGACCTCGAATGTGGGCTTTGATCTCCAAACCACGATATAAACATGATTTAAACTTAGCAGAAGCGATTCGATTAGCAGCGGAATACCAAAAATCAACAGAAATTAAAACTTTTTGAGATAAAGCATTGAAACCATAAAACTTCCTTCATAAAAGGAGATAAACTATTTACATCTCAGATAATTACTTCTCGAGTAATTATATACAACATGATACAAAATCTCAAGAACTCATAACCAAAATCTTAGACCAAAAGACTCCAAGACCTGAGAGTACAGAGGACACATAGGACTGACTCTAACTACGCCACATGGCAGGCTAAATCTCCACCTGAGATTTTACTGCTGCCCCTGGTGCTGCTGCTGCTGGGAATGGTCGCCTGTAGACCTGTTCCTCCATCCTCGACGTCCACCTAAAAAGTTGAAGTCTACGGGGTGAGACAATTTTACATAATTGTCCCAGCGAGAGTTATAACTCTCTGCCAGAAGCTTTATTATAGCACCTCAAAGAATAACTTAAGCAGTAAAAGCTTCAAAGTATTCAACATCAGATATAATAGTAAGCATGAGTTCAACATTTATGAAACATGAAGACATTTGCACTATACAGTGTAATATCAATCAATCAACTCGTAGTTATCTCTAACAGGCATGCTACGCTGTGGATTATGTTTTTCAAACATTACTTTTATGCCCTGTGGAGATGAGGTTTACCACTCATACTCCAACCAATCACTGCTAAGTGCCTCGGTATCATACTAGGTCATCGAAAGAGCTGGATTCTCATGACCTTCACCTTCCTCAGTCAGTAAGAGGATTACTTGTAGGACATCTTGTGCCTCTACTATAATAGCTTACCAGGGTAATCTGGTCCTTCGCTATTTTAGAGTTACAGTGGCGTTCTGTACTCTCTTCATCATCAGAAGATTTCATGTTTATCTTCCACAGATACGGATATTTGTGCTTTCTTCGTCATCAGGAGGTTTCATGTTTACCATCCACTGATACGGTATGGGATTGTAGTGAAGGATTGATGGATTACACATCTACATCAAACACCTACACTAGGATGTAAGGTTCTACACATCCATATACCCCACATACTCAAAAGTATGTGATCCAGGAGTTCCCTTAGGAAAACTTGTTTCACCATCATTTGATCTCTGACAATGATGGATCTATGATCAGGGCTCTACATTATACTTGATTAGTTAGGTACATTCAGTATTCTTTTAACATCATACATTGTTCTTCAAACAATAACATTAGCATAACAGCTATGAAATGAGAATACTAAATGTAACAAGCCTAACTCTCATCAATCATCATTTCTCAATACATTCATCACAAGTCATCTCTAAAGCATGACCTTGATGGTATTTATGGCTCTCACAGCCCATTTAATTCATAGGTTGCCATTGACAAGGCATCAAGATATTTTACTATTCATAAAGCTAACAACATGCTTTCAATGAATATAGCATCATCATCCATACCTGGATATGATCATCTTCATATCAGAACCTGTAAGGTTAATTCAACTGATAAAAGCAATTCAAATCAAGAATTATACTTTCCACTCTTGCCATAAGAGCTAAGTTCCCTGATTCTCATCAATTAGGGTTTACTATTCACATTACATGCCATCGCCCTAGAATTAGGGTTTATTATTCACATTACATGCCATCGCCCTAGAATTAGGGTTTATTATTCACATTATGGTAAAATGAACTCATAACATCATCATGTATGAGGAACATCATCAATGATGCTCTCAGATAAGATTAAGATTCATCAATTATCATAAATAGGGTTTTCATGATCTCACATAGGTGGATCATACCCTAATCATGTACATTCATATATATTGAAGGTATTTTACTTGGATTTCAACCATAATTGGGATTTTCTCTCTCCTTTTGCTCATAGGTGATTATTACATCCCTCTAGATTGGGTTAGGTCTAATCAACATTGATAAGCCTAGCCAAGTCATCACCATTGTAACCATTGGGGTTTGCATGATAAAAAGGGGTTACCTACTTGAATCTATAAAGGGTATTTTGGTAAAGTTCACCATTGATCATAACATGGGTTAATATACTAACCACTTGACCCTTAATGTCCCTAGGTATCATTAGGGTTTAGGTTGAACAACCATCAAACCATCTAAGCCTTTAAGGCATTAGGCAGACTTATCCTTAAAAGTCCCCAATAGGTTTCACACCTTCAACCTTCAAATGATCCTGAGATCGTTTAAGGTTGTAGACCGTTTAGCTTTGGTTGACTTCAAGACCGCATGACACTCAAGACCGTTTACCCTTAAACGATCTTGAGGTCGTATGAACTCATTCGATCCTGAAGTCATATGAACTCATTCGATCTTGAAGTCGTATGAACGCATTCGATCTTGAAGTCGTATGGACTCATTCGATCTTGAAGTCGTATGAACTCATTCGATCCTGAAGTCGTATGAACTCATTCGATCTTGAAGTCATATGGACTCATTCAATCCTGAAGTCGTATGGTCCTAAAAGCTCAAGATCGCATGGACCTCCAAGGTGATTCAAAGGGTAAACTCGATTAGAGTTTCCTATGTTGAAGCCTTCAATTGGTCTCAAGCTTGCTAACCACTTATCAATTGAGACAATTAGGGTTAGCCTTAACCAATTGGTCACTCAATTGATCCTCAATTGATATCCAAATAGGGTTGGAGTTGGTTCAATTAAGGTCTATAAACATTCAACCATCAACACTCAACAATGTGAATCAAATCAAAGTTGATCCCATCAAATTTGGTGAGTCATTAATCAACATCATTATGAACAGTAATCCCAAACGGTATATGATTGGTCAACCATCTTAAATGGTCTTGAGACCGTTTGCCCAAAAAGGGCAAATTGAACAGATTGAAAATCAGAACTTAATTCAATTGGATTTGCTAATTGATTTGATTATATCTCACGATTCCTTTGGAGTTAACCCCTCAAATTTTGTGGGTGATTAACCTACATAATTATAAACAAGATTCCCATACGGTCGTCGTTTTTTCAACGCGATCAAACGGTCTTGAAGGCCATTTGCCTTCATACGACCCTGAAACCGTTTGCCCACCAAACAGTTGTGTAAACCGTATGGGCAATTGGTGGAGGTCGTTTGATAAAGTGGAAATCCGTGGATAAGCATAGGAATTAACGCCCTTATCTTCTACCTCAAGAACAGTAGCAGTTCTTCATGATTTTACTTACAAGGATGCAAGGGAAAATAGGGAAGAAGAAGAACTAGCAACTATATGCATAGAAAAAGATGTATAATCAAAGCATAAGATTTAGAGTTATAAAACCCGCCTAAAGATTGTTCCTTGAGCTCCAAGCTTCCAAGCTTCAGGTCTTTAATGGCGTCGTTGAGCTCCACAGGTCGGCCAAGGTGAATTCTCCAAGGAAAAGTTGAAAAGGAATGGATAGAAAGATAAAGATAGGTGAGCTAGCCATGAATTCAACCTTGAAAATGAGTTTCCTCCATGAATTCAAGCAAAAGGGATGATCTAAACTTACCTAGGACCCTTGGTCGTCCTTCTCTGTTCCAGAGCTTAGCCTTAGTCGGTTTTGAGCAAGGGGAAAAGAAATGAAAAGAAGAGGATCGTTCCCTTGCTAAGTGGGGAAGGTAGTATATATACTTAGGTGAAATTTCAACATAAGAACATATGCTTTCCTCATTTCTCATCTAAGTCCTTCCTTTCTTCTTTGCACGTCCCCACATCTTATTTCTAAGGACAAACTCCTTCTAAGGTCAAGAATTGAAGGCAAAGAGGATCAACCCATCACTAAAGCATACACATAAAAGGGCTATTATACATACACCTTGATTATTCAATCACAAAGGTGTTCTTTATTATATGATTATTCAAATGAAGTGACCTTTTCATCATTTCTCTTCTAAATGATGCCAAGAGTCATAAAAGATATTTTAGATGATGTATTTTACAAGTTGCACCCCTCAAATTGGGTAAATTGCACTTTACACCAATTTAGGGTTTACAAGTACAGGGGTTGCTTCCACATCTGCACCTTGGTGCTCAAGCTTGGGAAATCCCTCAAACTTCATCATAAACATCCTCATGATGTCTCAACATCAGAGGAACATCTCAACATGTGAAATCTGCAAGTTAATCCCTTAACTGGGTAATTTGCATATAGATCCATGTATTACAAAACAATGCTACAACTTTATATATAAAGGAGCAAAATTGAAATATATGTTTCTGAGGAACTTAATTACATGCCCAAAGTTAATCACAAGGATTTAATTACATATTTAGGCAAAACACCTAGGGTTAGTTCATAACCCAGGTCAGGGATGTTACAAATTATCCACCCCTTACAAGGATTTTGTCCCCGAAATCGATAAAACGTATTAAGAGAAAAGGGCAGGGTATTTCCTTCTCATCTCATCCTCTAGTTCCCAAGTGGCTTCTTCAACACCACGGTGGTTCCAGAGGACTTTCACAAGGCTTAAATCTTTCTTCTTTAACTTTTTAATTTTGTTATCAAGGATTGACACTGGTCCTTCCTCATAAGATATATCATCATTCAATTCTACCTCCATAGGTTGTAGAACTGACTCAGTGTCTGGGTGACATTTCTTTAGCATAGAAATGTGAAACACAGGATGTAACCTCTGTAACTCTGGTGGAATCTCTAGTTTATAGGCTACTTTTCCAATCCGTTCAATGATTGGATAAGGCCCCATAAATCTAGGAGCTAACTTCCCTTTCTTTCCAAAACGAAGGACTCCTTTCCAAGGCGAGACCTTGAGATACACTTTGTCTCCAACCTCGAACTCTAAGGGTCTACGACGCTTGTCAGCATAAGATTTATGCCTATCTTGTGCAGTCTTAATCTGTTGTTGTATTACCTTAATCTTTTCTGTAGTTTGCTACACAAGATCAGGTCCTAACAACTGATGCTCACCAGTCTCATACCAACACAAGGGTGATCTACAACGTCTACCATACAAGGCTTCATAAGGTGCCATATCAATACTATGCTGATAGCTATTGTTATAGGCAAACTCTATCAAGCTTAGGTGTAGATCCCAACTTCCGGTAAACTGGAGAACACATGTTCTCAACAGGTCTTCCAAGGTATGTATGGTCCTTTCCGACTGTCCATCAGTCTGTGGATGAAAGGTCGTACTAAACCTTAACTGGGTGCCTAAAGCATTATGAAGTCGTTCCCAAAAACGACTTGTAAACTAGGGACCTCTATCAGAAACTATAGTGACAGGAACTCCGTGCAAACGCACTATCTCTTGAACATACAACTGTGATAACCTTTCAGCAGAATAGGTTGTTTTGACAGGTAAGAAATGTGCTGTCTTAGTCAACCTATCTACAACTACCCAAATGGAATCATGTCCTTTTCTTGTCCTGGGTAGGCCAACAACAAAGTCCATGGTCACATGGTCCCACTTCCACTGTGGTATGGGTAAAGGTTGCATTGTTCCTGCAGGCTTCTGGTGTTCAGCTTTAACTTGCTGACACACAGGACACCTCAGAATAAATTCTGCAACATCCTTCTTCATTCCAGGCCACCAATACAGATGTTTTAAATTACGATACATCTTGGTGCTCCCTGGATGCATAGCGTACATTGAAGAATGAGCTTCTTCCAGGACTAACTTCCTCAAGTTATCCACATCCGGCACTATCATCCTCCCATGATAACATGCTACATGATCATCTGAATCATGGAAACTATCTCACTTCTCATTTCCATACTCTGATCTAATCTGCTGAACTACAACATCAACATGTTGTGCCTCCTTAATCTGCTCTCTTAGGGTAGGTTTAATATGAATCTCAGCCATCAACCCGGCTAACAATGACACCTTCAACTGTACATTGTCTTGCCTTAAAGAGATAAGCATATCTCTCTTAGAGCATACTAAAGAGTTTAGTTGTGCTCTATCCATGGTTGATGTTGCTGATTTCCTACTCAAGGCATCTGCAACAACATTGGCCTTCCCTGGATGGTAATCAATTGTACAACCGTAGTCCTTGATTAACTCCATCCAGCGACGTTGCCTCATGTTAAGCTCATGCTGAGAGAAGATATACTTAAGGTTCTTGTGATCTGTGAAAATCTGGAATGTCTCTCCGTAGAGATAATGCCTCCAGATTTTCAATGCATGAACCACGACAGCTAACTCTAGATCGTGTGTTGGATAATTCTCCTCGTGCTTCTTAAGCTGTCGGGAAGAAAAAGAAATCACTTGTTTATCCTGCGTCAACACACATCCAAGTCCATTCTTGGAGGCATCACAGAAGACTACATATCCTTTTCCTTGCTCAGGTAGCACAAGCACAGGTGCACTTGTCAACCTCTCCTTCAACAACTGAAAGGACTGTTGACACTTATCACTCCAAGAAAAAGGAGCATCTTTCTGGGTTAACTTGGTCAAAGGTAAGGCTATAGAGCTAAAGTTTTTAATAAACCTTCGATAGTAACCAGCTAACCCCAAGAAGCTTCGAATCTCCGTCGGTGTCTTCGGTTGTTCCCATTGTAGAACAGATTCTACCTTTGTAGGGTCAACACGAATTCCTGAGGCAGATATCACATGTCCAAGAAAAGATACCTCCGACAGCCAGAACTCACACTTGCTAAACTTAGCATACAGCTTATGTTCTCTTAGCAAGGTCAAAGCTTGGCGAAGATGTTGCTCATGCTGCTGAGCATCCTTACTATAGATCAGAATGCCATCTATGAAGACGACAACACACTGATCAAGGAAGGGTCAAAAAACTCTATTCATGAGTTCCATAAATGTAGCTGGTGCATTGGTTAGTCCAAACGACATAACCGTGAACTCATAGTGACCATATCTTGTCCTAAAAGCAGACTTGGATATGTCACTATCCTTAATGCGGAGTTGATGATATCAAGATCTCAAATCTATCTTTGAGAAGACTGTTGCACCACGCAACTGGTCAAAAAGATCATCAATCCTCGGCAAAGGGTACTTGTTCTTTATTGTTACTTTATTAAGTTGTCTGTAGTCAATGCACAACCGCATTGACCCAGCTTTCTTTTTAACAAACAAGACCGGAGCACCCCAAGGTGAAGTGCTCAGTCGGATAAAACCCTTCTCAAGTAACTCTTGAAGCTATTTCTTGAGTTCTGCCATCTCGGCAGGCGCCATCCTATACGGTTTCTGGGCTATGGGTTTCGTATCTGGGACCAAATTGATCTCAAAATCAATCTCCCGAGGTGGTGGTATACCAGGAAGTTCTTCAGGAAACACATCCTCGAATTCCTTGACTATGGGAACTTCAGCAGGATTGGAACTTTCCTTGGTAACATCTACCACATGGGCCAAGAATGCATAACATCCTTGCCTCAACAGCTTATCAGCAACCATAGCTGATACAAGACAGGTGGGCAGAATCTTTCTTTCACCTTGAAAGATCCATGTGTTGCCTTCATCAGCAAACACAGCCAACTTGGATTCACAATCCAAGACAACTCTATACCTTTCTAAGGTATCCATCCCGAGGATTATATCAAATCCTTGCATATCAAGTGGTATAAGGTCCACTTGAATGCGATGATCAGAAAAGAAGAGGATGCAGGGAGAACATACCTCCTGCAAAATGGCAGACCCACTCAACGGAGTCTCCAACAACAAACTATCTGCCCTATGACTAACCGTCATATTGCAGTTACGAATCACTCTCCGAGTGATAAAAGAGTGTGTAGTACCCGGATCAATCAGAACAGATACAATACAGGATGTAGACATATCAGAATATAAAAGTTCCATCTGACCTGCCACTACCCGTGGATTGACCACTGCTTCAGGTGGGTTCATAGCATAAAACCTTGCTGTCGCCTGGGGTTAAGGTGGTGTTGATGATCCAGCTTGAGACGCTTTCCCGCGTCCTCGAGCTGCTCCTTGAGGTTGTCTTCTCTGTGATCCCTGTTGACTCTGTCTCTAAGGTTGTGTCATACTGACAGGTCTAGATCGGCAGTCCTTCATCAAGTGTCCCACCTTCCCACAGTTGTAGCAACTTCTTTCCAGTTGTTGTGGTCTTGGTGGTCCAGTAACTGACATTGATGCAGAACTGTGAGTCTCTTTTTGAGGTAGGCTTCGTCCCCTGCCTCTACTTGGTGACCACTGAGTTTGGGAACTTGATCTGGGTGGTGGAGGGTTAGGTGCAGAGAATCTCGGTTTCTTGGAATCCCTAGATGAAGAACCCTGGAACTGTGGATATCTTTTCTGGGTTTGCCTCTTCTCAACCACAGATCTCTCTATCCTTCGGACTGACTCAACGAAGGTAGAGAATCTCTCTCGGTTTTCTAAGGCAGACACAGGGGTTGATATATCAGCATTCAAACCCTTCTCGAATCTCCTGATTCTTTCCTCTTCCGTGGCAGCCATGTGCGGACAGAACCGCAGCAACTCCATGAACTTAGCTTCATACTCGCTAATGTTCATCATGCCCTGCCTCAATCTCTCAAACTGAGAGATCTTCTCATCTAGGAAGGTCTTTGGAAAATATCTATTGATAAATTCCCGACGAAACTCTTCCCACGAGAACTCTATCCCAGGTCTCTTCTGCTCTTCCATGTTCCACCAGTGACCAGCACTGCCTTTGAGAAGATAGACAGCATGTCTAACCTTCTCAGCCTCCAGGATATTAAGAATCCCGAAAGCCTTCTCCAACTCTGTTAACCACAGATCAGCATCTGCGGGGTCGGCAGTCCCAAAGTACTCGGTAGCTCCGACACGACGAAGTCGCTCGAACGTCTTACCGATACCTTGTCCTTCAGGCTGGGCAGGTGCCCTAGGTGCAGGCATGGGCATCTTGTCAGTGATGTGTGTCATGGCAGTCATAAACTGCCCAAACATCGTCTGAACTGCTGGGTTACCCATATCAGCTGGGTCAAACTGGGGTGATTCAGGTGCAGGTTGTTCTATTTCTGGAACCCTTGCACTGCCTCGAGGTGCACTAGCACTACTCTCTGCCACGTACTCATCATGTGGCTCTGCCATCCTTATGTATCTTCTTCTCCTGAGGAGCAGAAGATTCTATTAGATAAGGAAGAGATACTAAGGATAGACTCGACATCCTAAGTCCTATGCCTCTGTAGACTCAGCGAACCTAGAGCTCTGATACCACTTAATTGTGGGCTTTGATCTCCAAACCACGATATAAACATGATTTAAACTTAGCGGAAGCGATTCGATTAGCAGAGGAATACCAAAAATCAGCAGAAATTAAAACTTTTTGAGATAAAGCATTGAAACCATAAAACTTCCTTCATAAAAGGAGATAAACTGTTTACATCTCACATAATTACTTCTTGAGTAATTATATACAACATGATACAAAATCTCAAGAACTCATAACCAAAATCTCAGACCAAAAGACTCCAAGACCTGAGAGTACAGAGGACACATAGGACTGACTCTAACTACACCACATGGCAGGCTAAATCTCCACGTGAGATTTTACTGCTGCCCCTGGTGCTGCTGCTGCTGGGACTGGTCGCCTGTAGACCTGTTCCTCCGTCCTCGACGTCCACCTAAAAAGTTGAAGTCTACGGGGTGAGACAATTTTACATAATTGTCCCAGCGAGAGTTATAACTCTCCTCCAAAAGCTTTATTATAGCACCTCAAAGAATAACTTAAGCAGTAAAAGCTTCAAAGTATTCAACATCAGATATAATAGTAAGCATGAGTTCAACAGTTATGAAACATGAAGACATTTGCACTATACAGTGTAATATCAATCAATCAACTCGTAGTTATCTCTAACAGGTATGCTACGCTGTGGATTATGTTTTTCAAACATTACTTTTATGCCCTGTGGAGATGAGGTTTACTACTCATACTCCAACCAATCACTGCTAAGTGCCTCGGTATCATACTAGGTCATCGAAAGAGCCGTATTCTCATGACCTTCACCTTCCTCAGTCAGTAAGAGGATTACTTGTAGGACATCTCGTGCCTCTACTATAATAGCTTACCAGGGTAATATGGTCCTTCGCTATTTTAGAGTTATAGTGGCGTTCTGTACTCTCTTCGTCATCAGGAGATTTCATGTTTATCTTCCACTGATACGGATATCTATGCTTTCTTCATCATCAGGAGGTTTCATGTTTACCATCCACTGATACGGTATGGGATTGTAGTGAAGGATTGATGGATTACACATCTACATCAAACACCTAGACTAGGATGTAAGGTTCTACACATCCATATACCCCACATACTCAAAAGTATGTGATCTAGGAGTTCCCTTAGGAAAACTTGTTTCACCATCATTTGATCTCTGACAATGATGGATCTATGATCAGGGCTCTACATTATACTTGATTAGTTAGGTACATTCAGTATTCTTTTAACATCATACATTGTTCTTCAAACAATAACATTAGCATAACAGCTATGAAATGAGAATACTAAATGTAACAAGCCTAACTCTCATCAATCATCATTTCTCAATACATTCATCACAAGTCATCTCTAAAGCATGACCTTGATGGTATTTATGGCTCTCACAGCCCATTTAATTCATAGGTTGCCATTGACAAGGCATCAAGATATTTTACTATTCATAAAGCTAACAACATGCTTTCAATGAATATAGCATCATCATCCATACCTGGATATGATCATCTTCATATCAGAACCTACAAGGTTAATTCAACTGATAAAAGCAATTCAAATCAAGAATTATACTTTCCACTCTTGCCATAAGAGCTAAGTTCCCTGATTCTCATCAATTAGGGTTTACTATTCACATTACATGCCATCGCCCTAGAATTAGGGTTTATTATTCACATTACATGCCATCGCCCTAGAATTAGGGTTTATTATTCACATTATGGTAAAATGAACTCATAACATCATCATGTATGAGGAACATCATCAATGATGCTCTCAGATAAGATTAAGATTCATCAATTATCATAAATAGGGTTTTCATGATCTCACATAGGTGGATCATACCCTAATCATGTACATTCATATATATTGAAGGTATTTTACTTGGATTTCAACCATAATTGGGATTTTCTCTCTCCTCTTGCTCATAGGTGATGATTACATCCCTCTAGATTGGGTTAGGTCTAATCAACATTGATAAGCCTAGCCAAGTCATCACCATTGTAACCATTGGGGTTTGCATGATAAAAAGGGGTTACTTGAATCCATAAAGGGTATTTTGGTAAAGTTCACCATTGATCATAACATGGGTTAATATACTAACCACTTGACCCTTAATGTCCCTAGGTATCATTAGGGTTTAGGTTGAACAACCATCAAACCATCTAAGCCTTCAAGGCATTAGGCAGACTTATCCTTAAAAGTCCCCAATAGGTTTCACACCTTCAACCTTCAAATGATCCTGAGATCGTTTAAGGTTGTAGACCGTTTAGCTTTGGTTGACTTCAAGACCGCATGACACTCAAGACCGTTTACCCTTAAATGATCTTGAGGTCGTATGAACTCATTCGATCCTGAAGTCGTATGAACTCATTCGATCTTGAAGTCGTATGAACTCATTCGATCTTGAAGTCGTATGGACTCATTCGATCTTGAAGTCATATGAACTCATTCGATCCTGAAGTCGTATGAACTCATTCGATCTTGAAGTCGTATGGACTCATTCGATCCTGAAGTCGTATGGTCCTAAAAGCTCAAGATCGCATGGACCTCCAAGGTGATTCAAAGGGTAAACTCGATTAGAGTTTCCTATGTTGAAGCCTTCAATTGGTCTCAAGCTTGCTAACCACTTAACAATTGAGACAATTAGGGTTAGCCTTAACCAATTGGTCACTCAATTGATCCTCAATTGGTATCCAAATAGGGTTGGAGTTGGTTCAATTAAGGTCTATAAACATTCAACCATCAACACTCAACAATGTGAATCAAATCGAAGTTGATCCCATCAAATTTGGTGAGTCATTAATCAACATCATTATGAACAGTAATCCCAAACGGTCAACCCTTGGTCAACCATCTTAAACGGTCTTGAGACTGTTTGCCCAAAAAGGGCAAATTGAACAGATTGAAAATCAGAACTTAATTCAATTGGATTTGCTAATTGATTTGCTTATATCTCACGATTCCTTTGGAGTTAACCCCTCAAATTTTGTGGGTGATTAACCTACATAATTATAAACAAGATTCCCATACGATCGTTGTTTGGTCAACGCGATCAAACGGTCTTGAAGGCCGTTTGCCTTCATACGACCCTGAAACCGTTTGCCCACCAAACGGTTGTGTAAACCGTATGGGCAATTGGTGGAGGTCGTTTGGTAAAGTGGAAATCCGTGGATAAGCATAGGAATTAACGCCGTTATCTTCTACCTCAAGAACAGTAGCAGTTCTTCACGATTTTGCTTGCAAGGATGCAAGGGAAAATAGGGAAGAAGAAGAACTAGCAACTATATGCATAGAAAAAGATGTATAATCAAAGCATAAGGTTTAGAGTTATAAAACCCACCTAAAGATTGTTCCTTGAGCTCCAAGCTTCCAAGCTTCAGGTCTTTAATGGCGTCTTTGAGCTCCACAGGTCGGCCAAGGTGAATTCTCCAAGGAAAAGTTGAAAAGGAATGGCTAGAAAGATAAAGCTAGGTGAGCTAGCCATGAATTCAACCTTGAAAACGAGTTTCCTCCATGAATTCAAGCAAAAGGGATGATCCAAACTTACCTAGGACCCTTGGTCGTCCTTCTCTGTTCCAGAGCTTAGCCTTAGTCGGTTTTGAGCAAGGGGAAAAGAAATGAAAAGAAGAGGATCGTTCCCTTGCTAAGTGGGGAAGGTAGTATATATACTTAGGTGAAATTTCAACATAAGAACATATGATTTCCTCATTTCTCATCTAAGTCCTTCCTTTCTTCTTTGCACGTCCCCACATCTTATTTCTAAGGACAAACTCCTTCTAAGGTCAAGAATTGAAGGCAAAGAGGATCAACCCATCACTAAATCATACACATAAAAGGGCTATTATACATACACCTTGATTATTCAATCACAAAGGTGTTCTTTATTATATGATTATTCAAATGAAGTGACCTTTTCATCATTTCTCTTATAAATGATACCAAGAGTCATAAAAGATATTTTAGATGATGTATTTTACAAGTTGCACCCCTCAAATTGGGTAAATTGCACTTTACACCAATTTAGGGTTTTCAAGTACAGGGGTTGCTTCCACAGCTGCACCTTGGTGCTCAAGCTTGGGAAATCCCTCAAACTTCATCATAAACATCCTCATGATGTCTCAACATCAGAGGAGCATCTCAACATGTGAAATTTGCAAGTTAATCCCTTAACTGGGTAATTTGCACATAGATCCCTGTATTACAAAACAATGCTACAACTTTATATATAAAGGAGCAAAATTGAAATATATGTTTCTGAGGAACTTAATTACATGCCCAAAGTCAATCACAAGGATTTAATTACATATTTAGGAAAAACACCTAGGGTTAGTTCATAACCCAGGTCAGGGATGTTACATCGAAGGCGTTTTGGCGGCGGAAACGATGGCAAATTCTCTCCATCTTCTCCAAATCCACTCTTTAACCCTTTCTCCAATTTACTGTATCTCGAAATTCATGTTTTACATCTTTTTGACTTACTGTGATAGCATGTCATCTATTTTCAGCTAAAAACCGTAATTCTTTAGGACCGGGAGTAGCCCGGGTAATCGTTGTATGATACTTTTTGCATAGTTTATCATAATTTATCTCTCAAATCCGTTGTATGATGTCATTTTCTGCATTATATCATTATGATTGATCACCCTAATGATAATCTAATACCTTATATTACTTTGAAAGAAGAATTAATAGTTGAAAAGAGACGATAATCACATTAACTAATAAATCCTTTGAACAAGGCGATGTACAGTTAATGGTGGAAACCCAGAGTATGATCTTTATGCACCTAGTTTAGGGTATAGGTTACTACTACCGTGGAACCGACCTAGATTTAGGTAGTGAATTGTATCACGACAGTGAACAATTCTGACTTCAGGCCACTACCCAGAATGAGAGACGGATTTGATTAACTATATAGAAATAAATACAATGAGAACCTGCGGTGAAACCACAATCCTAAATATTCCCATCTAAATTGATTAAACTCAACATTTAATCGATTGTTTTGTTTTCTTTTATTTTTATTTTCGTTTTTAATCAACTCTTATTTTCGGCTTAGCTGATCAATCCTAATTAGCAATAGTCTTTAACCTCACAACTCCCCGTGTTCGATAACTTGGGACTCATAATCCCATATTACTTCAACATGTACACTTGTGTATTACACGCACATTATACGTGTGTCAACGCCACTAAACATGTTTAGTGGCATTTGTTGACACTTAAAAAAATGCCTCTTGTATCAATGCCACTAGAAAGATAGTGGTGTAGGTTGTAAATGCCACTAAACATTTGTCTTTAGTGACTTCCAATAAATGCCAAATAAAGGCCACTAAAACATCATTTGGCATTTATAAAAAAGCCACTATCCATCAATTGGCTTTTATACAAATGCCACTATTTTTTGTTATGTTGGTGTATGAAACGATTCTTTATTAGTGTAATGGCACATAAAAAATCCACTAATGGCATACTAGTTTTGTATTACTACATTTTATGTCTTTTAGTCATTCAATTTTTAGTTCATTATCAAGTTTTCTAATTGAATGCCAATTGCAGCAGAACTCAGTTTTCTAAAAGTATGAATATTTTTTTATTTATAATCAAATGACAATTACATGGGGTGGACATTTTACCTTGCCCCTTATATTGAATACAACACCATTGATATACTTTCATACAACATTTTTCTTTTTTTTACAAACGAATCACTTCTAAATAAATTAACAAACATCCTTACAAAACTTTACTAGTTGGTAATTCTCTCATACAGCCACTAAGATGGGAGGGAACACTACAAGAATGACACATTTAAGCCCCTATGACCTCAGGCTCTGGTTCAGCTACCTCTTTTGCAAGCCGATCCACCTTGTCACCAGCGTCTTCAGAATAATCACCATGCACCTCCATTAGTTTCCCAAGGACAAACTTTGGGGCCTTCAAGATCTTTACTTTGCAGATGAAGACATTTTGAAGAGGGTAGATGCCAGACGTTGCCTTCTCAATTTCTTTGCCAATAACCTCCAGGATGAACTTCAAGACAAGCTCCTTAAGATCACAAGAACATGCTTGGTTGACCATGATCTCAGTCGTCTTTTTACGGATCTGTCTAATTTGACTAGACTGAGCATAAGAGGTTCTCTTTACTTGATTAGGCCTTATCCTAGTGAAACCTATGCATAACAACCTGAGGGTGTAATTATCAATAGTCTTGACATCTACATGGGCCTCAATAAGAGTCTGCCACTTGTGGACTAGAGATCTGAGCTTGTTAGTGGTAAAATCCATGCCCCAAAAATTGGTGAGAACATTTTTCCCTTGGACATCCTCGACCCTTAGATGGATCTTCCTATATGACTGATCTTCATCCTTCTACAGATCAGATAGAGAAACCTCAAAGACTCGGTGTTTCAGTTCCTCAGTAGCAATCTTGGTTCCCTATAATAAACCATAAGACAATTAGAAATTAATATAACCACACAACTGCAAAACAAATAAAAAGGCTGAGAACTGAATAGGGTGAATATGTAATAGGATGGAAGTTGAGGTTGTTGAAAGTAGTAAGGTAGCAGACCAGAAACTCTATAGGTAATCATAATAATGGTTAGTATTGAACCACCAACAATTCAAATAGCACTAGCTGAACATAATCACACATGATAAAATGTCTCCAATGTGCATTGTTAAATATTTGCAATTCATTTGTGGTTTGATTCAGAGGTGAACTTGCACCCCCTTTGAATATGAAAGGTATTTTGGCTAATAATCTCCAATGTAGTTTCATTTACTGAATAATTCCATTCAAATCAAATAT
Source organism: Alisma plantago-aquatica (assembly GCA_963693085.1). Classification (NCBI taxonomy): domain Eukaryota; kingdom Viridiplantae; phylum Streptophyta; class Magnoliopsida; order Alismatales; family Alismataceae; genus Alisma; species Alisma plantago-aquatica. The sequence goes on from OY856410.1 coordinate 1,132,152,311, forward strand.
GTTTGCAAGTCTAGAGTTTTAAGTCAATTAACATGTAATAAAAACCATGTACATATAAAAAATACCATACCACGTGTTTGTTCATACCCACAAATGCCCATTAGATATGGTCATGATGTCATGCACAGTCTTTGTGAGATAACCACTCTGACATAGATAGCATCAGCTTCAAAAACTTCCAACATCTTCTTCAATACATCACCTACAAGCCTTAGCAGTTCAATGTTTTCACTTCATAGGCAATATCAATACAAGGCAAGTGCATGCAACATATTTAAATTCTCACAACCAATTAAGTAAGAAAGTACCTAAAGCCGACAAAATAGGGTTAGATTAACCACCTCATAAAAGAAGCAGGAGATAGATTTCAGCTGACTTGTGTGAATGTAATGAAAAAAGGTAAAAAAGGACACAGAGGCTTGCATAACAAAACCAACAATGTCATATGACTTTGCAGAGAGGAATACACACTTCAGAACTATTCTTTTGGACCACCATTAAGTAATATACTCTAAAGTTTATAGTATCAAAGGAATTAATGTTTCTACTTCACATGTATACGAGTTGTACGGCCATTACTTACAACAAGCAAATTTAGGAAATTGATAATCATCTTGTAGGGTTTTCTATACAAGGGTGAGCAGGGCTGCAACAAATAGGAAGCACCTGGTGACAGAACACTAACACTGTGATAAATAGACTACCTAATAATATGAGGCATATATAAATACTTACTAAAAGCCAACTAGCAACAATACAATTGTTTGACATTGTAGCTTCATTCCTGCAACTTATAGCCCATGTGTAAGGCTAGCATTCCTAATCCTTGAGCCAGAACTATCACCATATGCAGGTTTCCTGCTGCATATAATTTATCAGATTGTGCATGAGACTTATCCTCAATGAAGAAAACTAAGGTTGCAATAGATTTCCTTCCTTGGATCAAGTTGTATCCATACCACTTCCTACCCTGGTCTTCTTTATCAAGTGCACTCGTGGTCATCTAGGTCTGGTCTATGAAGCAATAGATTTTTGGTCAGTGAGACCTTGAATAAGGGCAACTAAAAAGGCTAAGTAAATGGGTATGGAGCATATAAAAAAGGTGGATGTCACTAAAACATATGTTCATGTGAAGTGTAAACACATTAATTGTAATCTAAAGAAGATATAGAAGCTACAGATTGCCCTAGCCTACAAAATACTCACTCTCACCCCAATGCATCCTAAGGATTTCAAATATATCCATTCTAGGTAGAATATGGTGTGGGCATGGAAGCCAATCAACCACTAGCCTTTGCCTTCTCTACCTAACACTTGATGCAACTGTCATCAAAATTTGTATTTTATATGGAAAACATACAAAAATCATGTCAGACTATACAATAGAAACATGGAAAGTAGAGATATAGATTTAAATCCATGACAGTAATAATATATGTCCTATCCATACTACAGTCACTCTTCTTAGGGCATGGTGTTTGATCTGCAACTTGTTCAAGAGACTTAGATTATGTTAAATTGTGCACCAATAGACCCCTTACTTATACATTAATACAATATAAGGTTTTCCTTTTGTTATCCCTGGGTTTACTATTTACTTAATGAATCCTCTTCCGAACCACCGTTGTGTGTTAGTATAGATAAGCACATCTAAAAAGGGTATATTAACAAAAGTGAAAAATCAAAATGCACCTTTGAATTCGAGAAAAACTCATACAAAGTTAGCTACTACTTATTTTGTTACTGCTCAACTGCAAAGTGGCATCAAGTAGCTTGCCACCGCAATTGCTACTGCAGACAGGGGAAATTTATTTAGAGTTCTTAAAGGTAATACTTCTAAGTTACAATGTAGCTAAAAATCTACATTTCAGATAATATTCAGAATTGTAAATTTATTTAGAGTTCTTAAAGGTAATACTTGTAAGAGTAGGGATGTTCCATCTTTGTATATATAGACATTCCACTTGGTTTATATCCTTGTTCAATTATGTAAATATAATAAAAACTATCTTTCTAGTTCATGTTTAGTTTATTCTTCAAGATATAAATACAAATGCAACTACGAATTTCTAGAGTAGCACTTACATTTACCTTATTTATTATATATGATGATAACATGCTCTAGAGGTTTTGGTACAACAAGAGACTTCTTCAATCATGAATTATTCAGTAAAATCTTTGAGGATAACCTAGTTACATAAAGTCTAAAATCAGCTATAAAAGGTAAGAAATGAAGAAAGAATGAAATGCTACAGGGTGCAAATAAAGAAAATCAGTATTTCAATTCTTTTTGGTTGACCAACCTGAAGGACAATCGTCAGATTTCTCTACTGAGTTTTCATCTAAAGAGCCCAATTTCCGTCCATAAATTGGACCTATCTACACAGAGATGGAAGACATAAATTGCAGTACTACCATTCACACTTCATATGTATAGATGTATAACAATGATGATTAAGAAGATGGTATTTAATTTGGGACCTGTCTGCACAGCTGTAACCTTCAAGCAATCTTCACTACTGGTATTTGAATTATTAAGCTCTTTGTGTGAAGAACCATTATGGTGATAAAGAGAAACACTATTACCTTACTTATGAGTTCTTGATTCAGATGCTTCATCTAACAAATAAGTTAAGCATCCACATACAAGAAAAACTCAAATGAATTACCCAGAAGGTAAGATGTGAGACCTCAAGTAATGTGAGACCTCAAGATGTGGGAATATCAACTAACAAAATTGTTTTGTTGTACTTCCTATTTCAATATTCCTCCCAAATAGCTAGATCTGGAAGCTTTCTACATCTCAAGTGATATAGATAAAATAGCTAGATCTAGAAGCTTTCTACATCTCAAGTGATATAGATAAAATAGCTAGATCTTGAAGGGCCTTATGCCAGCATAACCAAGCCATCTAAATAGAAGAATGGATCTCAAGGACCAATTTCTAAGCTCCAAATCAGATCTTGAAAATACTAAGATGAAACATTCATATATATCACAAAGTCATTAATCCATAGTAAGAACAAATGCATAGATGATCCATCACAAATGCAAACATTACTAATATGTAAATCTCACAAACAAGAAGCTAAAACACTACTCATAGCTAAAAACCACAAACCAATCATAGTGTGTGTATCGTCCATAATACTAAGATTCTCCATAACAAAATTAAAAGTAGGTCAAAACAAAATAGGATTGTTATTTGGCAACATTGTCTACGAAAATGGACATGAAACACCATTATTTGGATCGTCATGTACAAATAAAAACAACTATAGCTCTCATCTCTTTAGATAGTATCCAAGAATGCAATTAGCTTTAAACTTCATGTCCTACAACAAATGGAAATGACTTTAGATACTACTTTTATTTTCAATTATGTAATAGTATAAGCAATACTTTATGCTCACCTTGGCAACATATGTGTTTTTAGCCATGCTATGACGTTGCCAACAACATCATCAATAGATTGATATTGATCATAAGGTCTCACTAGAGGATCATTTCCCAACAAAGAAACCTCTACAAAAACAGCAAAAAATGATGAGCCTAAAATTGCACCTCCCACCCTTTTCATGGGGTCAACCTCAGATACTCGACCGAATGCAATTCTAGCATCTGGATCTATAAAACTCAGCAGATACACATCCTAGAAACAAAATACAGTTTATATAACAAATTTATATAAACGTAAAATGAAGTACAATTTATAGAAATATAAACATACTAGTCCCTTCTTAAATGATGAATGTCTTATATGGAGTAGATTTTGCATTGATAAGTTTGTCTGCACAATTATTTTATTTTTGTCATAAGTCCATAAAAGTCAACATGGAAAATACTTGATACCACACATCTTGAAATATATATACCTCTTTGAAATTAGTATATATAACATAATACTATAGGATAGGATGTGTTCTACCAAAATTTTGGTAGATTCAACATCAACTATGCTCCCATCTTTTTTACGATGAGTTTTCTCATAAAATATTATGGGATCCACTTCTCCGCCTGTTTCCATCTCCATCTTTATCATTCAAACAAGGTTATTGTAAACATCAAATAAACAGATGCCATCAAATTGTCTAAATGGATCACAAAAATTACTAACTTGCATCATATTTCAGACATACAAATGACTTGGTTCCTGTTGTGTAGCTAACCTTTTGAAATTTTCTGCTTGTCTTGTTAGTTATAGACTTCGTCTATGGAAAACATTGCAGTATTGTGTATAGTAATTATCTGTGATGTACTTTAAGTATCAATGAATAGAAAAAAAAATATTACCATTTCTTTATTACTCCTCTAATAATCCACAAGAAATTTCCTATGAGACTTATCCACGTGGGGAACAACTTGTTCAAGATGTTGTTTGTATGGACTATCTTCTAGGAAGTATAGTCTCCTTAACTCCCACTTGTGGTCCTTCCATTTCTTTCCTAGTCTCTTCATTGTCCACTCCTTCATATCTGAATCCATTATGAATTTACTCTACCGACATAAAGGATATCAATTAAAAGCTTCATTTAACCATTTAAAAATAAAATTTAATAATATACCTTCACAAAATTCCATATAGAATCTTTTTTGTTTACTAGAAATTGTCTCCAGTCCTCATAGTTTAGTGGACAAAGATTGGGATCTCTTGCAATGGTTGTCAGAAAACTTGATAAGTGACATTGGTTTTTACCTACTAGTTGTCCAATTTGATTTTTCTCAATGGGAATTGGATCGTCAGGCTTTCTTTTCTAGACTTTAAAACATTGTGTTCGGCCATGTGCTTGATGTTTTTGACCTAAGCATTCATTCATAAAGGATAAAATATATATGGAAAATTATATATCATTAAATGCAGCACTATAAATGCAATGATATGAATGAAATGATTACCTAGCCCATCAGGAGGTGTTGTTGTAACATTCAATGACTCAACATGGTAATCAGAGATGTCATTTTGGTCCATGTTATTAGGAAATGCAATGCTATTTTGGTTATTGGCAGCTCTATTCTCTACAATTGTCGAATGAATAGTCATGGAAGCATTGACATTAGGCACATGTGATAGTTGTGAATTTCTTGATCTTGTAACTATATCACCACTTTCTTTGTTGTGTTGATTTTGGAACCTTGTTCCCATCTCCTTTTTAGTTGGGCATGTTTGAGAGGATTTCGAACCACCAACCATATTAGAGTCTTGGGGAGATGTGGCTGATTGGGTATTTTTTGCAGAGCTAGCAGCAGTTTTACTGAATTTGTTTGCTCTATCATTATGAATTTTAGCTGGAAGGGAATTGAGGATGATAGGTTCAAAGATTTCCAACAACCATGTCGAGTAATTCTAGGTAAATGAGTCGTCGTACAAGAGTCATTATTGTTGTTTTTATCATTCCTTGTGGCTGTCTTGTTATGGCAGTTGTCACTGTACTATTCTCTCATCCTGAGTATATTAAGTCGCATTAAAATGAAGACATTTAAAAAAATCTTGAACAACATAATAACAATTTTATAATTAATATTTAAAAATGAAACACAGATATTTAAGAAAATATAATTATAAACAACAATAGAGACAAGGATAAATTTGATTACGAAGAATGTCAGACATGCAAAATGCATACACCTAGCTAGAGCACAATGTGAGACAGGAAATCAAAGAGATACATAACGCCAAAAAAGGCTTATTTAAGTCAAATAATAATGACAAACTAAAAGAAACATTGGATGCTATTTTGTAATCTTCTCATTCACTGTCATCATCATCACTTTGAGATACACTTTCATCATCCTGTTGAATTTTGAATTGGTCTTTTTCAATTGTTGAACTATCAACAGTAATTCCTTCCATATCCAATCTAACTATGTCACAATCAGTATCTTCATCATATGATATCATTGATGGCCCATCTCTAGTTTCACCTTGCATATAAGCTTCGACATTCTCAATACAAGATTGTTCTTCCATGTTGAACATATCCCGTGGGGCAATCTTTACAGCAAAATGCCACCCTTTTGCAGTGACATCTTCTACATAAAATACTTGTCCAACTTGAGATGCCACTACAAACGGTTCTCCTATAGTTTGAAGTCATGTCAAATTAACACGAGTCAACCCATGTTCATCATGCTTGATTCCTTTCTTTGAGTAGATGTCCACCCAATCACACTTAAATAATGTCACCTTAAAGTGTTCATAATAATTGAGCACAATAACATCCTTCAAAACACCATAGTAGGTAACATCTCTAGTAATTGGATTGCGGTCAGTGGTTTTAGAATAACAATCAGTCTTAGCTACCAGAAAGACCACTATTTTGTGTTGTTCGATTTGCATCTTTTGCCTTGGTATGAAATATGTGACCATTGACAACATAGACCTTGTACTTAATGGCCATTTTATGTGGACCTTGAGAAAGAAACTTGATTTTATCATCCACCATCTCTGTTCTTAGGAGTGTCTCAAACTAACAAAAGAAAAGTTTGTTAGACTTTATTCATGAAGCATAACAAATTTAATTAGCACAACTAAACTTACATGTTACTTAAACCATCCATCAAATGAGTTACTATGTATTCTCTAAACCTCCTTTAAGGACTTCAGAGGATGTTTTTGCCTAATGATATCATAGTGCTTCCTGAATACAAAATATGTGCAATATGTCATTGGAATATGTTACAGCATTTTATTAATAGAAGAGAGTTGTCACTAACTTACTTAATGTAGGGTTCAATTGCTTCACAATTGAATAGTACATGCTTATGGGCTTGTTTCAATGTATGTTCGTCCAAGACACATGTTACCATTTTACCAATACCACGACCTACTTTTGAGAAAATAGACCAATCATCACTGTCAAGTGTTGGCTCATTTTCCAAATTTGCTTCATCAGTATCGTTTCTATTTGGCCAATTTAATTTTGTTTCAACTCCATCTAAGTATCTTGAACAAAAAGTTAGACACTCTTCGGCTATATATCCTTCTGATATTGATCCTTCTAGATATCTTTTATTACAAACATGTCCTTTTAGGGTCATTAGATACCTGATAACAAAGTTGAGGAAAATATTATGACAAATTACATTCCAATGGGTAAAGTCATCATGACGTATGAAAAGTTACCTTTCAATTGGATACATCCAACGATATTGAACAGGGCCGGCTATCTTAGCTTCATAAGCGAGATGGACTGATAGATGCACTATTATGTCAAAAAAATATAGAGGGAATATCTTCTCCATCTCATAGTGTCATAGCTATTGCATTTTCCAATGCAGCAAAATCATTTGGATCTATGACTTTAGTGCACAACCTTCAAAAATAGCGACAAATATTAATAATACATGACTTAGAATTCTTACTGGGCAAGGACACAGTGACAGCTAATGGCAGAAGTTGTTGCATCAGCATGTGATAATCGTGACTTTTCATTGGTAGCATCTTCTGATCCTTTGGTCGTGCACATCTAGATATATTAGACGCATACCCGTCTGGAACTTTGATAGATTTTAGGAGGTTGCAAAATAATATTTTTTCATCTTTTTTCATTGTATAGCAAGTTGGAGGTAGGATGGTATATTTACCAATAGTTTTTGGATGAAGCAGAAATCTGATTCACATATCCTCCAAATCCTTCCTTGCATTCAAGTTTTCCTTACTTTTATCCTTCAAACCTAGCAATGTTCCAACAATACTCTCACATATATTCTTCTCAATGTGCATGACATCGAGATTGTGCCTTACAATGTTATATTTCCAATATGGTAGCTCAAAAAATATGCTTTTCCTTTCCCAATTGTGTGTTGAATCTTTACCTCTTGACCTTTTCTTACCAATTACAGTTCTTCCATTCTCCAATTGTGACAAGATATGAGCTTTAGAAGGATATTTAGGTGGACACCTAAATTCTTTCTCACCGTCAAATGCCTTTGCTTCTTTTCAGAATCTGTGGCTAGTTGGCAAAAACTACGGTGTCCTTTGTAACAAACTTTATGGCTATGTGGCAACCAATGTGAGACAGTATCTTTATTACAATAAGGACATGGTTTGTAGCCTATTGTACTCCAACCAGATAGATGTGCATATCTTAGAAAATCACTAATAGTCCATAATAAAGAAGCACACATCAGAAAGAATTCCTTAGTTCCAGTGTCATATGTATGTACACCAGTATCCCATAGTTCTTTCAACTCATCAATCAATGGACACAAGTACACATCTATATTTTTGGGTTAAGTTGGTCCAGGAATGAGTAGGGACAACATAAAATATGGTTGCTTCATGCACAACCAAGGAGGTAAATTCTATGGAATAATCACAACAGGCCATGTACTGTAAGAAGTACTCACTGTCCTAAAAGGATTAAATCCGTCAGTTTCAAGTCCCAATCGAATGTTCTAGCATCTGCAGCAAATTCTGGATGCATCACATCAAATGTTTTCCATGCAGGTGAATCTACCAGGTGTCTTAACTTGTCATCTTTTTCATATTCTTCTGCATACCACCTCATTAAGGAAGATATTTTTGATGACATGAACAACCACATTAGGCGTGGTATAAGTGGAAAGTGTCTGAGCACTTTGACAAGTATCTCTTGGATTTTTTTGCAAGCTTATCATCATCATCTGGGATTGTAATCATTTTCCATCTTGATGCTCCACATGTATCACAGACGTCTTTATCAGTAGAATCCTTCTAAAACAACATGCTACCATTTGGACAAACATGAATCTTCACATAATCTAAGCCCAACCCCGTAATCATCTTTTTTAGCTGATAAAATGAATTAGGTAACTATTCTCCTTCTGGTAGCATCTTCTTAAAGAATGTAAGAAACATCGATGATGCTTTCTTACTCAAGCCATTAAGACAAATCAGGTGATAGAATTCTAGGATGCAAGCAAGTTTGCTATATTTCTTACACCCTAGATATAATTATGCCTCAAAATCCTTTAACAAGATATAAAATTTGTCAGTATTGAAATGTTGATCACTAGATGGCTCCAATCCTTCTATATTTCCCTCTTCACTAAAACTCGGAAAAGTATCATGCAATATATCTTGTAAATTTTCAGCATTCAAGAAATCTCCCTGATCGGTAGGAGCATCCATTTGAACATCGGCATCTTCACCATGAAAAGCCCAAGAAATATAGCTTGGTAAGAAGCCATACCACAATAGATGGCTCAATGCAGTCTTTCTGATGACCTGGTATACATTAGCACACTTTCTACATGGGCATACAATCTTGTCTCCAATCGATGAATGTTCAAAAGCAAAATCCAAAAAATTTGATACTCCACATAAGTATTTATTGCTCGTTCGGTCATCCTCTGCTATCCAAGACTTTTCCATTCTATAAAAATAGTAAAACATATAACATATATGAGTAAGTATGCCATATTAAAAAAGACTATATAATATGAGAAATTACTAGTGTAATCATGCAAATGAAGTTCACATGAGCCTATCCTACTAGGCGGGTGCCCAAGAATTTTTTGAAATACTTATAATAAGGATAATAGAACATTTATAATGAAATGTATTAGTAATTTGTAACATAATAGGATATGCATATTTCTTTTTGTTGTTGGGTTTCGAATGTGTCATTCGATAGGATGGATTTGTGAATTTGGAACATTCATGGGTACACACACTTCAGTGAAAAGTATTCATGTAGCAACTTTCAGTTCCATTCATTAATCTCTTTTTACATCCACACACAGGGGTGTACCCCTAAATAGTAACTAAACAACGGGGTTGGTGTACCCTTAAATATACGCATATTTAAAATAACTATTAATACAAACAAGTCTAGATAGATAGACAACTAAAGACTACACCAACATGGTCCCACATCAGTAACTTTGAGGCCTTTTCATTGTGGTGATCTTCTCCTGAAGTTTAGAAAAGAAAGTAGCTATGAGGATTGATTATTTTAAGAAAAAAAGTGTAAACAAAAAATTTTTATTAGGACAATTATATTTATTAATTAGACCTACCGTGGTCTTTCTTATGATTGTGTTGTGTCATGGAGCTCATCACTATATTTATACAAATATGAACTGATAGGTGCCTCATCATCAGATTTGTCTGAGCTGATTTGCTCCATCGTGCACTCAAATCGCCGTAAATGATCGGGGGTCTCATTGTTCATGTTGGTTATCCAAACTTTGATGGTATTACGGCCAACTAGACGGAGAAAAATCTTATCGCTACGGCCAACTAGCATCTTTCTAATCCAATCACTCCAACCGGATTTCGATATAAGATTTCCTACCAAATCATACTTAACCTTGATAACATGTGAAGAATTGCCAAAATTTAGGGTCACTTCACCAGGCATGTAGTGTCTTCCATTTAGAAAATGCCAATGTTCGGGTATGGTTAGTTGGTTTAAGGAATGATCATCTAGGATGATGTCCAATTTTTCTTCTTCAGGGAACCATAACATTGGCATAGAGACCCAGTTCATAGTGACTGTTGTGGGTGGACAGAGACTGCAAAATATTAGTACAGATCATGTCCTATATCTTTGCAATTGGTCCAATGTTCACGAATCCTTCTTTGAGAATTTCAAGGAAGTAACTAGTATTTTCTATAATTTCATGTATCTTGGTATTTCATATAATGAGGTGACACTTATTAACTATTTGTTGAATCAACACTCATATTTCATATTATCAAAGAGGTTACTGGTGTCTGGCTTATTTTGTACATGTGTGAGACCTATTTAATTTTGAGTATCCATGCACTACTATAGAAGGTGCGAGACCTATTTAAAGAGGTTACTGGTGTCTTTCCAAATTTTTACTATATTCTTGTACTTAAGTTTTTATCAAAACACTACTACAATATATCTTATCGTCTTATTATTTTGATAGTACCACAAATTTTATGACAAGAAGGATTCATCTAAAAATTGTAAATTTTCTAAATGAGTTATGTGAGGTTATTATTCTCTGACCTATATGTAAATGGGATAGATGCCTGCCTCTTTAGTTTTATGAGTACATGACACTATGTTTGAAATACTTTCTATAAGGATAAAAGAACATACTTATAATAAGGACCCAGGCACATTCTAATCATTTTGAACTAAATCAAAAAATGAACAGGAGCCTGGGTCCTATCCTCTAGTATCAAAGGAGAATTCGTAAACCTCAAAACCACCAACATGGTTTCCAAACCTACAACCTCAGCTTCTACAAGCTAACCTTCTACAAACCTTTAGAACATATACAGCTAGAAAGTATCAATGACTACACGTATCAATGACTGCAAAGTCTATCATGCAGCTTGCTTGGCACATGAATGAGAGATATGTTCAGTTGTATTGGCCCAAGTGGAAAGCAAACCCTATTAGGGATAGGTTTAAATCTGACTCACAAGCACTATTTGGCAAAGGAGAGAAGCCCATCAATTCCTAGTATGACTATGTGCACTACAACTTTGTGCATAGATAAATTGGTTGTACACTACAACTTTGTGCACAGCTTAGACCAAATAGCTACCAAACTACATATAATGGTAGAAAAGATCATCTTTTTAAGTTATTTAATCTTCTATATAGGTTTTTTTAGCAGGTAAAGTATTACTATATCACCAAAAGAGTATAGGAGGCAAACACCATCATATACTGTACACGTGGGTTATAAAACAAAATCTTCTATATAGGTTACAAGTGTTATTACCCTAAAATAAACATATTTATGCTTTGTCTAATGTTGCATTCCATTATTTTGAAATGTACTTCTCTCAACTTGAGCCATCAAATCCAAAATATAATGCTGTACAAAGAGATTTCCATGAACCCACAAAGTTCACTGTGCCTACCTCATCTACACAATGAGCCAAAGTATCTCACCAGAGATCATAGTGCCTCCTCCTCACAATGAAAAGTCTAGCTGAACTTATAACATATATGGTACATATTTGTGTCATTAAATATCATAATCTTAAAGATTTGTCTTATTTATCAATCAATAATGCAATATCAAATGTGTGCCTTATATATGTTTCACAACTAAAGTTTAGCATAGCCTTAAGAAATCAATTTCTACTGAATTTTTTATGTTTCAACTATGAAAAAATTCATCTTGATGGTTTTAAGTCTGTGGTCCTTCCAAAAGTGATGTATGTTGCACATCTTTTCATCAAAAATCTATTTGAACTTGAATGATCACATGTAATGCACATGGTATTACTACTGCTTTTTCATTTTTGAGTCAATTATTTGCTTGCAAACTAAAAAAAATATCTGAAGCAACATTTCTATTCTTACTATAAATATAATGGATTTTTATTAGTCTGTTCTTTGCCATCGCCTAGCTTATTATCTAATTCCAGTTTCTACTAGCAGCAACTACTAGATGTAGCTTTACATATAAGAACTCTAATACAAAATGACATATTATTCCATTTTTTCATGTTTCAATTAACTGACATTGGATGTTCAACACTTAGAGAGCAAAAATCTAACTAATATGTATGTGTTTCTCTCCCCAAATGCAGCTATTGTAGGTCAAGTCTTCATGGTTGATACTAACATGGGAATATTTGATCTAGGCCTTACATAGGCGTGACCAACAACTATTTACAATTCCCACTAATTTCTCAGCAACCCAACCTACCAGGAAACTTTGAAAATATAGATATCATATGTTCATCTATTCAAAGGTGCTATTGGTGATGTCAAACCATTATTGACAACTTGATCAAACTTTCTCAAAAGAAATTCATCCACATCAAGCCTAATTATGATTGATCTTTTAAAACCTTTTTCTTGAACCCAGCTATAGATGGTTGAATTATATTGAATTCCATAATCTTTATGTAGATATATTTTCCATGGAAGATTCAAAACTACAAAATTCTTAGAACTGCCAAGACAGGATGCAGGATCCTCAAGATTGTTAGGCAGCACATACCTAGATTCCCAGCAATACGTTGGCACAATTAATATTAGAATGTAATACAGAATCCATATATAAAGGTATAATAATTAATAATCACTGATTTATACAAATGATAAGATAGGAAACATATCTTGACTATCTCTCACAATAACAAATGTGAAGGACAACTATTTTCCTCCCTACATAATCCATGACGAGGAATATTTGAGGATCTTGATTTTGGCCTATCATCACACCCATTTGAGGCCCATGGAGAATGAGGAAATATCTTGACCTATACCTACCATCTAAGAGGATGAATGGTAGTAGAGTGGACTTAGTTTCTTAATAGGAAACCTCAGTCATTGATTAAGTCATCAACATATAACAACTGAACAAATCAAACCACATAGATATTGAGCCATGACAAGATGGACCCACATTGTTATATCCATGCAAGGATTCATGGCGGATGTTATAACTCTCATAGGGAAAACCATAAAGGAAATTATCTTAATTTTCATAGGTAGAATATCCCACTCATAACCAAGTCAAATCAAGATCACTTGATGAACCCTTCTAATCTCTACTTGCCCCTTTATGCATAAGAGGAAAGTTTATATATTACCCATTACACCCCACAAAACAAACCTGATAATGAGTCTTGAATGATAGTATGAAAACCCTTGCCACGTAGTGGGATTTTTATGTACCATGTCTTGGTTCATTCATTTCCCTATCATTGCATTCTTTATTTATTGCAAAAATTGGGCACTCTATTTCATATCTCCCTTTCAAAGGGACATATTTATGTTCAACATCTTGTTTAGGCTTGTAAAATCTGAGACTTACATATAATTAGTGACGTGTACTTTCACCAGCAGACATGTGACTACAAGACCACTCCTCTAAAGAAGCCCTAATATGCTCCATTCCTAGAAACTTATAGAATCGTAGAATTACATAACATACGGAGGTAATCCTCAAAGCATGCCACATGAAGATAGTCATTCGGTCATCCAATATGCATATCTTGTGTTCCGAATCAAATGAAACCAAGGCTATCATGTCTATCACAAGCAGATTAAACACCTTCACATATAATTAAGCAACAATACTTTTGTAAATGTTGTTCTAAAGAGGGATGCTAACACTAACAAGGAACATGGATGATCCAGATATACTTAAGAAGCCTAATTGACTAAAGCTTACATAGTTTCTATAATTAAAGGCTTTATCATCTTTTGATTCATGGCTTCAAACTAATGATTAACCTATAACTGAAGATGGTCATAGCAAAGTTGCGGGTCTATAAAATCATATTTGGTGTTTCAGAATAGTTTTTTAATGAAATGGCTGGAATAGAGCAGGTAAGCTTGAAAATCAGTTTCGCTAAAGGAGGGGCGAAGCGTGCAAATGAAGATCGGTCACCTCTTCGAGACTGTCTACTGAAGCTGCAGGATTGGTTTCTGTGGTCTAACTGTGGCCGAGAAGCATGGCTGGAAGTCTAGCTTCCCTGGAATGAACCTGGTTTGTGGGTAGATAGATGGGATGGATCAAACACCCTAAGGAGATAAGGGAGTTGTAGAATAGGGTGCGGCGATTGTTACCTCAAGAGGATTGATTGGAGTCCCTCACTCAAGCTTGCTGACGCCGGAGGGGCAGATTGAGTTTGCGGTGGTGCTTCGGTTGGGCTCGGTCTAAATTAGTGGAGGAGGAAGGTCGAACAATGCTTGAGTATGCTTCGGTTGGGAGTCACCAACAATGTGTCACTCTGGTGCCGGCAACTTGGCACTTTGTGACCGGCAAGTTGGCACTCTGCGGCCGGCAACTGGCACACAACACGCCACCACCAGTCTCCCAGTCAGATGTGATCCACCAACACCTAGCTAGGGCGATGATCAGCCAGGATGTTATATCTCCTCCACGCGTTGGTCTAGCTCGTGAGCGGGGAATTAGGGAGAGAGAAGAGAGATTGATCGTCATGCTGAATTAGGGAGAGAGTGGAGAGATTGATCGTCGTGATATGTTGGAGTGAGAAGGGGAAAATATGGAGCACGCGGGAAGTAAATATTGTGTTAGCAATTACTTTCTAATTTGGTATGGCAATTTAAGATTGCCACCAATTAAAAATAAAAATGCCTTTAATGTTATGTCCTTTTTAGAAACTCTATAATAGGTGGTTTAGAGGCATTTTAATTAAAAATGCATGTATATTAGAAATATAGTGGCTTTTTTTATAAAAGCCACTTGAATAAATGCCACTAATGGGCAATTTTGTTGTGGTGTCCTTGGTTAATCATGGGAGATTTCAATGTTATTAGAAAGGAGTGTGAGAAGATCGGTAAGAATCCACCTTCTAAATTATCAATGGATAACTTCAATGGATGTATGCTTGAATGTGGCTTCTTTGAATTGGACTTGAATGGTCCTTTTTTTACTTGGGATAACCATCAAGGCTATGATGCTTTTGTTACATCTAAAATTGACAAAGTGTTGTATAATGATTGTTTTATGAATCAGTATGATGGATTTCTTGGGGATTGTATCTCAAATACCATCAGTGATCATAGGATAATTAGTCTTACTATTGGTAGTCCAAGGAAAATTTGTGCCCCTTTTAGATTTTTAATGCATGGACTAAAAGGGATGGCTTCCTAATTATTCTTCAAGATGCATGGGGCTTGTAGGTGGATGGTTTCTCTATGTTTAGGCTATACAAGAAGCTAGTTGATCTTTAAAGTAAACTTAAGGACTGGAACAAGAAGGTTGCGTAAAAGTTTACTAAAAATGTTAATGTTCCTAGAGATATTTCTCTTACTGCTCAGAAATAGCCTGATTTTAACCTGTTGGATGAGGAATTTATAACCTATGCCAAAAATCTTAGATATGAGGCTAAAGTTATTGAGGACCTGGAAGAATCCTTCTTTTAGATGAAGTTCGGGATTCAATGTTTTAGAGAAGGTAACTCTAATACCAAATTCTTTTACTCTTTGATGATGACAAGGAGGGTGAGAAACTCTATTAAATGTATAAAAATTAAAGGGGTTATTAATCATGACATTGATGTTGTCAAAAGTGAGTTTGGTACTTTTTATTATAGGATGTTTTTTACGATGGATAGTGCTGGAAGTGTTTGGGAAGGTCATGTTCTTTCTAACTCTCAAAGGATTAGTCTTATCGATCCGTTAACTAGAAAGAAAGGTGATCAGATTATTGAAGATCTAAAGTTTGATAAATCTCCTGGGCCTGACAGACGTAATGGGCATATTTACAAGATGTCTTGGAAAGTAATTGGTGATGATGTCTTTGAAGCTGTTGAAAAAAAAATTACAAATGGAAGTATGTTGAAGGAAGGAAATAAAACTTTCATTGCCTTAATACCTAAAGGTTTGGATAATTGTGAAATTGGAAATTGGAGACCTATTTTTTTGTAAAATACTTTTCGTTTTATAAAATCATCTCTAAATTCATGAAAAATAGACTTTAAACTGTGCTGCCATTGATTATTGACATAAACCAATGCACTTTTTTTAAGGGGAGGAATATAAAACATGCTACCTTGTTGACTAATGAGGTCCTTAGTGATTTCAAGAAGGGTACAACGGCTAGGCTGACACTTCAAACGAATATGATTCTATGTCCTGGAAGTTTTTATTCTCCATTATGTTAAAGATGGGTTTCCCTCTTATGTGGATCAAATGGATTGAATCTGTCTTCTATAGTACACATTTTCATGTTCTTGTGAATGGGGAACCTATAGAACCGATTTTTCCCTCTAATGGAGTGAGATATGGGGGCCCAAATGCCCCTTATTTATTTGTCATTGTGATGCAAGGGTTTTCTAAGTTATTGAAGAAACAAGTTGTTGAGAAGTCCTTAACTCCAATCCATGCATCTAAGAACTTTTCTTATTCACATTTGATTTTTGTTGATGACTTGATGATTTGTTCTAAGGTTGTTGAAGAAAGTGCAAGGAGTTTAAGGATTTTGGTTGAAGATTTTGGTAAAATGTCTGGTCTTTTGGTTAGTGTTAATAAGAGCTCGGTTTTGTACAATAAAAAATCTAATGTCATGGCTCTTACTATTATTTTGGGCATCAAAGAGGGTAGTTTTCATAACCAAGTATATTGGTTACCTTTATTCACTAGGAATATTACCAAATATCATTGTGTTGCTTTAGTGGAAAAAATCAAGAAATAGATGGAGTCTTGGAAGGCCAAATTGAAGTCATTTGCTAGGAGGTTGGTATTAAATCTACTATGTCTTTTATGCATGTTTATTGGGTATTTTATTTCCCTATTTCTAGTTCTACTTTGGAAGTTATTTATAGAATCTGTAGGGACTTTTTATGGGGACAAATTGAAGAAAAAGAAACCTCCACCTTGTTAAATGGGAAAATGTTACTCTCCAAAAAAAAGGTGGTCTGGGGATTAGAAAGAGCCAGGAGATTGCTAAATCTTATCTTGTCCTTAATTTGTGGGGCATTACTAATAAGAAGGATACATCATGGTTTAAATGGATTAGTGAAAAACATCTTAAGAAGACTTCTTTTTGAATGATTGTAGATTCATCCAATCATTCTTGGCTTTTTAATAATATAATTAGAATCTGGGTTCTCCTCCTTCCTTTTGTTGAGTTCAAGATTGGCTCTGGTAGTTTTTTTTAACTACGGTAGGACCCCTGGCATGATTTTAAGTTTTTAAGTGAGTTTGTTGGAAGAGAAATGATTATTAAGTTTGGAATTCCCTTTCATTCATATATGAATGTTGTTATCATTAATCGAGAGTGGCATGTTCAGTTCAATAGAAATTATGATTACGTGCTTAAGGTTCTTAAGAGGTTTTGCCCTAATTTTAAAGACAATGATCATTTGTTGTTTAGTGGTTATAAAAAGGTTAGCCTTGATCTGATCTAGGAAAATATTAGAGTAAAGAAGTCTTGGGAGGAGAATTTTGAATGGATTTGGGATTGTTAAAGCCAAGTGAATGCCATCGTTCATCTGTGGAAGGCAAGATTAAATAAACTTCCTACTTCTGATTATACAAAGAGAAGGGGGATTGTAGTGGCCTCTATGTGTTTCTTATGTAAGAATGGCTATGAGTACACTAGACATTTATTCTTTGAATGTATTTTCATGTCTAATCTTTAGATTAGGACCTTATAGTAGAAATTGGTGTGTTCTATTCCAAGATGTTGAAGTGAGATTACAAGTATGAAGAGCAAGAAAGCTAAAATTATTAGTCCACTTATTCTGTATCATTCTTGGATGGAAAGGAACATTAGAGTTCATCATAATGTCTGTAGAGATGAAATCACTATTTGTAAAAATATCATGTTCGATTTTCAAGCTTTGGATTATTAGTTCTATTTCTTCTCTACTCTTGTTCTAGGTTTCAAAGGCTCTTCCATTGCTGATGATAGAAGTTTTGGCTCAGGTGGTTGTTCTAGTATTCAAGTTCTTTTTAGAGCTAGTATGAGTTGAGTGTGTGTGTTCGATTGTCCTCACGAGCTTTATCTATTGGGAGATGTTGAGTCTGTAGCTTATATTGATAGCTTTTGTTTTGGGAGTTTCTTTTCTTTTCTACTTTATATGCAGGAAGGTTAGTTGAAGATGATATATTCTATCTCTATTTTTGTATATGTTGTTGTCCATTGAGGATATGGTTTCATTTGGTTGAAGATGGTTGTTCTAAAGGTTCTACTCTTTCTCATGTGTAGCTCTAGTCTTTTATAAGATGATCTAGTCTTAATGACTAAATGTTACTTGGGGTTTGTTCTTATGGGAGGTGTTGATGATGTAATGGCTGAAGTTTTTGATGGTTCTCTTGGGCTCTACCTTTTGGACTATGAATCTCATGTTGATAATGATATGTTTTGTTCATTTTTCTCTGAAGATGTTGTTGGCCTTTGAAGTGTATATCCTCTTGTACAAAGATGGATGCTCTCCAGTCTCTAGTTTTCCATGTTTTCTGGTCATGGATTATTTCTTCTAGATTTATTTAGTGATGTTGTTCAAGATCAGGCATTTGTCTGAAGTTTTGATCATATGTTGGTTATACTTCTAGTTTTAGGATGTATACTAGTCTTAATCTATACAAGATACTTTCCCTTCCCTTTCATATACATATATATGTTGTAATACTTTTTTTAGAAAATACAAAAAAAGAGAGAAAGAGCTTTTACTGACCAAAAAAAAGATTCACATGTATCACTTGAATAGTAAGTTTTGATGTAAAGGAATATTGGTAGTTTGGTGTGCATTCCTAATTGAACTCAATTAATTTGGTTAGAACAGAATTCATAATAAACCTATGGTATATCAAAAAAGTATGGTATGGAAAAAGTAAATATTTTGTATCAAATGGTGTTGATTTTTTCAGCAATAAATGTTTTTTTAGGTTTTATATAATGCAATGGGAATTTATAAAAATCATTTTAATGATCTCCATAGGTGTAGATCATCCCTAGTTCGATTTTAATCAAAATATAGGGCAACTTCAAAAGGTATGTTGCACTTATCTTATAATTAATTTAAAATTAGTTAGTTTGTAATTTCTCTCTTGAAATTTTTACAAATTTTGATTTAGAATTCTTCATTGTAAATCCATTTGAACTATTTTGAGTAGTACATGCTAGAATTGACCCTATTAAGTCATTGAAATGTTGGAAATACAAGTTGAAGTCTATTTGTGATGACTTGACTCATGTTCTGTGAGTTGTGCCATACGTTTGTAGTGGAAACCCTAATTCCCAAGTTTTGTTCATATTATCTCAATTTTGCATCCTATATGTGAAGTTTACCTAGTTTCATCGATTTTTTGGTGCAACCTTATTTTTCAGTCATCCTATCAGAAATTTGAATAAAATTATGTTGTATATCTACCAATATGCATATTGATTACGATAACTAACATAATGCAAGAAGTAACAAAACTTTAGGTGATGATATTTGTCGTGTGTATTTCATTAATAATGAAATTAGCTGTGCATGCCTACTTCTAGGTAATAGTGTTGACGACCATTGCTCATGTGTATGTATTGTTGGAATTACATGGTGATGCATCTCTTTGGTAATTGGAAGTTGATACCCATCACTCAGAATTATTTATTTTTGTTTTGGTGGTGATTCTATAAATCTTATTCATTTTATTCTAGTTTTTATATTAATACGTATGTCTTTCATAGTAGTAATTGAAAACAAGAAGTTAAGTTCATTTTTTCATACATTGATTATTATTATATTATATAGGGTTCTTTATGAAATCCTCTTTGATGACTTTTCTTCTCTCTCTTTGATTGGAACCTTTGTTATCATACTTGTTGTATTTTTCTTATTATTTCCCAATTAGTTGATTAATATTGATCATATATATTCTAATGATGTTTCCTATTTTGTTCTTCTTTAATGGGATTTTGTACCAAACTATCCTTATAAGAAGGAAAGATAATAGTTTATCTTGTTTACCCAGGACCTGCATAGGAGTAGTTGCCTTTTTGAAGGTAGAATTGAGATGCCCATGTTTCCCTCAGTGACCAATCATACACACTTCAGTTTTATTGTTGTCCATGATGTGTCTACCCATGTCATATATTGAACAATCTTAGTCATGAAGATGGTAATAGTTAGATCATTTTATTCCACTTCAACGGTTTTGGTATTTTGAAACATTCTCATTAAATGTATTGGAGTATCCATCCTTTTGAAACAAAAATAGCTCCTACATTTGTGATATCCCATTAATTCATTTGAGTAATGATTGATTCCCTCTAAAATCTCACTCACTACAACTTCCATATCGTGTCTAGAGATCAACACAAAGACTCAGTCCTCTATTTTTCTTAGAGATATGAAATCTATATCATGCAACCATGCTTTGTCGTTCTGAGATTTTCATGCAAAAATGGTCCTTGAGTGGTCAATAGGGTTCAATTTTGCACATTAGCTTAGGGTTAGAGAGTCCAATACTCATATCAGGTTTTAAACCCTTAGGGTCAAAGTCTAGATCATCCACATGTGTTCGAATTTAGATGCACAACATTCTCTTTTTTTTTAATCCAAGTGCATGATATAGTCAATTACCTATTGCAATCTAGTCAAACATAAAAGTAGGACAAGTAATTGACTTCCCTCAAATATTACATCAACTACCATATACATTTTTTAATTATTAAACTTGAGGAATATCAATAACTAACATCAATTCCATAATCATAAGCTAATTTCTAGTTAATTTAACATCTTTAATTAAATAACTATGGCTTGAGTGGGGTTCCAAGACACCTTTTTAATCTACGGTCAGTACACACCCTGAAACTAAATTAAATATATTCTTAAAACTTTTTATTAGAACCATATATAGGTTGATAACATTGGCATCCTAAATAAATCTTCATAAATTCCAGAACTCAAATTATATATTGGTCATCAGAAGTTGCCACTTAAATTGGATGCATGTATTGCAATCATTTTATGTGGGTGACACTTTAAGATGGGGTAAAGACCTTGTTGTACTAGTTTTGTGGTTTGGTTGTGTCACGCACTGAGCAGTAGCTCATTAAATCTACCACTTGGATTATTTGTCCCTTTTGCATATCATTTTGGCCCACTATGGTAGTTAATTGGGGGGTTAACTTTGTCTTCTAGGGATAAATATCCACAGCTAGCGACAAAATTATTTTTTTCAAACTCAAACTAATTTGGTGGCCGCTTGGGGCTGCAAGTGGTGGTCATAGACACCTAGACTAGGAATAGCATGGTGTATGGGCATGCAGTATTAGGGGACAAAATTTATTATAGTTGAATTCACATGGAGGTGTGGGGAAATCTAACAAGGTCCTTTTGATGATTCCCAATCCTTTTTCAAGGTTTTTGATGGCCTACAAAATTTCTCTAATGACAACCTCATCTACTACGGTCAGTAGCGTGTTGGGGACTAGAGTGTCGGTTCTCATGCAACTAGAGACATGGAAATCCTTCGGTGACCACCCATGATCTTAAGGACTACACTTCCTATTTAGTTTATAGTGAGGGATATGAGGTCGATTGAGGCGTTTGAAGTTTAAGGATAGGAAATTGGGGTGATAGGTTTATTTATGAGAGGTCTTATATGTACCCTAAATGTCTATATAGGCTTCATATTCATTATTATGATGGATAAATTTCCAAATCATTTGTATTTGATGAAATCTTCATGCTTCGGACTTTTGTGAAGTCAAGGTTTGCTTGAAGGATAGTTATCTCCTCATTCTAATGAAAGGCTCTATGCAAATTTATTTTTCTTAGAGAGAGGACTAGTGTAAGATAGGGAATTTTCATTGATTAGATCCTCATATAGAAAGCCAAGTGAATAAGATGAATTGTGCAATCATTATTTTGCTCAGAATTTATGTTTGAGTCTAAATAGGCTCTCCCTCAATTTGATGAGGAAAAGATTGATATCATTAAGTAAATACATATTATATTTAAATATTTATATATGACACATAGTACACCCTGATTAATTAAAAATCTGGAATTATATTAATTTATTCATCACTTCTTAAAATGTAGATAGAAAACTTCATTCATAATATTTAATAGTATTTCAAATCAAAATAATATTTAATTATTCTATATTTTACAAAAGTGACAACACAAATCATAATTATCTAACTTTAGCAAATTATCCGTGTTTACTTCATCTAGAAGATAAAATGTGCCTATCATATATTTTATGAAATATACCCAGTATAATCATTGTGCTATATAGAACTTAAATAAAACCTAATTTTTCTAAAATTGTGGTTTAAAAATGAGGAGCTTGTGACTTAGTTTGGATATTAAGGGTTCAAGTACAAGTTCTATATTATACCCGTGAACACTAAAAGTTTCTATATTTTTAGTCCACATCAAGTGTGGAATCATATTAGCTTACTAGTTTGAATAAAAACATTATCATGACTAATAACCAAATGCATCATCCATTAATCAAGTAGAACTTTCAATAAATTGATCAAACAAAGACACAATAAATATTCAAAAAGATTTCATGGGATACCATATTCCTAATTCGTCATTTACAAATATCCAAAAGTTTTAGATCATCACATTCACCCTACCTTAAATCTGAATTGTGTCCCAAAAATGCAAACCACATCATTTTTTAGGTCAAGGGGAAAAGAAAATTAGTCTTTACTGAAGTTAGAATCACATGGTGTTATGTCAAATGTGATTTACATTCACATTATGATTATGTGGTTGTACTAGACCAAGATTACTTGAATTAGTTATCAAAAAAAATTGAGGTTAAGTGATATTTTTCACATAAGACAGCATTCATCTTGAGGGAAGTGCATCTCTCAGGGACTCATTGTATACTATACCAAATATAACCCTAAATTATGCTTTTCCTTAATACTACTAAGGATGAGATCTAATTAATCAATCTAAGATCGACCCATGTCAATGAATTGGATTATGTTGTCTACTATATCATATTCTCACCACTAGAATTATGATGAGGAAAGACAACATCATTCGCATATGTGTCTTCTATGGAGACCAAGTGTGAACTAACTTTTCTAGGGTGTTGGAATCATCCCTCACCAAAATACTAGGTTCATGTATATATTCCAATCTAGCCCCTCATAGTATATTCAGACTCAAAATACATAGTATGTTCAACTTATCATGAGAATCTAACCAAAAAAGGGCTCATCTCACTTACCAAGGAGTATTCTATCTTTGGCCTTTACAACGGAGAAATGCTTATGTCAGATAAAAGTCTCTCCATTGTTGATACTTCTAGCCTTAGGTTCCTCCTCTCTTGACCCCACATAGAGATAACTATATTTTTCCTAACCCTAGATATCATCTTTCATATGGAGAATAAGGCTCGTTTTGGCACTCACATCATATTAAACAGATTATATCATTTATATCCTATGTACTTGCATGTTTTCAACTCTACCACTATTCCATGGCACGGTGTGACAAAAATAGTTGACCTTATTACATGTTGTTCATTAACTATTAGTGTTTCAATGGTCAAGTTTCATCTCATATCAACAAATTGTCCTCAACTACGAACCCATAATATATTCCCTAAAGTTTTTATCATTTAGTTTCTAAACTATCACAGACATCCAAATATAGGATTCTCTCTCTACTATCTCTCTCTCTCTCTCTCTCTCTCTCTCTCTCTCTATATATATATATATATATATATATATATATATATATATACAGACACACATATATATACATATATATGTGTATATACACACACACATATATATATACCTACATACATGCATAAATACATACATACATACATACTACTGACAAGGAGTGACTCAAGTGGTCAAGCATGGTGTCCCCTAACAAAGGGGCTCGGGTTCAAATCCCAGTTGCCGCTTTAATTTACCACCCTCCCAGGCGTTCAGCCTCCACTAAGGGCGTGGGAGAGGGGGGAGAAGTCTTTATCTCTTAATCACATACATACATACATATACACACATACATATATGACAAGGAGTGGCTCAAGTGGTCTAGCACGGTGTCCACTAACAAAGGGACCCGGGTTCAAATCCCATTTGTCGCCTTGATTTACCACCCTCTCGGCGTTCACCCTCCGCCACAGGCATGGGAGAGGGGGATTTGCATTTTGTGTAAGGAAGATGATCAGTCCCCTACCCTCTTTATATGATTTTGCAAATTCACAAATGAAGTTTGGAAGATTATATATGAAAATTTTAGATTGCAACTAAAGCTAGAAGAAGAGCCAAGAAGAATGTTAGCAAGCTGTGAGAAGGATGACAAGAAGAAGTTATTGTTTGTTTCTCTATGCTACCACATATGGGAGGAAAGGAACGCTAGAAGATATGGTGGTACAACCACTAATGTAAATAGTGTTGCTGTAAAAAATTGTAAAGTTGTCAAACGCAAACTACATGTTTGATAGAAGAGTGTGTTGTTTTTTGTTATGATGTATGACATTGGGCTATATATAACTCTTGATCTCCTCTAATTTTAGGAGAGATTCAGAATATATTTACATGATTCCAATATATACACTTATATATCTATGCGTGTGAGAGAGAGAGAGTGTGCGTGTGTAAGTATGTATGTCTGTAAGTATGTATATACATAATTGATATAGATATATTCTACCATTACCTACATGGGTATTTTAGCTAAACTACTTGTGTGGGGAACGGTACCTATTACTTATGAAAAGTAACTACTACAACTAAATGTAATTATTCAGTACAAAACATAACTAATATACCAAAAATATAAACAAAAATAAAAAAAAGTATCAAATAAGACATTATAAGATATTTGTAACAATAGTAATAGTAATGGCATGTAGTGTAATTATAAAGAAGAATTTTTTTTGTATCAAAATATATTGTAATAAGTTGACAACAAATACATTCTAATAAGGGAGGGTAGTCTACACATGTAGACAATATAACTTTTTTACATCAAAACATGCTTTCATTAACGTAAAGCAAAGTTACATGATGATTACAAACAAACAATTACAAAATCCTTCACACATATTTTGTCCCTTCTTGATCCCAGGCTGAATTTAGCATGAGAGTGAGCGTAATAGTTGTCATCTCCAGAAACATGTTCAAAATACACTCAGTTAGAGTTGGAGTACAAGCACTTTACATTTTTGAAAATTTGAGTGATAGGTCCACTACGATGTACTTCCTCTTTTAAGATTATAAATCACCACACATAGAGATTGCATACCCATAGTATGACATTTTCAAGGCCAAACAAGATGGCTTATGAATCATCCACATGAGAAGACACAGATCCATGTATGGTTCTAGCTGTCATCGCTATTGGATGAACATGATTGTTTCTAAATATAATACCATAACTGACTTTGTTTTTGTCCACTATAATTGCATCCAAATTGACTTTTATATTTATAGCATTAGGGGACATCTACTGAGTACTAATTTTGTTCCTACAATAGAAGTCTGTCTCAATATTGTTGAATTTGTGAACATTGTGCATTTCATCCCTTTTAGGATACTTCCATTAAGAATTGGCACCTTTGGATAACCACATCCCATTATGTGCTCATTTATTGCTTTCCGAACCCACAAGCAATGAATGGAAAAGAATCTAAAATCAAAGTACCCATTGTTTTTTTACCCAAGATAATGCATTTTGAGCAGAGATTCTCAGCATGGACAACATACTTTTCTTTAGATGGCCACTCCCACGGGTCTAGCATAATAATAGTCAAAATGGATGAATTGTGTATAAGGAAAACTTTGTTGTCATATATGTGCCTTATATCCATACTCTTCATTGTTGGTAAGTGATATATGCATACCCTCCAGAAGAAATGACTCATTTTGGGTTGGGTTTCAGTTTCCATTAGAACTCCCATTCCCTTTGTGCTCTTTCTCAATATCCCAACAATCTCAGAGCCAAATTGTTGAAACTTAACCAGTACACTGACTTCACAATGAAGTTTCCTCAGGTTCGGAACTAGTAGATTTTGTCCTCGCTTTCATAGCATATGGGTATGTTGAGGATACCAAATTTGTCTTTTCTTTATAAATAGCATGTAGTATATTAAAATTCCGCATTTGATTTGATTCATCAATTGCCTCTCCAACTTTGTTGTCCATAATGTCCTGCATATGCTATGTTCCTATGGGATTCCAACACAAACCTTCTATATCTAGCAGTCAAGGGTCCTCCTATATGTTGATACCCTTTCCAATTCTAACTTTCCATCATAATCCCTCATTAATAGACATTCCACGTCCTGAATACCTATCCAAGTATTTGGTTTATAACCTCTAAAAGATTAAAAAGTCTCCTTTCTTGTAGTATCATGCACCTAGAACATGGTTGACCAGAGATAGTGGATTGGAGTGAAGTCTCCAGGAATGTTTAACAAGAAGAGATTTATTGAAAGCCTAAAATCTCTAATTCTGAGCCCTCTTCCTCCATTTTTATTTGCTTGTATTTTCCCATGAAGCCCAAGTGTATCTTTAATGTATTAGATATGCTTCCATACCAAAAACATGCCAAAATATTATTGATATCTGCTATGATTTTTCTCGGAACATGGAAGACATTCATCATTTTGGATGGACTGCTGGGATAATTGATTTTAGAAGAATTTCCTTTCCCTCCAGGCCAAGGAACTTCTCCTTCCAACCTTTCACTCTACTCCACATTCTATCCTTGAGGAACTTGAAAACTACACCTTCCTATCACCGTTGGGAGACCAAGATATTTTTCAAGTTTTTTGAGTTGTTTCATCTTTAGGGCATCTAGGACTGAAATTATGGATGAATATTTTGTGTTCTTTCTTATTCCCACCTCCAACTTGGAATAATTAATTTATTGTCTAGAATAACTCTCATAGTAGATGGTCAGTGAAACTATCATAGTAGCTTCCTATGGTATGGAACAAGCAAATAACACATTGCCATTAGTGATAAAAATGAGCAATATGTTGGGTCCCCTCTACTTGCTTTAATATTGTGACTGAATTCTATGAAAGATAAGGAAACCACTTTGAAGCAATTTTCAACTTTCCTCCACCATCTTCTGCATTACTTGGCCAATGAATTCCCATTCCACTCCATCATAGGCTTTTCTCATGTAAAGCTTGATACTCATATAACTCATGTTACCTTTAATTGTGTGATTCATTGAGTGGAATATGCCAAAAGCAATCAATGTGTCATAGATAATCAAACAACTAAAAATGATATCACTTCGATTAGTAGTAATATATCGTTCATATACCTATTGAGCCTATTATTCAGAAGCTTTTATATGATCTTGTAAATTGTGATGCATGAGCTAATTGGTCTAGAATCATTTAAGTTGTCTTCCTTGTTTTTCTTTGAAATCAACACAATTTTGGTCTTGTTGATGGATTCCTAGGTGTTAGACCCCTTGCACCAATTGATGATAAAGCTGGTAATTTCATTTTGCAATGTTACTTAGAAATTTTGAAAGGACCCTACATGTAGACCATTAGATCCATGTGCTATTGTTGAGTGCATAGTAATTGAGTGTTTCTTCCATTTTCTCATGTTTTTCTATTTGGAGGTAGTAGTTACGGATATTGCTAATGCATATTTTTAAGGTATATGTTGCTTCTTCAATATAGGATGATTGTTTCAAGTGAAAAAATAATTAATGTGGTTAGTGTTTATGCCTATAATTTCCCCTTATTTCATTTTTGTGAACCCATTCACATCCTTGAGGTTGTTGATTCCATTCTTCTTCTTTCACTGAGAGGCCTTTTATAGAAATACATTGTATTATTATTGGTATCTTACATTTTATTGGATTTCTTTCTTATAAACTAGTAGCTTTCATAGATATTTTGTAGTTTCTGTACTTCTTTTCTCAGCTTGATACACTTTCCATATTGTTGTTGGACATTTGTTTTCTTTGGCTCTTGATAAGGTCGTCATCCTCTCTCGCTAATCTTTTTTGTAGATTACCAAACCACCTACTTGCCATTCACTCATCTTGTTAGCATAAATATTGAACTTGTTCTCAATAGAGTCTGAATTCTCATTCCTTCAAGAATTAATCACCACCTCCCTATAGATAACATCTTTCACCCAAAAAGAGTCAAATATCAATTGTTTTGTGTGTCTTTGGCAACTCTCTTCTTATACGTGTCAAGCATGATTGGTGTGTGACCATATTTTATGAAGGGAAATTAAGAAGCCAAGCATTTGGATGAAGAGATGTCCTCAAAATAATTTGTATGTCTCACAATTTTGTAGATCCTTCTTATTTTTCCAGGATGTCTAGAATTTTGTTGAGGTCCCCCAAGAACACAATATATCAGAAAACTCTCATCTTTGATAGTGTTTATGAGCTTTCGTGCCTTGAATTTCATCTGATTGACAATCCATTAGTAAATCATAGCTAGCCTCCACTTATTATCATCTAGTTATATGATTCCAAAAAGAATATGATGTTTTGAATATGATAAGACATTCACATTTATATCCCTCCATCATATTTTTATTCCTCCTGACCTTCATTCACTACTAATATATATGTCATCCACATAAATAAAACATCCTCTAGTCTTTTCGAGATCAATTTTATGGATCATGCTTTCTATAAAAATATTATCTATATTCTCTCCCTCCTGTAGTACATATGAAGGGTTTGGATCGTGCCAAGGTTATGCACTCCTTGTTAATTTAAAACTCATAGTTTTCATTGGTTTCAGATTTGGTCCCCACCAAAGGCCTCTACTTGGGTATAGGAATCCCAGATCATATTTAATCCTTCCTCCTATGTATTTTAGAGGATCTATTCTTCATATGTTCTCTTCCTTATATGTGTTTAGTTTTTTTGACCTTCTTTTTCCTTTTTACTTTTTATCTTTGTTAAGGGATGATTTGGTTGTTTTCTTTCACTATTACCCCTGAGATTAGACCTTCTAAATCCATTTGTATTGATTTGATTCTTGTCCTCTACACCTTTTCCTCTATCTTCCTTGTATTTCCCTATTCTTGTAGTTGGGCTTTGCTTCTCTTTGTGACACTTCATTGTATCCCCTTTCATTGTTGGTTGTGTCTTTCTTTCCTTTCCTTGGTTGGTGACTACCTTAACTCCTTTGTTTGATGCAGGTGCCTTTGTTATAGGTGTCCATTTATTCTATATCATGTTGCATTTGTATTGGGCATTTTATCAATCATTGCACATGCATCTTCATTTATCTTATCTATGCTTCCATATCACCCTTTTATGTACTCTTCCTGACATTGTGCCCTATTGTCTCTTCCTTTTCGTCCTTCTCAGGGGATCATCTTGCAATTTGACCTCCTTTTTTATCACTCTATTCAGGTATGTTGGATCATGCCTTTTCTTTCTACCTTCGTCCCCTCATTCCACTTGTGGCCATCTCTCTTTGGATACTTTGTGTTCGTCCCTATCATCGACACTCTCTAGGGAACCTTTGCTTGTGTCCTTACTCCTGAAAAATTTTCACCTGACACCCTCGTACCTAGTGTATCTTTGCTCAATTTATGGCATTTTGGGAGATGCTCTCAGTCAGGACCTTCATTTCTCTAATCATTCTAAATCATTCTTCTCTTCTCATGGCAGTTGCACCCCATTGGACCCATATATAAGCACTTGAAATAAAAATATGGCATTCTCTTGTATCTTGTTTCCACTTGTGCTATTCTTCCCTCAATTCATCATATTTTCTATATATTTTTAGAGGTTTCTTGACATCTAAATTTGGCCTCACTTTTCTCACTCTAGATTGTATTCCTACCTCATGCACGACTTCCAGCACTTCTCAGATAGATCTTTCAATCTTTTTAACTGCCTCATCTATGCAATATCCAATCAGTATGTTGTACATGTTTGTAGTTTTCCATGAGAGTCAGTCATGTGACGATTGTAATGGCACACTTTGTAATTTATTGGATTACTAATGAAGGATATTCCAACTATTATGTTTGCTTTTAATATGAAATAATTAATAGATATAGTAGTTCCCTAAGAATGTACTACTCTTCGACATGTGATTTTGGGTTGATGACCTTAACATGAGATCATGAGTTTTCTAAGATTATTCATACTTGTATAGGTCCCTAGTATGATATTATTGTGAAAGTAGGACAACAACAATGTATTAAGGCTAGTATGTGTGTTAGTTGATGACTACTCCTCATTAGTCAAGGTATTGGATTTCAAGTCAAACACATAGGTACTTGTTATATAAATAAGTATACTGGACAGACCCAACTTGATTATGATACATGAAAGTCATAAAATGGAGCTCAGAATCATAACTCATGTGAAAGTGGTGATTTTTGTGTTGTAAAGACTCGGTCTTTATGATCAAATATTTACAAAACAATATCAGAAATTATAAACAAATATTTTTGCAACAATCTTTACATCTGAGTCATGGAAGCATACAAGTTTGACTACAAACTTTAAGCATAGGCATTGATTCCTATTTGGTCTTCAATAGGGGACAACTCATACATGCCTCTTCTAGTTCTTCTTCCTATACATGTCCATGAGTTCCTAGAGGGAATGAAACCACACATGGACCCCATGAAGGGAAACATAGGTCAGCATGGCTGGTATCAAATTCAATTATTGAGCTATTTAAAAATAAAGAGTTATGTAATCAAATATAGGCAAGTTTTCTTGGTGGACTAATGGTAATAACAAGAGGATAATCGAGTTGTGATATTAATCTCAAAAGGGTGCAACAATGTAAAGTGGTAATTAGAATCCATAAAGGGATTTCCCAAAACTAATACCAACATATCAAACTATTCAAAATGAGACAATTTATCCATTGGCATAATCAATCTAATATTTGTCTTTGCCAGTGGATAGGTTTCTGGTGCTCTCCCCTCTATGAGAGAACAACACTTTCACATGTGGGGTTAACCAATACTTGGGGACCTCTAGTTGTCCATTATCCAGTATGTAGGTTGGGGGATGTGACCCACCGAATCTAGTGAGCCAAATCTCTCAACTAGTATGTGAAGTTTTCTTTGTGCCAATATCAAAATCAACCAATATCTCAATTATTTAACAATGTTCAACATTAAATTTAGTCATGGTGAACTTAAACAAGAGGGAAAGGCAAATAACAAATTTGTTCACCACTTTTTTGAAAAATTATATGAATGTAAGAGGGAGATAAATAGTTTGAAAACATAATCAAGAATTTAGCACTTGTTCCAATCAAGCATTTCCAAATCAAGGTGTGCACAAGGATAAAAATGCCAATTTATCATGAATCTAGAAAAAGAGAATGAACTAGGGTTATTTGATGTTTCTTGGCTTGGAATCAAATGTTTTCAATTTGAATAATTTAGGTTATAGATCTTATTGTTAATTACTATTTAGTATTCACTCTATTTTTATTGTTTCTATATTTCCATCTATGTTTTATACTTCAATGTATAATTTTTTTCTCTATTTTAGCTCCTTATTTGTTATTCTTTCTCGAGTTGAGTTCCATATAGTCACTATGGTAAGGGATGAACTATGGTTTATTAAAATGTGCTTACTATGAATCTAGGGTTTAATAAACTCATGTCTCGATACATGAATACCCCTATATATATATATATATATATATATAGAGAGAGAGAGAGAGAGATGCATCATTATGGATATATAATCATCATAGCACCTTAAGGTACTACCACAAATCATACTATACCTACTATTGCTCTCATCTAACATTTTATTTAAAGTAGGTCATAAAGTATTTTAGAAGTCTATATTGCATTCACATCTATATACATACCTAGGTTGATCATCCTAGTATGAGTGAAATCATTGTTTAGGATATCGTCCTCTAGGATTTTCTATAGCTACATAAGTTTCTATTCAATGATTTACTCATTATTGTAGGTCATCCTCATAGTCATGTATTGTATCCAAGGGGTTTTGGTAGTATTTGGACTATAATACTTGATTAGGTGGATTGATTGGTTATCATTTAATATGTTTCTTAATTGTTGTTATCAGCACTAAAGTTCATAGATCTGAAATGTAATTAATTATAGTAACATGCAAGTGATGGGAAACATGACTAATCAATTCTCAATTGATCATAATGATAAGAGTGGCTCTCGAGTTGTAACCCCCAATTTGGGTCTTCTGGTTCACGGCTACAGGTGTCACAACACCAAGGAATCTTGAACAACCACCAATCACTCACAGCAGATTTCTAGTCAACCTCCATTCATCGACGTTGCAGTAGGGGTGCCGCTAAAGAGATGGAAACTTTGATGAATCGAGGTGAATTCAGGGATCGTCATCTTTGTTGGTGTTGCTGGTCTTGGTTACCTCTGGTTAGGATTCTCATATAGGTCGACCTGGTCAGTGGTGGTCTAGGATGGTGATTAAAGGGTGATAGAAGGTTGACAGAAGGGATGCAGCTCTATTGTAGGTCAGTGGAGAGGTGCACATCTTAGGGGTGTTGTTGTCACTCCTACAGGCAGCACTATAGGTTGGAGATGGCTTTGATGGCAGGGTGTCTAGGTGAAGGTAGGGTGAAGAAGGGAAGGAGGCTGGGGAGAGTGACTAGAATTTGTCACTTCAGTGGCGTAATCCAATATGGGCCATGGGACACGATGGATGGGTGGTAGTTGGTGGTTGGGAGGTCGAGGCCAGTGTTGAAGGTCTGGAACTTTGTCTATAAACTAGAGGTTGTGGGTGAGGTTGACAGGATCTTCCATGAGGGACGTTGATAGTAGAAGGATGAAGGTTAAACAATGATCAAAAGGGGGCGTAGGTCCTCTAAGGGTGAGGGGATTAGACACTAGGTCTTATGGGGTTAGGAAGATGTTTGAGGCTACTGTTGGGCGGTAGAGCTTGATGAAGTTGCAGGACAGATGGTTAGGTCACCTGCTATTATGGGTCTGTTGTAGGTTGGATGGAGGATTATCCTCCTTATAGTCAATGAGTCTAGGGTTATAGTATGATGGGAAGGTGATTCTTGGGCTCCAACAGTCCGCTAGGTAATGAAGAGGCAAAGGTAATGATGGAAATCAATGTCCCAAAAGGTATGTCTATGATTGCAAGAAGCATTGTTGTTTTCAATCATGTGGAGCGACCATGGAGGAAGATGCTTTTGAGACTAGAAGAACATCATGTAGATGGTTGTTTTATGGAGATGTCCAGGTCAAGGCATTGATGTGAAGGGAGCCATGTGCATCTGGCCATGGAGTACAACATTGACGTTCCTCTTGTGTTACTGTCAGAATCACAAAACTTTGGGAAGGAATAAGGTGGAGTCAGGGGTTTCCAGACATTAGGGATGGTTAGCATTTGGATTGACCGCAAAATTAATTGAGCTTTTAATTTTTTTTTCTCTTAATTTCCACTTTTCAAGTATGTATAACTCTTAAGTTATTAACTCTTTTGACTTGAAATTTTCACAACACATTTAATTTGCATTAATCTGATTCTTGAAAATACTAACTTTCATATTTATGATTATGAGTATGTTAAAAAAATCACTCTCTTAATTATACAATTGTAATTATCTAACTACATCTTTTGTGATGCAAAGTCAAGTCCATTATTCAATTGGGGGTCTCAAATGGGATGATTAGATCAAAATGAGGATAATTTGTATTTTTTGCTTAAATTCAAGATAATTGAATGAAGTACAACTATGAATGAAAATTTAGCAAAAGAGGATTTCAATTTTAGAGGATTATGTACAATAGCTCAAGATTGAATTTATTGCCAAAATTTGATATGTTACAGGTCTTTAGACCTGGAGTCACTACAATTATCACATATTGATTAGTGTACTTTAATATTGATCATTGTGACCTTGAATAAGGGTTTCCATATAGGTAGTGATTGGGTGTACCATGAAACATGTGGATTATTGTAGTGATGTAGATGGAATTTGTCCCACCTATTGGAGTGATATCCCAACCACTTTATGAGTGAGACTATGAAATGTATGGACATGCTCATGTGAGTCAATATATGGTTTTGAGATTGCATGTTTCTTATATAGTATACTCTAGATCAAGGAACAAAGATTGAACATTAATATGATGACATTTTCTCTAATTCAATCTAGATATCAGAAACAAAAGGATTTTATGATCATTGTAACACTAGTCACAACACTAGGTTGTTGTTGTTCTCAAACTTCTTCAATTACTTAGATGGAAATGAAGTCTTGATAGACACCAATCATTGTATATGAAATCAAAGTATGATTATAGATATCATTACTAACATAATTTGGAGCCTATAGGGTCACACACATAGGATGCACATGGATGAGGAGTATAAACATAGACACTCAATTAATTAATTTCTAAAAGGTTTAGGTAATCAATTAGATCATTGATAGACTTATTGGAAGCCCAATCAGTCAAATGGAAATTATGTTTGCACAATTGGATAGACCATTTGATCAATTAGAAGGTCCATTTGATTGACCAAGTCGAGATTGACTAGCTAGACAAGTCTCCTAACAAGACTAGATCAGCAGATTGGCTGATTGGGTGCAGAATATTCTTCCCCAGTCAAGTCACCCACATATTGTCCAAGGTGGGATGTTGTAAAGAATCCTGACTCATCCTAGTTTCTTGGCTAAACTAAGCCAGTTGTTCAACTGGTTGTCCGTGAGCAGAGTGATGAAAAGTGGTTGTTGCCTTTTCATTTCTTAGGATTTTAGAAATCCTACTTCCCTACATCTCCTATATAAAGTGGCATGATAGCCAAGTTTTTTATTATAACATTGAAAAAATCAACCCTAAATGTCCTTACCAGCAAGGACATAGAAAGTAGAGGTTGTGCAATTCTAGCATGTTGTCAATAGAAAAGGCTACTCCTTCCATGCCAGCTTTTAGAGCATGAATTGGAGTCCCCGTTCATCTGCATGGATGATATAGAGACCTAGACGCATTTGTCACTATGTTTGGAGAACATTGTTGACATATTCTTCTATTTATATTCTCATGGGCATTGATGCTAGATTTACTCCGCAACAAAGATATGTCTCACATTCCTTCCTTCTTGATATATTGTTATTGATGAAATCTGCCCGTGGGATTGCTCATTTTTTTTATTTTTGTTGGTTCTGTTGTGCCTGTTGCCTCCATAAATTCCAACAATGGTATTAGAGTCACATTAATATGCAATATGTTGAGATTTATCATTGACATGATCAGATTTGATTTTATGATGTTTTTATTATTACTTGTGAAGTGAATGATAAAATATTAGTATGCATATCTTCTTAATTCCACACACTTTGAGAAGAAAATTTTCTTATGCATGGGATTGGGTTGTCTATGGAATAATGTGATCTTTCCTAGTGCATAAAAGTACATTTTGTTGACCTTTTCATGGGTGTTGCCCTTGATACCCCATGGGGGGCATCCCGTTGACTCACGTCCACTAAGTGGGCTGCGAGATCCCCGATCAGGACGTAACCATGCTTGCCCCACCTATTACATGTGAATGTCAAAACTTCATTTATGATGATTTTCCCACATTAAAAAAATATGTAATCTATAATATATGTGTATAAGATATGGTATATCTATTAGTCATAGATATTAGCTTCAAAATATATTCTGTTTGGTGGATGTGTGCATGGTCATGGCCAAAGACTCCTTTCTTTGTACATGATATAGAAGTGAATGAAACCCTTTTTGGTTAAAAAGTATTCAACTATCATGCAGAGCCTCATATTTTACTCAGTATGAATTGTTTCTATTCCTTCTTACTCCCCTCTCATTTAGATCGAGGTTTCTACATATCATGTAATATTATATAGGAATAGAACAAATTTTAAAGGATGTGGCGTGATGAGGCATCCATGAAAATCAAAGGAGCATCCATGGAGCCATTGATGTGATGCAATACAAATGCAGTTTCACATGTTGATGATGCATGTGATGCAATGGACCTTAGGTGGATAGTAATCATATGTGTCTCCAAAGCAATTACATTATCATGGACATAATCAATGTTGTATTATTGTGGATTGTATTTGTAGATTTTTGATATAATGTGTATATGATACATATTATACAAGTATGGTGTGTGTATATATATATATATATATATATATATATATATATATATATGTATATGTATGTATATATATGTATATATATATGTATGTATGTGTGTATATATATGTATGTATGTATATATATGTATATATATATATGTATGTATGTATGTATATATGTATATATATATATATTATATATAAAAACCATCAAATAAAAGTCTTACATGCTTTGTAATGTGTAACACACATAAAAACATTGATCGTTAAAGTGTGGGTGTGTCAAAGTGTGGTGCATTGTCTATCTCGGGGAAGTCTGAGAATAGATGTGGGTTTACCAAAACATAGTGCATATTCTATTGTGTTGGTCTTTCCATAAATCATAACTAGGTCGTTTTAATAGGATTAAGCACCTAGGGGCATATAGATGGTTATGAGAAAGGATTGTGTATCCATGTATCAATGGTGGTGTTAGATGAAATTGGCAAATGTTGTCCACATTAAAGTCAAGTTGTGGGTGGTTAGCCAAAGTTGACTCATGATTTGATGAAATGTGGATCTTGTCTCACTAGAAGATGTACCACAAAAATCTTCCTAATTAAAATTGAGGATATTGATTCGAAATAAAATAGTGGGAGTGATACTTAATTATAGACCAAATTAATATCGATAAAACTTTCTCAAATCAAATATTAACTCCTACAAATACTTCTTGTATATCAAATGGCAACCAATGACCCCAATGTTTCACTATGATTGGTCCTTCAAAATAAGAAGAAAAAACTAAATGAAAACAACTTCCATGACTAGTTCATGACTTTGAGAATTGTTCTCACAAAGAGTGTAACTGTTGTGTCCTGGATACACTAGTACCAAATGAACCAACTCAAATTGTACCTAGGGTGGAAATGGAGGTTTATCATAATCATTCACATGACATTGTGGACATCAAGTGCCTTATGTTGTGTTCCATGAATCATGAGCATTGGAAGCAATGTGAGAACATGGGAGTTGTTGAAATAATACCCCATCCTAGGAATATGAACAAAGAACAAGAAAGGCAAGAGAATTATGATGTTTCCAAGGCATTATATAAGTGCAAAAAGGTGGAAGGTAATCTAGTTGCACCCCATGTACTCAAGTTAATTGGGTATGCTAAAATTCTTGAGATATTGGGATTTCCTTTAGGGTGAGAGTTGTCTGCATATGTGGTCCTCCAATCACATCTGGATTTATATAAACAATGTTCATGAGTTACAACATGAACAATTTTGTTTTTTAACTGGTGATTCATTCATCCCATCACCAGACATTTCAAAATGTGACATCTCAGTCATAGAACATGAACTTCACCACTCAGGTGTCGCTACTTTGACACGTGAAATTTTTTGTTAAACTATTGTTCATGCCTACTTGGAATGTTCAGAACAACTGAGGAGAAGATGAAAACCAAGCGCAATTATGTTTTATGGTCAGCAAAGGAAAATAAAATTCCAAGGTCTAAGGCAAAGCTAATAAAGGTTCTAAGGTTGGCCAAAAGTCTATGTCCTCTGCACTTAAGGCAAGAGGGGAGTGGGTAAAGAATGAAATCGTCACCATAGTCACCAGGTTAGGCATGAGGGAAAAATTGTCATCTCTGCCTCAAGGAACTAAAGAACAAGAAGAAATGGATGCATATCTCCACTTCATGTATATATTTTATAGAAATAAACATATCTACTTCTTCATAATGGTTATTAGATATCATATTTGAAACTCATTTAGGTTCAAACATGCAAGATTAAAAGAAGTAGACCCAATGGGGGTAAAACTACCTATTACAAATGGAGCAAGAGTTGTTGCCATTATTGTAGGCAACTGTTGCTTATCTATGCCTAGTGAACTTGTAATAGGGTTAGAGAATTGTTGGTGCATACTTACCATCAATAGGAACATCATTTTTATTTTGTGTTTGGATAAGAATAGTTTTGAATTTCATATCAAGAATGGCCAATGTTCTATTTCTAAAGATGAGATCGTTTATGGTAGTTCCCCTATGACTTATGGTCTTTATTTGTTAGATTTTGAGAAAATGTCTATAACATAACAACTAAGAAACGTAAACTCAATGACTCTAACAAAACTTATTTGTATTATTGACATTTAGGTCATATAAATGACAAGCACATATCTAGACTCCATAAAGATGCATATATAGACTCATTTGATTTTTGAATTGAGACATGTGAATCTTACTTATTAGGGAAAATGACAAAAGCACCCTTTACTAGAACTAGTGAAAGAGAAAGTGACTTGATATTGAGGTATGTGGACCTTTTGGCAAAAATACCAAAGGTGGGTATCAATACTTCGTCACATTTACTGATGACCTTTGTAGATATGGTTTTGTTTATCTAATGAAACACAAGTCAAAATTGATTGAAAATTTTAAGGAATTCATGAATCAATTACAAAATCAACTTGGTAAGAGTATTAAAGATCTTCAATTATAGGTGGTGAATACTTAGGAAAAGAGTTTATGGCCCTTATAAGGGATTGTGGTTTGTATAATAGTCGATTCTACTTGGATCAAAATAACATTATAGTGTATCATGAAGAAGTAACACACCCTATTGGACATTGTAAAATTGATGATGAGTTTTGTTGTTCTTATGACTTCATTCTGGGGATATGCTCGAGAAATTGTAGCATGTACACTTAATTTCCTACCTTCTAACTCGGGTCAAAAGATGCCATATGAAATATGGAATGGGAAATTTCCCAATACATCTTTGATAAATAATTTGAGCATTTGGAGCTTATGTGAAGAAATTATTTTCTAAAAAGCATGAACACAAATCTAAAAATGTCATTTTGTTGAATATCCTAAGGAAACCAAGGTAAGTTACTTATAAATTCCAACTGATAATAGAGTTTTCTAGAACTATTGTAAGCATAATTGTTACATTCCTCAAAAAGGAATTTACTTTTAAAGGAAGCACTGTGAGGAAAATAGATCTTGAAGAATTTCTAGTCCAACAAGATAACATTGAACCTATGAAGATCGATATGGAATAAGAGGAATGACAAACTATTGTCAAGTCTCAAGTTGCTCCTGTAACACAAGAACCTCAAAGGTCTAGTAGGGCACTTCTTGAACCAAAGAGATACGGATTTCTTGTGAATCAAAAAGATGATATGTTGGATATTGATAATGATAAACCAACAACATACAATGAGGCTATTGAGGGACCAGACTTCAAGAAATCTCCTGAAGACATGATATCTAATAGGACTCCATGTATACCAACAAGGAATGAACCTGGTGGATCCAAGTGAAGGGGATAAGGTTGCAAATGTGTCTTCAAGAAGAAAACCTATGTGGATGGTAATACAAAAACATACAAAGGCATATTTGTTTGAAAAGGTTTCAAACAAGTTTAAGGTGTTTGCTGTGATGAAACCTTTTCAACAGTTACTTGGTTAAATCCACTAGGATCGTGATTGTCATTGCAACTTATCATGACAATGAGATCTAGAAAATGAACATTAAAACTATATTCCTTAATGGGAACCTCCTTGAGGATGTGTACATGACACAACCTGAAGGTGTTATCACTCCAAATGAAGCCACAAAAGTTTGTAAGCAAAAAAGGTCAATCTACAAGTTGAAGTAAGAATCTCATAGATGGGATCTTCATTATTATGAGACAGTCAAATAGTGTGGCTTTATCCAAAACGAATATGAACCTTGTGTTTACATTTATAAGAGCATAATTGTATTCCTTATATTGTATGTAGATGACATAATATTAATGGTGAATGACATTCCTACTCTACAATTAGTTAAAAAAATGGTTAGTAAATACATTCTGCTTGAAGTACTTAGGATAAACATCCAATATACTAGGTAGAAGGTTCCTAGAAAGGTACATATATTGACAAAGTGTTGAAAAGGTTCAGCATGTCAGGGTGTATGAGATCCCACATGATAAGTCTCTTTAGATATCAATGTTCCATCTCTTATGAAGAGAGGGCATGCTTGAATAAGATTTCACATGCATACACAATTGGATTTATCATGTAAGAAATTTCATGTAAATGTCCCCACATCTCATATTCTTTAAGCAAGATGTGTAGGTACCACGTTCGATCATGGTAAAGGTTTTTGGCCCATTATAAAGAACATCCTTAAATACTTGAAAATAACTAAGTATTACTTCCTTATAAATGGAAGTGAGGAAGAGTTGGTTGTATAGGAATGATAATCGATCGCAATCAAGTTTTGTGTTTTGCCTCAATGGTGGAGCTGTGAGCTAGAAAAGTCCCAAGAAAAAGATAGTGATTGGCTCTATAATAGAGATAGTGTACATTTTTGCCTCAAGCTCAGTAAAGGAAGTTGTATGGATCAAAAAGTTCATTAGTGAACAAGGAGTGGTTCTATCCATTGACGATGCAGTAGAGGTACACAGTGACATCAATGGAGACATTGCACAAGCAAAGGAACCCTAATCATATTAGTATTCTAAGAATATACTACAAAGCTACCATCTCATACAAGAGGTTGTACAGTGTGGATATGTGAATATTTATAGAGTACCAACTGAAAATAATGTTGATGATCCTATAAGGAAAGAATTTCCTTAGAAAAAGCATTATGGTTATGTGAGATCAGTTGGACTTAGATTTGTGAGTGATTGGCTCTAGTGCAAGTGGGAGGCTATTGGTAGTATGACCTAAGAGCCAGTCATGTGATGAATATAAATGGTACACATTGTAATTGATTTGATTATTAATGTAGGTAGTTCTATTTATTATATTTACATAAATATAATATCATGGATGAATATAGCAATGTCCTATGAAAATATTACTCAATGAAAAATTGTTGTTGATATGGCTGCTTCGTCTGATGTTGATTCTTCTACTGCAGATAAGGACAAGGATCTGCCCCCCGCCGGAGTGCTGGAGTAAGCTTGGAGTCAATGTCATCATTTCTCATGACTAAGAGAAGGTTGTGGAAGGTCCCCCAATGCATGTTTGAGGGAATGTAACTAGAGAATTTGAAGAAGGCTTTCTACAAGGAGGGTGGTCGTTGGCGTTAGATAGGTTCATTGAGCCGATTATGGGTGAGATGGGTGATTACCACCGATTTTCAGAAATCAGTGAACATACTTAAAATCAAAGGCTAGATGATTAGAACTTGGAGGCCTAGAGGTGAACTTGAGGTTTTCAACCTTACTCATGGAGTGATTCTTGTGTGCTTCTCCAACGATAATGATATCAAGGTGGTGCTCAACCAACGACCTTAGTTCTTCAATGACCAATTGGTCCTAGTTCACCTCTAGATGCGAGAAGCTAATATCTATTGGTAAGCACTCAAAAATGTCCTTATTTGGTTCTTGCTACCTAAAATGGGTAAACATTGGAGTCTAGGGTGATTAATATAATCACTCATGTCATAGGAAAACCAAGAGAGATTGACCTAAGGGTGGATGGTACTCTCTTGAGATGTGCTTATTTCTTTGTCAACATCTTGGTGGAGGAGGATCCACCTCCAGAGATAATGGTGGAACTTCCTATGTGGTATGAATGGGACATGAAAGTGAGATACAAGGCATGGGAATGGTTGATATCCATACGGGAGGGTCCCCCTATCTTGTTAGCCCCACCCATCGTGGCCCTACAACCCAAAAGAGAAGTGAAGAGGAGTCAACACAAATCTAGGCCTCTTGTTAATAGGTTTTGCCCCCTATTTCTCAGTGGGTGCAAGAATAGATGGAGCAGAGGCTAGAAAAGCTAAAAAGGACTCAGGTGCAATATAAAAACAAGAACAAGAAGATACTCAAGTCTTTTCAAGAAGTTATTGTCCTTGAGTAAGGTGAGATTCATAGCAGTTTGACTGCCACAAGTTCTCCAATCCTAGTTGATACAGAGAGTAGTTCTATCAAGATGATAACAATTGATAACCCTTCTCCATCCTTGAAAACATGGGTGGAGATTATCCATCTACTGATTCAGGAGGCAACCAGAGAAGGAACCCAAGGAAAATTTATAGCCCTACAGTTAAGGGTAAGAACAAACCCAAATCCAAGTTAGATGGAGGAGGTTCCCCCAGTAATAAGTGATGTCATTCCTTGCATGTTATTTGTGACACCCCGCCGTCACCCAGACAATGAGATGACACATGAAAATGTGCGGAACCTCATCTTACCGAAAACACAGGTTAATTAAAACTGATTGCGGAAAGCACACTCAAGGGAACTTTTGCATCCAGATCCTACAGAGAAAGCATGTTATAAAAATATTTACAGGCTTTGATATATGTTCACCGCTTATAGGAGACAGCTTTACTATCAGCACCATAGTTCATCACCTATTTATATATACATAACGGGCCACATATGGCCAGTAGCAAGATAAACCAAAATTACAACATCTAGTCATCATGAAACGTCGTCAAACACCTCTGAGGACCTGAGATTACAGGGATGACTCTAAGACTCTACTACAAAACCACCAAAATAGCAACATGTCCATCCCTTGCCTTCTACTATTCTTCTTGCTACTCGGCCGCAACCTCACGACCACCACCACATCTAGAGTGATCACCTAAAAAGGGTGTAAACCAGCGGGGTGAGACACACAGTCCCAGCGAGAATCATAACTCCCTGCCGAAACCATAAAACCTCAGAAGGTTAAGGCAACAACATCAGTTAAATGATAAAGCATATAACCAGAGTAGCATACTGAGTAAGGCTATTATTACCGT
The DNA here is from genome assembly GCA_963693085.1 of Alisma plantago-aquatica. Taxonomy (NCBI): domain Eukaryota; kingdom Viridiplantae; phylum Streptophyta; class Magnoliopsida; order Alismatales; family Alismataceae; genus Alisma; species Alisma plantago-aquatica. The sequence goes on from OY856410.1 coordinate 1,132,195,520, forward strand.
CAATCTTACCAAGATATCCAGGAGGCATATAACCAAGCATTTCTCTATGGAACATGATTGACAAGATAAGCTTTATAAGAACTTATCACAAAATATAAGGATCGTACAGATATCGGCAAGGTATAATTAGATCATCTATATAAGTACAAGGCATCAATCAATATTCCGTGTTTTTCTCTAAGCAAGATATACCATTCGGCTGGATTACATTTTATTATGCCCTAAGGAAGTGAGCCTTCCCTTCTCAAATCCAACCATTGGCTGCGAATACCGATCCGGTGCCATACAAGGTCTAAGGAGATCCAGACTCCATGACCTCACCTTCTCGTAGTCAGTACATGAATCATCAAGCAAGACCGCAGTCTTATGCTTATAGGGCCTCAGCCTCTGGGTCAGCTCCGCAAGCTACCCATCTCTCTAGCTCACCTCATCATAGGTGCTAGTACATACATTCGAGCCATGAACGCATCATGCTCATCATCACATATCTTGAGCCATGGGTTTGTTCACCATGCTCCATATATCCTGAGTCTGCAACCACAGTTGCACTCAAACCCTCCTATTTTAGGCTAGGGGAAACCTCGCATATTCAACAATATGCACTCCAGGTAATCCGGCAGGATAAACCTATTTCACCATCACCAAATACTGACGATGATGGATCTATGGCCAGGTCAAACTACATGATATGTTCATCTACAATTAATTAGTATATTTTAAGACAATTGTTGAGGCAACCAAAGTATAAACGTAGCCTTATAGAATTTCATCATTATTGTCATCATCATACTGTCCTAGGACCTCAATCCCTTATGATATCAACCACTACCTCTCAAGACATTATAATCATGCAACAGCATTCAAGGAACGCATCCCTTGTCTCATCATCAGAGGATAACACCTCAACTAGGCACTCAACCTTATAACAGGTCCTCAGACCTATCAATTTGTTATCTCATTACCACATGGTGCTATTCAAGAACATGCATCTCATAGCTCGTACCAGGCTATGAATCCACCTGAAATACCTGCATGGTTAGTATACACATTCATAGAGATAACTGAAGCCATCATGGATTAACAGGACTATCATGCTACCAAGTATAAAGCAACATCCATGAGTATTTTACACATGAGATGTAGAAATCATCATTTTATTATCAATCATAAGCATATATCATGCCCCATACTTGTGATCATATGCATGTGTCACATTATCATGTGTAGCAACATCATATCCTTCAAAACTTCTTGGTTCACAACTGATCATTTTATCTCATTATCATATTTACATGATTCAAGGTGATTACACCATATCACTTGTGTTATCATTATTAGCCATATACATTCTGAGTTATTAGAACCCTCACCAAGCTCCTATAACCCTCACTATAGATATGGCGGGCAGTGGCAACCCTCACCCAAAGATGTATCGACTAGGGTTTCCCAACCCTAAGCAGGCTCACCACCATGTCGACCAACCCCATCACTTAACCTATCGTGCAACAAGAACCCACCAGTTCACATGGTGTCGGGAAACCAGATCCAAGGATGAATTGTGCATCATCATCAGGGGTTGTCGGCCAAAGGCCTCTTGTGCACACGAGCTAGGGTTAGGGTTTCATGTTGGGCAGCCACCAACCTCATAACGCTTAAGGCCATAATGATCAAGGTCATGACGCCCAAGGAGCCTATCGTCCAACCACCAAACCATGTCATCCAGAGGACCCTCATGACGGCCAAGGCATCATTTCGTCCATGGGCAAGATGACCACTAAGGTTTTACAAGAGAGCCTATCGTTCAACTAGAGTTTAGGGTTGTAATGGGAAGCAACTTCCCTAGCGTTCAACGCTGGTATCTGCCAGCAGCATGGGACTCAAGCTCAGCCTTGTAGCGCCCACCATGCTCATGACAACAACTGATACCAAGGCACCCCGAGAAGGCTCATCACCCAACAAGATCAAACACATCATATTGGTCACCACTAAGATACTCACTAAGGTACACCACTCACCCCATACCGGTCAAGAGACCATCCTAACCTGTATCGCCCAAGGATCTCAACCAGGGATATCCACTTAGGCACCCTATCGGCCAAGGAGCAACATCTATAAGGTTAAGGCACATCACCCAAGTTCATCATCAAGGTCAAGAGTTATCACAAGGTGTGTCGTGCAGAACGGACATCAAGGTGTATTTCCCAAGCTCCAACTCCACAAAGGGTATTGGCCAAGCTCAACTAGGCATATCGGCCAAAGGTACAACCCAAGACCAGGCTATCGGGAAGCACTACTCCAAGGTCATATCATGCAAGGCACAGCCCAACATGGTCATATTCAACCTCAAGCACAAGGGCACCAAACCCTAATTGATCAAGAAGATCGGCTCACCTCTCAACAACCAAGAGAGAGGGGTTTTACACAACCTCTATCATAAATCGGGCAACCACAAGGATCAATCTTACTTAGGTCATCACATATCCAAGAGCTCACTTCTCAAATCCATGGTGAGAGGAGGGTGTTGCCCAAGCAACTAGAATGTAGACTCACCTCTCAACTAAAATGAGAGAGGGGTATTGCCTACATCACTAGAGCTCAAACTCACTTCTCTAGACCAAGGAGAGAAAGGGGTATTGCTCAACAAGGAAACCCCAAACTATGGTTCGGCCAACTAGGTGTAAAGGCGTATAAACCATCAACAACATCATGCTCACTATAACCATAAGATCAACAACATGTACTAGAGCAAGAACACATAACATGCAATGGTCGATCATCCACATATATGAATCATACAACATAGAGAAGGTGGTATATCTAGGGTTATAAGTTATGTAACCCGCCTTAAGCAAACTCCTCAAGCTCTAAAGCTTCAAGCTTCTAGCTCCTAGCTTCAAGCACGCCACTTTCGGCCACCTCAAGAAAAGGAACAAGAACCATAACCACCATGGCCGAAGAGTAGGCAAGATGGAGAAGAAGATGCTAAGGAGAGGGAGAAGATGCTTACCAAAGAACAAGACCCACCTAGGGTTCGGCCACCAAGCTAGAGGAAGAAGAAAAGATCTCCACCAAGGGAAAATGATCGTCCACCAAGCTCTCCAAGTAAGGTGTGTCATGCATACAAGGAGGGAAGAGCAACAAAAGAGCTAAAGGGTTCCCAAGGAAGAGAAAGGCAAGGCATATATAGATGAGGGTCAAGGTTAAACTAAGGCAAGGTGTCACCTTACCAAGGGACACTTGTCCACACATTTTACCACCTTGCAAACCTCATGCACATGCCATGCCATCACTCAACCAAGGTTCGGCCACATGTCCAAGATAGGGTGACACAACCAAAGCAAGAAGGTCAACAAAGTCAAAGGTCGACACACCACCACCACCTTGGCTGACACACCCATGGGCGATACCCCATGGCCGACATAAGGCATCCTTGCCCGATACAGGGCTCAACCAAGCAAGGCAAGGACCAAACAAGGGAAAACAAGGCCCAGAAGAGCTCAACCAAGCCCAAGGAAACTCAAGGCACGAACCCAAACCTTCCTCTCAATTGTAGAGGAAGCAAAGAGAGAGAAAGACATCTCTCAAGGTAGCAAACTTGCTCTTCAACCCTAACTTATGTTATTTTGCAAGTAGCACCTCCATCTCTCAACAAAACACAAGCAAACCCTAATCGCCACTAAAGGTGATTAGCAAGCAACCAAGCACAAGGTTTAGGCAAAACAAATAGGGTAAGCCCAAAACGAAGGTCAGGGTCCTTACATTATTTGTGGGGGGGGCTTCCTTACCTAACACACAAAGGAAGATATGAAGAATTCCACGTGAGATACAAGTCGAACTTGTTTTCTACTTTGAGACTAGAATCAAAAGGATTACAGAGGATATATTTAGTTTGATTTTCCCATGCATTTGGATGGAGATGCATATCTAACCTAGAACAAGTAGATGGTAGACGCATGTCATAGGATGGTGACTTGATAACTGGAACATGGATATGATCAGCACCACTGACTAGATGATCATTGTAACTTGCTGCAAATGAGGGGGGTCTATGGGATCTTCTCTACGGTTTATGGAGAAAACATGGAAGCTGATAGGGAGAGACTTTGGATTGCAATCAAGGATACTTCCCATGTAGGGTCCCATTTCTTGTTCTGAGTGATTTCAACTGCATGCAAAAGAATAGAGAGAAGTTTGGTGGTTGATGAGGCCCTACTCGCATGATGAAAAAATTCAACTCTACTATGAATGCAGCTTGCCTCCATGAGCTAAACACCATAGGGGGTATAGCCACTTGGTCAAATAAATAGAGACCAAGGGACATGGTTGCTAGTTTCCTATATAGAGTATTATCTAACAATGATTGGTTAGACATTCTTCCAAAAATGATGGTACAACTAGTTGTAAACCACCTTAGTGACCATGCGTGGCTAAAAGTGGAGTTGTCTAAGGCTCAAAAGGCCCCTGGATCTTTCAAGTTTTCCAATTTTCGGTGTGAATATTATGGTTTTAGAGAGGTGGTGGGTCATGTATGGTCTATCCCATTGGTAGGGAAACCCCTTTTTAAGGTCTCGAAGAAATTACAAAACACGAAGAAGGAGTTGAAGAAGTGGGTCAGAGAGAAGGTGAACAATCCTAATTTGTTGTAGGAAACCAAAGATTGATGTGATGATGATGCCTCGTATCTTACATATCACCCTTTGTATATGGATGCTATACTTGTTGAGACTCATTTTGATACAAGGTGAGGAACTTAGAGACGATGGAGGAATTTTTCCTTTGGCAAATAAGTCATCTTAAGTGGATCAAATATGGAGATCATAACTCCAAAGTCTACCACTCAGCAATCAAGAAGCAAGAGATGAGAGATAGCAATCATGAGCTCATTAATGAGTGAGGTGAGGTGGTGTCCAATAGAGATGAAGTCTCTATCCGCCATAAAGTTCTTCAACGACATAAATAACAAAAAACCACTAGTACCATAGGTTTAATGTCTCCTTACCCTCAATAATGGTAAGTGATGAAATAAATGAAGAGCTAAGTAGAAAAACTATAGACAATGAGTTCAAGCAGGTTGTGTTCTTGATTTACCAAGCCAAAGTTCCAAGCCCTGATGGCTTTAATAGCTGCTTCTTCCAGGCTTGTGGCCCCTCATCAATATTGATGTATGTGCTGTTGTAAAGTGAGATCTGAAGGTTGGTGCTATGGTCAAAGCCATCAACCATTTTTTATTAAGCTTATTCCCAAATCCACTAATGTCGAGGAAATCATGGATTGCATGCCTATATAATATTGTTCTATTCTTCACAAGATTATCTTCAAGCTTTTGTCCAAGAGATTGAAGGTTTTCCTCCCTTACATTATTTCTAAGGAGCAGCACACCTTTATTAGGAACGGGAATATCTCAGACTGCACTTTTCTTGCTGCTGAGTTCCTCATCGACTTCAATAAATCCAAATCAATGATCAAATCTTGTATGAAGATTGATATCAGTAAATCCTATGACCATGTTATATGGAAGGTACTATAGGATACCTTGGCTTATTGGGGTTCTCTATGACTTGGATAGAAATTATGAAACAATGCATGAAGACCTTCTCCTTTTCTATATTATTCAATTGTTCCCCTATATGTCTTTTTAGGTCTTCTAATGGATTCTGGCAGGGCAACCCACTATCGCCTTTGTTGTTCACAATAGTAATGGAGGGTCTATCCAAATTGATTCATAAATCTTAAAGGGAATATAATTTTAAAATGCTCAAGGTTAAAGGTGTGAAAGTGTTTCCGCATCTCATCTTTGCTTATAATGTCTAGATCTTTTCCATTGGAAATGCAAGGAGGATGAAGGAGTTTTAACATGTCTTCACTTCCTTCAGGAAGCTCACATGCCCCTATATCATCTTGATAAAATCTAGAGTCTTCTTATCAAAGTTTTGTGATAACATAAGAGGTTTCTTGATAATCTTCGCATGTATGAGTAGGGGATTCCTTCCTACTAGATACTTGGGAATTCCCTTGACAAAGGGTAGTATCACATATAAAGACTTCTCCATGTGCACCAACGGTTTTGGGAACAAGATTGAATATTGGAGTGGTATCGGGACCTCCATGGCTAACAGATTGGTCTTGATTTGATCGATTTTATAGAGTACTATCCGGTATTGGACTTACATGTGTGATGTTTCCAATCTGATGATTCATAACATTAGTTCAATGATCACAAATTTCATTTGGTATGGTAAGTCTCATGGTGTTGCTTAGGACACCATTACTGGGTTGTTCGTGTATGGGGGTTTGTAGGTTAAGGACCCCTCTTTTATTATGTAAGAGGGTACAGCTAAATGTGTCAATTGATTTCTTTATGATCCTGATAGTTTGTGGGGGAACTGGATGAAAATTTGAAGTGGGTCCCATCTTCTTCATTAAACTCATGATAATCCTTCAAGGTAATGGAGATCCATGTGTAGACACTTTACATTGGTCCAAAACCAATATGGTGACAGTAATGGTCATTGGCCATGTGGCAACATGATACCATGATCAACAATAATATGGGTCCTTCTTTCCCTAAGGTTGACATCCTTTGGGGCAAGATGCACTGCCCTAAATGAAGCACGTTAACATATATATATATATATATATATATATATATATATATATATATATATATATATATATATATGTGTGTGTGTGTGTGTGTGTGTGTGTGTGTGTGTGTGTGTGTGCAAAATATGTTCAAGGTATAGTTTGATAAGAAGGGGCCTCATCACTAAGGCTACTTGTGTACTCTATAGGGACAAGGATCAATCTTGTAAACATCTCCTTTTTTATTGCTCTTATGTCAGACAGATCTAGAGTATCGTGTGCTTGAGAAATGGTTGGCGAGCTCAAGTGTTGATGGACCTAAAGAATGCAATTCATTGGATTACCAACCATCACAGGATTAATGGAAAACTTATATGTTTCGGTAGCCTCTGTTTCACTTGTACCAGCTTGAATCTTTGGGCTGAAAGGAATAGTATAGTGCACATGCACAAAACCCTTGAAGGTGGTCAACAGAATTATATCTTCCTTGAAATGGTGTATTAGAGATAGACCTGACCTAGCTCAAACCCTGATGACTAACTCAAGACTATACTAGGGTTTTTGTAGTTAGATCCCATGCATAGCATATGTTTTTTTATTGGACCTGCTTCTTAGGGTGCCATGATTTGTGCTGTATAGCTTGGTATACTTCTTTTGGTCTATATATTTACCATGTTCCATTATATATAATGTTTATTATCATATGATTTAGATTCTCCAAGATTTTAGTTCTTTTGGGGCGTCCTGGATGAAAGCCCATGACATCCTATTGTAGGCTTTGGAGAAATCCTATTTTTGACAGACTCTTTCGACCTGAGACCTTCACCCTCATGGAGTGGATCACTTCCTGGACCAAAAGATGTTTTTTGAGATCCTTTACCTAGCCACAAAACTTCTTTAGATGGGACATATCCAATCAGGGAGATAAGGATTTATGTGATCCATGACTATCTTAAAAATTAGCTTAAGATTCACATCATTGAGGGCAATGGGTTTGAAGTTGATATAGATTTCATGTGTAATGGATATGTGCCCACCTACAAAACATTGAGAACTAGTTACATGTAATATCCTTTGATGTGATTCCTAGGGTGTTTGGAGAAAACCAGCATCAACTCCATTGGGGCCATGACCTTGAATGGCATTCATCATGAAAAGAGACTTGTTGATTTCATCCTTTTGGGGTATGCTCACGCAATGTGCCTATTGGGGGTAAGTTTTCAAGGCCCAAAGATTTCACCTTAGGAATAAATCCTAATCTAAAACCCAAATCTACCCCAAGTCAACTACAAATATTGTAATTAAATGTAGTGTGACCTAATTGGTTATAGTAAGGCTTAGACTGAAGTTACACCAAAAATAGCACAATTTATACCATACTAATAATCATGTAACTTAAAAATAAAATTATATTCTAATTTATAAATGAAACATATGGGTTGGTTATGAAACTAGACTATTTCCTATTGATAATTTGGTGAGATATAAACCACATAAGTTTACTATGATAATAAGTGTCTTTATTAAAAGTATGGGTCTCTATTTTTTGTACAATTCTATATAATTAAAAATACACGATAATATTAAAAGGAAAATCATGACTAGTTATGACTCACAAAATTGAAAACTTCATTGATCTTTGGAATCTTCATGGACCCACTAGGTAATATACAAACTTATGTTGTTTTGGTAATACAAGCCCCTTAAATATTATAAGAAACTTCATGGATAAAATAAACTAGATGATCCTAATATATCTATATTATCGATTTTTTTTGTCCATCCACATATTAAATAAATGGTTCTTGGTTTACCAAGGGTTTAGTGGATCCATCAAATAGTTGAGGGGTTATCTCAATCAACCATCCTAGTCCCTTTGGGAATCTATAGGATGTTTAGGGTTCCCCATTCTCTCCCCATCTTCATTTAATCCCACCATGAATAGAGCATTCATTCATGTTTGCCCTGTCACGGCTATCCAATCCGTCCCTAAACTGATAGGATTGTGTGCCCTAGACACCACAAATGAACTCAAACTCTACCTTACTTGGAAATACACCCTCAAACAATGACACCAGCCACAACCAATAGATCTAACCCATGAAAACTATTACCACACCTTTGTAAACCCAAGAATACCATATATTTACATTTGTCCCCACTACAATCTAGCCCTCGAAGTTAACCTACCTCCAGCCCCCTCTAGTAGCACATTCAGTTTGGAAGCAATTGATTGAATCCATGACTTAATAGAAATCTTTCAGCATCTCACATTTTCTCTTTAAAAGTGTGTTCCCATTGCCCCTCTTTTCCCCATTTTCTATTCTCCATGGCAACTTTGAGTCTCACAAGTTTTGTTTTTGACAATTTCATTGTAGTTAGCTTCATCGGATCATATTGGTTTCTCAGTGTTTTTGGCAGTGCATTTTTTTACTCTATCATGGTTCTCCAAGTTGTAGCATCTCGAACCATGGCCAAATAGAGTTTCGGTGCTCCTAGTCACTAGACAACCAGTAGTTAGGTTTACTATGTTTGTAGTGATGTAAGGAGAACGCATGAAACTTCAGTTCATGGTGCTAAGTTGCTTATTTTTCATTTAGATTGAGCTTCATGTCCTCTAGTTTCATCACATTCATCAGATTTTCCATGGATAAATCTCAAATATGGTTTTACATCTTTAACATTTATTTCTATTATTTATTGTCAATCAACTATGGGCTAAGTAGGTGTTTTGTGTTATGTTTGTTAAGCCACAGAGCGATTGTTTTTAGCATGCCCCTAGCCACAGGAGTGATATCTATTGGACCACCTCAATGTGGTGTAGTGTTGCTAATATTGGATATTTTGGTTTGTCAATTTTCTAAAACTTTTATTGGTCGTAGTTAAAAATTTATAACTACTGAGCTACCAATCAAAAATTAACTACAAATATGTTTGAAAGGATTTTTCACAAAGAATGCAAATTTTTAAGTTTTGGACTATGTTTCATTCTAGACAACCCTAGTTTTCTAGAAAGTTAATAGCATGGTTTAGCATTATGACTAACATATATTTTGATATGGAAAATGTTATTAATATACATAAGGGCATCCATTAGCCTAGGGAGATTTAATAGGACTCCATATCACATTACATAAGTGAGCATGCATGTTCACTTGCATATATGGGTTATAGTGTGTTATTATTTGGTTATGTAAATGTGTCATGATCCATTATACCAAAGTAAAATATTTTTTATGTGATTAAATGTAAGATCTGATAGTGAAATCAAGTATGTTTTCATTATGTTTTCTACATGGCTATGAGATTTATACATGTAATATTCTTCAAGGATTTGAGACAAATTATGTATTTCAAGAACATGAGCAAGTGTATGAAAGTTATCAATGCTTATTTCAAGATAAATGTTATGTAAACCTATCCTTATATAATGTTCCTTCTAAAATTTATTAGCCTTATTGGCAGATGACGTCTTGGGTGCATATGATCTCTTTGGAGAAATTCTATGATCATGTGGGTGAATATGAGATCTTGGGAGAATTTAAAATTTATGGCACATGACCTCCTAGAATCACTTATGGATGAAGGACAATTTGCATAGGATGTGAAGGAAATATCATGTTAAAGTTCATGATAAAGAATCATATAAGATATCTTGTGTTTATTTAGTTGGATTTTTTTCAAATGTATATATTAGATTTTATTTATCTTAACACTTAGTGTCACTAAGTAATGGCTATTCCATTTTCTTTGCATAGTTGGGAATGCAATGTCCATTTGTAATGAGAAACAACAAAAAATTGATCCATCTAACATCTAGCGCAATGATTTCAAAGATTCAATCTGGTGGGGTTCCTCCACAAGATAGAAGATTCTAAAGTTTAGATTTATTACCTTATGTTTAGTTTCATTAAGAACATCTTTGTCGTATCCCAATCTATAAGAACAAGTTTTGAGATTTATTTTTACACTTTCAAGTCTTTAAAGTGTTTAAATATTATTGTGATGATATTCATACTCGTAAGTGCAAACATGCTATGGATAACTTGTCATTGCTTCCTCATGTATGCACTCTTGTCTTTTTGAAGGGTTGTTATAGTATTAATCATCAGAAAGGGAACAATTAAGTTGACAGCCACAACACCTCACTAGTTAGGTTTGTCGTTATTGAATAGTTTCTTAAAGTGAGAATGGATGAAATGCCTTAAAGTGTCATCATCCTTGACCCAATATCTACTAGCATATTTTAATTTAGTGGTTTTATTCTTACTCCTCATTTTCACAATAGCCTAAAGTAATTAGTATTAGAGTTGCATTACGTCATCCACTCACACCTGGATTTTTTGTTGTCAACCCACTTCTTGATTAGAATGTATATATATTACATCTTCATATGGATAATATGATTATCCAACTCCATGCATGGCATAAGTTCTCCCTACCTCCTTATAATTTCTCCCTATGATGTTTTCAATCCTCTCTTCTATTTGCCTTCCTCTAATCTCTCCTTTGAATCCCAGTTTTTGGCCTTCATCATGAAGTTACTAATAGATGAATTGAACTCCATATCATCATCTCGTGATATTCCTTGATGAAAAAATATATATGTCATGTAAATTCCTTAATGAACATGATATTCCTTAATGATATGGAGCTCAATTCATTTATTGATAATTTCGTGATGAAGGCCAACAAGGTATGTATATCATGTACATCAAGTTAGGTCATTCACTAGCTTTGAGCATATGGTATATAGATACCATGTATAGTCCTTGATGTAAAATAACCTAAATTGATGGTTTGTGTGGCCCTAGGAATAAATACTCATTCCCTCATCTTCCATCTCTTTTTTCAAGATCTGCTTCCCTCTCTTCCTTGAGCCACTCCTGGTGACTTCATTTGTGGAAATTACTTTCATATTTCTTAGGTAGATTCCCACATTGCTCATGTGAATTGATTGAGTGGGAGTCCCTCCATTGGCCCCTACAATTGAAGGTGATGATCTCCCAAAGTAGAATGTTATTGTTGTTCTTTTGTGGCATTGTCATGGGCAATGATGATTGTAGCATCGTCATTGATGACATTGGATGTGTGTTGGTTCTCCTTCCCTATCGCCTATAGATAATTTTTCTTTGTGTTATTCCCTTGGTTTGAAAGATCGGAATCCCTTTGAGACACTGCCTTTTGGAATCATGAATTTTTTCCTTTTTTTTTTAATATTTTCTTTTTGTTTCCTCTAGTCAATCCAAGTCCATGTTTATCAACAAACTGGGGATCCATGATAATGTCTGCTCCCTGATCCATGACATTCAGATTTGAGAATTTGTTTCTTATATCTAGGGAATTAATAGATTTGTTTTTTCATCTTTGTTGCTTCCTCTAACTCCTTTGAAAAGGTTGTGTGTGCACTGTGTCAGAGAAATCTCCCGAATTGCTATTATCTTGTTTGACCTTCCTTGATCTCTTGTAGTTACTTGGCTTTCTACATCAATTTTCCCCATCCTCACCATGATTTCATCCTCCTTATAGCCTATGTGATCACAATGCATGCATAAGTTTATACATATCATGGTGCACAATTATTTCTGGCACGAAAGGCTTATCGGTGTCACATTTTACAGCTATATAAGAGAATATGCCCCATATTTTAATATTTATATTCACATCCTTTGATGGTGGAACCAATACAATCTCCAACCTCCTCCAAGAATATCTAGTGGTAAAATAAAATTGGGAGATTGAAAATCCTTACCCATGCAATGATATACCTAGTATTTTCATTGGTGGAGATGAGTAGGGTTCCCATAGGTGCACACTTAAGAATGACTCATTCATTAGCAATGGGCCTCCCATCAAAGCACTAAGGTAGTTTTCATTTCTTTGAAGATGGACAAAAAAGTAATTGTTGTCCAAATCGATCCATTGGAAAATTACTAATGGGTTTCCACATTGATCAGATTCTATCTTGCAATGTCATAAAGACAAACTCTTCCAACACAACTTTGAAAACCACGGTGAAGCTCAGTGGTTTCATTAGGCTCTTGAATTTGTTCTCCTTGATATGAAAGTGGGAATTCTATCAATTTTCATTACTATGATTTCTTTCTTTGTAATTGAATGTTCATGTCTTTGAATCTGATTAATGGGAATGATCTTGACCCTTTGACATCATTGGTGGCATCTTTATATGATACCATTTTGTGTGGGTCATTTGTACTGTCATGACAATGTTGTGTAGTTTGATCGATTGGTTTACATCCACTATAGTAGTGTCAACATCCATAGAATCTTCTTCATGTTCTTGGGATACTCTGCCTCATTGTCTATTTGAGAAAATGAGTTTTAACCCTATGGAGGTGAGTATGTCACTTTGGCTAGATTCCCTAATTGGAAATTGTGTTCCTGCATGCTTTTATTCATTCGTGTGTGAAATTGTGATGCCACCTTGGTGATCCACTCCATTCTCACCTTGCTATGGATTTCACATATGTGAACCTCCATTAGGGTTTCTATGATAAAAGCTTTAATACCCCCATTCCGATAAATGATGTCCATGGCCTGTATCATTGTCTCCTATCCCCATTTTGTAGTTCACATTGTTTATGTTGGATTATTTTGAAAGTGGTTATTTACTTTTTGATGAAAAATGGTTGTATTTATTATTAAATCTAATTTTTTAATAAGTTATTCTAGTTGGACAAGGATGAAACCCATATAAAACAATGGGTTCACATATCTGTTAAGAATAGTAGAGGATTAGGTAACTAGCGAAATGATGAATTCATCTAGTTAGATGTCCTGAGTACCATGAGTTCCCCTAAGGTCCTTTTTTAGGAAATAAAAAATGTTTCCTTATAGTAATTAGTGCATTATGTAGAGAACCTTTTTAATGTGACCCAAAACTTTTAAGGTTAGACAAATGGGATTTAGAGATGTGTCACATAATAAGTGATCCTGACCCTAAATCCTCTTTTGTTATAGTCTAAGTCCATGAGGAATATGTTATGATAAAAATATATAATGAAATGTGATATGTTGTAAAATGAAATGACACAAAATTTATTTTATATTATACTAATATGACATTTCTTGGATGAGGACCTTTTGTGTACATGTTGATTTTCCTACCTTAGCCTCTTCAAGCAACCATGTGATTGACTAGGGTCTGTTGTACATACCTTTGGGGGTTTGGCTAACTTCCAATATAATGACAATGAGTCACTTACATGAGAACCATGTGTAGAGGCTTCTACTGACATGTATGATCCAACTAGTTTAAGGGAATATAAGAAAATGAGGATAAGATATGTATATAATGAGATTATTGTGTGATAAGTTTAGTTAGTGGTAGATGATGGACCTCTTGTCATTGAATAAATTTCATAAATGTGCAAACTAGTCACTATGCTTTTAGTAGATAATGTATTGTCCTACTTTAATATTGATGCGATGATTATGAGTTGCATTTATAGACCTTTTTCATATGTGTATTGTGCTCTAATTACTCATTTTTATGGATAATATTGCATAATTCACTCATTTCGGTCTTTGCCTTCATATTATGTCAAATCCCCTTTGTTTTACTATTTTGAACATTATTTATCATAATATTATTATTTGTGTGGATTTACTTGGTCTTGTTGTGAAATTTCAGGAAAAACAAGTATTTGCTTCCGTCGATACCATCGACCAAGCCACAGATTTCCAGACGAGAGGAGCAGCACAGAGTCGATACCATCGACACCCAAGTCGATGGTATCGAGATCCCTTTAGGTTGCTGGCGAGGAAAACGTCGATACCATCGACCCAAGTCGATGCCATCGACACATTGAGGCTACAGCGTCGCTAAACGACAACAACCGACGCTAAAGAGAGTCGATACCATCGACCCAAGTCGATGGTATCGAGATGACCACAGGCGCTCAGACGAAAAGAAAAGAAAGCTGCCACTAATACGCTGGGTCGATACCATCGACCCGCGTCGATGGTATCGACGTCGGCAGATATGCGTTGGATCTGTTTTGATCTCGATCGGACGGCTGTTGTTATTTGACGACCTAATTAGGGACTTATACCTAATGACGGCCGCCCAGACGAGAAGGGGATCGAATTTTTGCATTGCACGAGTGCCGAGAAAGGAGAGAAAGGAGAACGGAGGCCAGAAGCTCATCCCGGGTGATTCGGACGCTGTCGAAGACGAATTCCACCACCGACAGGCGGGGAAGCTCGTATTCTACGCCAAGGATCTACCGGTTCTTCTCCGTTCAGGGGTTTTCCCACTTGTTTCACGTTTTTCTTATGAATTCCCCTAATTCTACCATGTATTCGTGCGAGATGAACATGAGAGGCTAAAACCCTCCATCTTTAGGACCGAGAGTAGCCCGGGAATGCATTGTATGACAATTTTATATTGATAATTCATATTTTCTCTCCCAAATCCGTGGTATAGATTCATTTTCTCCATATATATTGTTATGCTTGATCACCATAATAATAACTTAATGCCCTTAATCACTTCGACAGAAGGATTAACGGTTGAAAAGAGATGGAATCTACATTAATCAATAAATCCCTTGACAAAGGAGTTGTAAAATTAATGGTGGAAACTGAGAGACCGTAGGTAATGCGCTTAGTTTAGGGGAATGATTACTACGACGGTGGAATCAAACTAAACCTAAGTAGTGGATTACACCACGATAGTGGGTAATTCTGTATTCAGGCCACTACCCGGATAGAGAGAGAAGAGTGAGGAATTATATAAAACTTAATACAATGTTGACCCGTGGTGAAACCGCAATTCTAAAGATACTCTTTTGAATTGATTAAATTAATCTTTAATCGATTGTTTTCTTTGTTTTATTTTGTTTTCTTTTTAATTTCGACAACAAACCCTATTTTGTCATTCGGCCTAGCTGATTGCAATTAGTTAGTAGGAGTCTCCAATAATTCACGTATCCCTGAGTTCGACTCGGGCCTCACAAAGGCCTATATTAATCGACATGTATACTTGCGTTTAAGCGCGTAGTAAAATACACGTCAAGTTTTTGGCGCCGTTGTCGGGGATTCGGAGAATTGTTGGCACTTCGAGTGCTAAGAGCGGCCACTCTAGGCCACATTTTTTTATTTTATTTTGAAACAATTTTAAATATTCTTAAATTTCTCTATAATTGTGTTTACTCGTTCAAAGCATAGTACTGAACCCCGATTTTCTTATTTCAGGTACTTTGCATGGTGCATACACGTAGTACAGACTACGACAATCGCACACCTGAGGTTCCACCTCCGGGACCAGAGGACGAGGATTACTACGAGCAAGATCACCAAAGCGACATAGATTCTGAATCTGAGCAAGAGCAAGCAGAAGAAATGGCTGAACCACAGACGATATGGGAGAAGATCAAAGCGTCTTCTTCATCAGCTTCAAAGGGGCCTATAAAGAAACAGGGGCTCAACATTCCAACCTACAAGATCGATCCAGCATTGATTAACTTGGTTAAATCAAACGCATTTCACGGGCTGAAGAATGAGGATCCAGTGGCACACATTAGTCAGTTTGTTGAAAATTGCGATATGGTGAAGATAGATAGGTTCCCACAGGATGTTCTGTACCTCAAGTTATTCCCAAGTTCCCTGGCAGGAATAGCGAGAGAGTGGCTACATAACCTCGACGATGAGTTTGTTGAATCATGGGATCATATGGTAGAGGTTTTCTTCGAGAGGTTTTTCCCTCCTGAGAAGACTAATGACATGATTAGGAAGATTCACAATTTCACCCAACAGGCGGGTGAAACATATTCTGAGACCTGGGAGCGATTCCAGGTCATGTTGAGGAGATGTCCACATCATGGACTGGACAAGGAGACACAGGTGAAGATCTTCTATTTTTCTCTCTCTGAGCATGATAGAAGCAACTTGGACTCGGCCGGTTCAGGATTTTTCTTGAACAACACTGATACAAGATGCTGGGAAATACTGAAGAACATGGCACGAAAGCAATCCTGGGGAGAAAGAGAGAGAGGCCCAGTTGAGCAAGCAAGAGTTGCCAGTGAGTCCAAGGCAATGAGAGAGTTAAATGAGAAGATGGATCTTCTCGCAAAGAAGCTACTGCAGAAGGAAGACAATGAGTCTGAGGAGGAGGCTCAAGTCAAGTACATGAGGCAACAGCAAGGGTACAGGAACAATGACTATTCATGGCGAAAGGACAAAAAGTTCTCATGGAAGGATCCGAACAATTTTCTGCAGGATCCGGACGCCAAGCCTGCACTAGCCACAGAGGACAAGAGCACTGAGTTGCTCAATCAGGTCATCAAACAAAACCAGGAGTTAATGAACACATTTGGGCAACAAATCAAGCAACAGGGTGAATTTATGAATCAATTTGGGCAGACTTTGTAGAGCCACGGGGCTCAAATGAGAACTATAGAGACTTCCATGGCGTAGATGGTGGCTGAGATTGCAAGTTTAAAGAAGCCAGCACATCCGGGTTTTCCGGGGAACACCAATGTTCCCGGGGGAAACCAGCAGGCCAAGGCTATCCTACTGAGGAGCGGTAAGAAAGTGTTGAATCCAAGGGCGGATGACACAAGCACACCGCAGGACAAAGTTGAAGATGCAATCATCAAGGAGCAGCCCACACCTATCACAGGGCAAGCTGAAGATATAGCTGAGAATGGTTATAAAGAACAAGCTATTGAGGAGGAACCGTAGAAATTGACACCCTATGTGCCACCTCATCAAAGGGCACATACCGTTCCGGTCCCCTATCCCAATAGCGCAAAGGCAAGGAAGGTGGATGCACAATTTAAGAAATTTCTGGACAGCTTTAGGAAGTTATCGGTAAATATTCCTTTGTTAGAGGCAATTGAGCAAATCCCGTCTTACGGGAAGTTCCTAAAAGATGTCATCACTAAGAAGAGGAAAATACCTGACACTGAGGTCGTGGTGCTGAAGGAGCAAGTAAGTGCTTTCATTATGGGCACTTTGCCGCCAAAGAGACAGGATCACGGATGTTTCAATATTTCTTGCTTTATCGGGAAGTTTAAATTTGGAGAGGCACTTTGTGATTCTGGGGCAAGCATCAATTTGATGCCCCTTTCTACATTCAAGAAGCTTGGATTAAAGGAATCAAGGCCAAGCAACATGACTATCCAACTGGCCGATAATTCTGTGGTGAAACCGTATGGAATCTGCGAGGATGTCTTGGTAAAGGTAGACCGTTTTGTTTTTCCGGCTGATTTCGTGGTTATGGAAATGCAGGACGAGCATGGCAATGAGTTGCTACTTGGACGCCCATTCCAAGCAACAGCCGATATGATCTTGGAGATGGGAAGAGGTCGCTTGACCTTGGGCATTGTGGATGATCGCTTTGAGATGGTCATGCCCACTAGCAATGCATCTACTAAAGCAAAAGCACAGTGCAACATGGTGAAACATGTGGAACACAATATCTCACTTTGTCTTGGGAAGCCATTCTTGGATATGGCTCATGTGATGAGCAAGATGGATAATGGGACCTTAGCTGTGGACATTATGGAGCAAACTAAAGTTGTCTCTTTAGGCAAAGCTGTTGGGTTTCCAAATGATGAGAATGAGGACATTCCACCTTCTTGGGAGGATGATGCGATTATTACTTCAGTTTTTGATGCATATCCGGAATTGCCTTTGGAGGCGTGTTTGCTAAATGTCACTTATGATTGGATGCGGAGTACTTCACTCAAGGAGTGCGCCAAAATGCTTCAGATGCTTCCATGTTTCTACACGAGGCACTATGAAGACTTAGGTACACTTCCGCCACCGCTGCAATCATCTCTTATTTGCCCGTCGGAGTTGGAGTTGAAGCCACTGCCCCCGCATCTTAAGTACGTCTTTCTAGCTGAGAAGGAAAAGTTACCAGTGATTGTATCTGCATACTTGAGTGTGGCTGAGGAGGAGCAACTACTGGTAGTGCTCAAGAACCACTGTGGAGCCTTTGGGTGGTCAGTCGCGGACATCAAGGGGATCTCCCCTACACTTTGCCAGCACAAGATTCGGCTCGAGGAGGGAGCCAAACTAGTAATTCAGCCTCAGAGACGTCTAAATCCAAGCATGATGGAGGTTGTGAAGAAGGAGGTCATAAAACTTCTTGCTGCAGGGATCATATATGCCATATCAGATTCGACGTGGGTGAGTCCCACACAGGTAGTCCCTAAAAAGGGGGGAATCACTGTCACTAAAAATCTTTTGAATGAACCTGTCACCACCCGATTGGTAACCGGGTGGCGTGTTTGCATTGACTACCACCGATTGAATGCCGCAACTCTTAAAGATCATTTTCCATTGCCATTTATCGATCAGATTTTGGAACGTCTTGTCGGTCGGTCGCATTTTTGTTTTCTAGATGGATATTCGGGGTATAACCAGATTTCTATTGATCCTTTGGATCAAGAGAAGTCTATGTTCACTTGTCCCTACGGGACTTTTGCTTACCGACGGATGCCGTTTGGATTATGTAATGCGCCGGCAACGTTTCAACGCTGCATGCTCGCCATATTCTCTGACATGGTGGAGCGTTGTCTTGAGGTTTTCATGGACAACTTCTCAGTTTATGGGGTGTCTTTTGATGAGTGTCTATATAACTTGGATAAGGTGCTGCAGCGGTGCGAGGACACACACTTGGTCCTCAATTGGGAGAAATGTCACATGATGGTGACAGAAGGAATAGTGCTAGGACGCAAGGTGTCTAGCAAGGGTCTTGAGGTAGACCCCGTAAAAATTGAGGTGATTTCTAAGCTACCCCCACCTAATTCCGTAAAAGGGGTGAGAAGTTTTTTGGGACACACCGGGTTTTATCGGCGATTCATCAAGGATTTTTCTAAAATCGCAAAACCTTTATCCGAATTGTGGAAAAAGATGCAGTTTTTTATTTCAATGAAAAGTTTCTTCACGCATTCGAAGTTTTGAAAGAAAAGTTGATTTCGGCTCTGGTTGTTCAAACGCTGGATTGGACAAAACCATTCGAATTGATGTGTAACGCTTCCGATTATGCAGTGGTAGCTGTTTTGGGGCAAAGGGTAGATAATAAGCCCGTTGTGATTTTCTATGCATCCAAAACACTTAATGATGCTCAATTGAACTATACAACTATAGAAAAAGAGTTACTTGCCGTCGTGTTTGCTTTTGAAAAATTTCGGCAGTACTTAGTGGGTTCTAAAGTAGTTGTGTGGACCGATCACGCTGCGATAAAATATTTTATGGAGAAGAAGGATGCAAAGCCTATACTAATTAGGTGGATTTTGCTTTTACAAGAATTTGATATTGAAATCAAGGACAAGTCGGGAATTGAAAATGTGGTGGCTGACCACTTGTCTGGGTTAGAAAGGGTAGATGAACAAGGTTTACACATACCCATAACCGAGACGTTCCCCGATGAACAACTTTTGAAAATTGATTCTAAGGAACCATGGTTTGCTAATATTGTTAACTATTTGGCTTGCGAGATCATCCTAGAAGACTGGTCTTATCAAGAGAAAAAGAAATTCTTTCATTCTTTGAGATACTATTTTTGGGATGACCCAATTCTTTTGAAGTAGTGCAGGGATGGTATTCTTCGCAGGTGTGTGCCGGAGGTGGAGTACGAGAGTGCTCTCCACCACTGCCATGCTTCGCCTATGGGAGGACACCATGCTAGTTCACGGACAGCAGCCAAAGTGTTGGAAAGCGGCCTTTATTGGCCAACTTTGTTCCGGGATGCCTATGATTTTGTGAGGCAATGTGACCCATGCCAGCGCGCAGGTAACATTTCAAGGAGACAAGAGATGCCCCTGAATGTATTTCAGGAAGTTGAGGTATTTGATTTATGGGGCATCGACTTCATGGGACCCTTTGTGTCCTCAAATTCAAATTTATATATCTTTCTTGCTGTTGATTATGTGTCGAAGTGGGTGGAAGCAATCCCCACAAGGACTAATGATTCGAATGTAGTGTGCAGGTTTGTGAAAGAAAACATATTCTGCAGGTTCGGGATACCCCGAATGATCATAAGTGATGGAGGCACATATTTCCGGAATCAGAAATTTTCGACACTTTTGAAGAAATATGGGGTCAAGCACAACATCGGCACCCCATATCATCCACAGACGCAAGGACAAGTGGACATTTCAAATCGGGAAATCAAGAAGATTCTAGAAAGGACAGTGGCATCCACGAGGAAAAATTGGAATGCATTACTACCGGACGCACTTTGGGCGTATAGAACGGCGTAAAAAACACCTATAGGCACCACGCCTTTTCGGTTGGCGTATGGCCGGGCTTGCCACCTTCCGGTGGAGCTGGAGCACAAGGCCCATTGGGCGCTAAGAAGGCTGAACTTGAATTATGATGAAGCTGGGAAAAAGAGGATGTTCGAATTGAACGAATTAGAAGAGCTACGCATGACGGCATATGAGAATGCCCGCATCTACAAGGAGCGTACAAAGCTGATCCATGATCGACATATCAAGCTGTGCACGTTCAAGAAGGGAGATAGTGTTCTATTGTTTAACTCCCATCTCAAATTGCATCCCGGGAAGCTGAAGTCCCGGTGGAGTGGACCCTTTGTAGTGGAAGAGGTGAGACCACACGGTACGATTCTTGTGCGTGATGGAGATGCCACGTTCTTGGTGAATGGGCAACGCTTAAAGTTGTATTTTGGTGAAAACTACAAGAGAAAAGTGAATGAGGTCAAACTCATTACACTTGTGGATGAATGAGATGATGGGAAGACGTCTAGCCTAAGACGTTAAATAAGGGCGCTTGTTGGGAGGCAACCCAACCATGGGTACATTAGGATAGGTTAATTTTAGTCATAGATTGCTTTTATTTCGTTTAATTTTAGTGTAAACAAGATACCTTGATCCGTTTGTTCTACGTGCAGGCACAGGCAGGGTCGATACCATCGACACACTGGTCGATGGTATCGACATGGGTTCAGGTTGACAGCTGCAAAAATCGCACTGAGTCGATACTATCGACGAGGCCGTCGATGGTATTGACATACCTACAGGCAGGTCGCAATAAAAGTGTCGATGGTATCGACATGCCAGTCGATACCATCGAGATCTCTGGAGAAGTTCAGACGAATTTTGCTCAGTCAACTCGATACCATTGACGGCCTCGTCGATGGTATCGACATGATCACAGGTTGAATGCAACAAAACGGTGGTGTCGCAATAAAAGCAGTCGATACCATCGACCCAAGTCGATGGTATCAACATCCATGTCACCGATCCGCGCCAAGGCATCGACGACGATTGCGAGTCCACGTCAGCGATCCGGGTGCTGCGTCGATACTATCGACTTCCGTCGATGGTATCGACACGTCAGCAATCCGGGTTTCTCGATCAAGCAAACGTCAGCCGTCGATACTCGCGAGGGAGGCGGATACCAGCGAGACGTGTCGATACCATCGACCCGCATCCATGGTATCGACGGGTCGACAGTAGCGCCGGCCAAGTCTATTTAAGGAGACTTGCAACGTCATTTGACGTCACACCTTCAGAGCAAACGTCCTCCTTTGCGCCGAGCACTCCCCCGAGCCCTCCAAGACTGAAGAGCAGCAATAGCGAGCAGGGATCTTCACCGAGCGGAGAATCACTTCTCCATCCTCCCCGAGCTCTCTTCTTCTACTCCCATCTTTCTTGAAACAATGGTGCACGCCGTCGGATCATCGTCCTTGAGCGCGAATCCCATGGGGAATGTGGAGTTTTTTCCACCCCCTACTGCTTCTGTATCACGTCCGCGCTTGATTCACCCTTCCATGGAGGTGAGGAAGGTCTACGAGGAGATTATGAAGCGGAAGATTGAGCCGACCCGGTATGTGGACCGGGGCATGCTTCAGGAGCTTGGTTTCGAGGCCAACTTGGCCTATGTGCTTCACGGACAAGCACGCCACACCAGCATAAGGCCAGGCGAGCTGGAGTGCCATGCGGATGGGAAGCCGTTCTTCGGCGAATGGCCCACCTACAAGGAATTGGTGGCGGAGTTTATGGCGTCCCTCGACGTCTGCGTTGTACCCAATGACGTGGTGGTGTCGGACCGTGAGTGGATCAAGGGGAGGGTGTCCTTCCGGCTGTTCAACATCAATTACAACATCACTCTTCAGCAGTTCAACAACATCTTTAACTGGAACCACTCCCAACATGATCACTGACGCCCAGATTCTCGCACCGACTACGACAAGATCTTCGCCGAGCTAGTCACAGTGCCGGCGGGAAAGACAGTGAGCTACCACAATGCTGCGGTAGCGGACTTCGAGCATCCCTTCGTCCGGGTCTTACACCGGATGTTGAGCCTTACATTCTTTGCTCGGAGCGATTTAGCATTGAGCAAGTTTCAGGAGAGCGATCTTTTCTTCCTCTACATGCTCCTGAAGCGACAAGAATGCAACTGGGGTGCGTTCTGGCTACAGCGCGTCCTGGCGGTGAAGAGGAGTACAAGGAAGGCTCCGATCCATTTTGGTGGGCTCATCACCAAGTTGGCGTCCTACTTGGGGCTGAATCTCCAGTCTATGACTCCGATTTCCACGAGGAGTAAGGTGAACGTGCAGCATCTGCACCGTTCAAACCTTATCCTTCTCTGGGATGGGTTGGCGTACGCACACTGCCACGTCAACCACGCTTACCAGGAATGCGCACTACCGGATGTCGTCTTCAATATCGAGGGCGCACAGCACTTTCGGTGGCCGATCATAGCCGTCGAGTCCGATGAAGAAGAAGGCGGCAATGATGACCAAGAAGGCGAGGCTGAGGAGGAAGAGGAGGCTTTCACACCTCTTCGCGCACGAGTGGCACCACGGAAGCATCCTAGGATGTATCCGGGTGCATCTTCATCATCACAGCCCCCGCCGCCATCACCACAACCCTCGCAGCCAGGCGAGGATGTCTACTCCATGCAGGGAATATACACAATGATGCAGGATATACATCAGACGCAACAGCAGCATCTAGAAATGTATACCGGTATTCATGATACTACGAGTCGGGTACTCGATAATCAACGGGCTATGTTCGAGAATGAACGTCTTCTCCTCGACAACCAACAGCAGATACATAATCGGTTGCAAAGGATGGAGATGCAACAGGAGCCCTTTTACGACCATTACTGGAGTCAGAGCTACTTTGGAGGCTATCCACAGCCTCCGCCGAGGACCCATTACGATCCGAGCTTCCAGGGGGAGTATCCTTCTTGGGATCCTACGGCCCCGCAGTACCCGCCTCCGCCTCCACAAGAATGATCAGGGTATCTCTGTTCCACTCTTAAGTTTGTTTTTGACTATGAGGCCATAGTCGAATTCAAGCTTAGGGGGTAGCTGGAACAGCTCTATCTTTTCTTTTGTTGGGTTTTAGTTTTTGCTTTGCTTTTTGTTCTTGCATTTTTAGTTTTTGTAGGATCCACGTGCTATCTAGTGTAACTGTGGATGTCGTAACAGTTTGTCATCTTGCTGTGTATTCATGGGAAATTTAAGAGAATTTAAAAAAAAATTGTGTCTTTTGGATAGCTTGACTTGGTTGTCCTTGGGGAACTTGTCCGATGAAAATGATTGATTATGTCAACTTTAAAACAAGATGTCACACCTATACTCCCATTGACTCATGAAAAGTGGATAGTAATGGTTGTTTGAGCCTAACCTAACCAAATGGTAATGAGACCTTAATTGGATATAAGAGAGAGAAACCTTTGAATCACTACACATGTCAGTAAGGAGGGACACATAATACTCTTCTAAGGTTCAGTCATCTAATCTTGTGATCATTCCACTTCATTTTTCCATAATCCACCTAAGAATTGGAAGTAAAGTACAATTTTAATTACTTTTTGTGTGCATAGCATTTAGATAGGAATTGCATTGATATTTTTCATACCTTTGCATAAAAAGAAAAAAAATATATAGGGATTCATGCACATTACCTTTAGGTGCATGCCATGTAGTTGCATTCATGACTTTCATGATTATCATGCATAAAGTACATCATGTATCTAAATTTTCTCTCAAAATTGATCTAAACTGTTCCATACCCTTGAAATAGTACAAAGATTTCCAATCATGAAGAAAATAGCTCAATACATGTATCTCTAAGCAACTAAGGATATGTGGGATAAAAGAAAAAAAAAATTCTGAAAAAAAAGAAGAAAAAAAGAGAATTTAGAAGAAAATGGAATAAGAGGGAGAAAGGAACATGATATCACTCGCATTACAGGAAAATTGAGTACATGATGTGGCTTAATTAGATTTCCATCTCATTTTGAGGTGGAAGGTTAGTGCATGCATCATTTCACCCAATTTAGGCATTAGGGCATTTTTAATGTGCATTTGCATCACGTAGGACATTTTGTTTTATGCATATTGAAACTGTGCAATACTTCCAAGTTCTTCCATGAACTACCCATTCCATCCACCCGTTGCTCGGATTGGTAGGCCACCGTGAATTTCTCCTCACTAATGATTATCAGGAGAACTGCTTCCATGTAGATGGTAGTTAAGGGCGAGCAACGTAGTGTAGGCGATCACAAGATGCACCAATGTTGAATCGGCGAATTTTATTATGTTAACTGCCTTATGTGATAGTGTTCATCGGTTTGAAGGACAATTTCTCTTATTGACGATTATTGTCGCCTTTAGGGTAATTACTGTTATGTGGTTAGAGAAGGCCAGTTTGAGAACGTTCAGTGGGAGTCATATGGGATGTGGGTTGGTGTGTTGATTTTTAGTTGACATCTGCAATTCTATTCTAAGGATTAGTTGCTCGAGGGCGAGCAATGTTTAAGCTTAGGGGAGTTTGATGCGATGATTATGAGTCGCATTTATAGACCTTTTTCATATGTGTATTGTGCTCTAATTACTCATTTTTATGGATAATATTGCATAATTCACTCATTTCGGTCTTTGCCTTCATATTATGTCAAATCCCCTTTGTTTTACTATTTTGAACATTATTTATCATAATATTATTATTTGTGTGGATTTACTTGGTCTTGTTGTGAAATTTCAGGAAAAACAAGTATTTGCTTCCGTCGATACCATCGACGGAAGTCGATAGCATCGACCAAGCCACAGATTGCCAGACGAGAGGAGCAGCACAGAGTCGATACCATCGACACCCAAGTCGATGGTATCGAGATCCCTTTAGGTTGATGGCGAGGAAAACATCGATACCATCGACCCAAGTCGATGCCATCGACACATTGAGGCTACAGCGTCGCTAAACGACAACAACCGACGCTAAAGAGAGTCGATACCATCGACCCAAGTCGATGGTATCGAGATGACCACAGGCGCTCAGACGAAAAGAAAAGAAAGCTGCCGCTAATACGCTGGGTCGATACCATCGACCCGCGTCGATGGTATCGACGCCGGCAGATATGCGTCGGATCTATTTTGATCTCGATCGGACGGCTGTTGTTATTTGACGACCTAATTAGGGACTTATACCTAATGACGGCCGCCCAGACGAGAAGGGGATCGAATTTTTGCATTGCACGAGTGCCGAGAAAGGAGAGAAAGGAGAACGGAGGCCAGAAGCTCATCCCGGGTGATTCGGACGCTGCCGAAGACAAATTCCACCGCCGACAGGTGGGGAAGCTCGTATTCTACGCCAAGGATCTACCGGTTCTTCTCCGTTCAGGGGTTTTCCCACTTGTTTCACGTTTTTCTTATGAATTCCCCTAATTCTACCATGTATTCGTGCCAGATGAACATGAGAGGCTAAAACCCTCCATCTTTAGGACCGAGAGTAGCCTGGGAATGCATTGTATGACAATTTTATATTGATAATTCATATTTTCTCTCCCAAATCCGTGGTATAGATTCGTTTTCTCCATATATATTGTTATGCTTGATCACCATAATAATAACTTAATGCCCTTAATCACTTCGACAGAAGGATTAACGGTTGAAAAGAGACGGAATCTACATTAATCAATAAAGCCCTTGACAAAGGAGTTGTAAAATTAATGGTGGAAACTGAGAGACCGTAGGTAATGCGCTTAGTTTAGGGGAATGATTACTACGACGGTGGAATCAACCTAAACCTAAGTAGTGGATTACACCACGACAGTGGGTAATTCTGTATTCAGGCCACTACCCGGATAGAGAGAGAAGAGTGAGGAATTATATAAAACTTAATACAATGTTGACCCGCGGTGAAACCGCAATCCTAAAGATACTCTTTTGAATTGATTAAATTAATCTTTAATCGATTGTTTTCTTTGTTTCATTTTGTTTTCTTTTTAATTTCGACAACAAACCCTATTTTGTCATTCGGCCTAGCTGATTGCAATTAGTTAGTAGGAGTCTCCAATAATTCACGTATCCCTGAGTTCGACTCGGGCCTCACAAAGGCCTATATTACTCGACGCGTATACTTGCGTTTAAGCGCGTAGTAAAATACACGTCAAATATGTTTGGCATGAAAACTTATTGGCTATGCTAGATTAAAGTAAACTTTGAAATGTATTATACGGTGGGTTTGTTAATATATTTCAATCAAAATAGAAAATATGTTTGTTATGACATATTTGATTTGTGACCATGAGTTTTATGGTCCTCGACTTAGGACTGTTAGATACATTTCTTCATCCTAATGGATGGGAGTGAAAAGCATGGTGTTAACATTATTGAAGATGGTCTAAGAACACTTTAAGTTTGTTATAATTCATGCTACTATAATTCCTATGATAAGAATGTCATGTTGAAATATTGTACATATACTTTTAGAGATAATTATCTAATTAAGAATTCAAGTAAATGGAAACTTTTGTGATATATTGGTTTATTCTCATGATTTAGACAAATGTTACTATAATTAATAGTTAGACTTGTAAGTAACACCTTCTAGTATCTATTAATTTTATATGCCTACCTATTGTCGATACATGTTGACCTAGGTGGAGTCATAGTATTCTACTCATCAGGGCTCTATATGAGTCTTGTGTTGTTTGCAAACAAGTTTTTAGCTACAATATAATTGGATGGAAAGTGTGTGACAAAGAATATGTAAATATTGATAACTCGAGTGGGTTTTTCCTAATAGTCTCCCTTCAGTTGGTGGTGTTGTGTATAAAGTTCATTTCCTTAATATCCATATAATTAATGTAAACCAAAATTTTCATATGTAATAAACTTAGTCTTAGAGTATTTGAATGAATCGTACTATAAAGAAAATGCTAGATAAATGATGAATTAGTGTGTGGATTATATATGATTAAGGTTTGAATCTAGGGTTTTATAAAAAGAAGAAGAAAAATCATGTGTTTCTTCTTTATTGTTTGATACATGATTGTCACAAATATATGTTTTGTTTCTCAAAGGTGTTTAGTATTAGGAATTTATTTAATTATTGAGATATATGTTAACTCAAGAGGGATCTCCCTACTATAAAGGAGATAGAAACCAAAAACTAGAAACATAGCACAATTGAAGAAAACAAAAAAATCACAATAACTAAGGTTATATACAACTAAGTCAATACAATTATTGTATAACTTATTGTACATATTCAAGTACATTGCATATAAACAACTAAAAGTGAACAACGTACTGCATAAAATTCATGCTACAATGAGTTAAATCAGAGTACATCAAAGGTGTATCAAAGACTACAACATCATATTCCACATCTCATCACTTCATGTTATACATATTAAGAACCATTATAGTAGGGCATATCGTTGTTATTAACATTACTCTAGGGTAGGGCATCATTACACATCTCAATTAGATATTACACATCACATTCTAAGAAATTAAGAAAAAATTCAAAATAATAGAAATCATCTCTAAAATTACCAATAAGGTTTTACTTGTGAAACTTAAAGATAAACCAACTAACTACATAACTAAGACATAATATCATGTCACAACATTGGTGGTTACTCATTTAGATTCTCAACTAAGAGATTTAGAGATGAGCATGCATTAGAACAAGTCATAGATCATGCATTTAGATCATAATTAGAATATACCTTAAAATTTTGCAACAAAGACTAATTAAGATTTGATAAGATGTTATTAATAATGACATACTACAAGGATTCACCAAGTTTTCATAGAATTTCCTATAGAAAAAGAACAAGAAAATTTAATTGGTTTGCATAAAGTGTGAAAACATGTCAAGTAGCATCTTCATACTTATATCACCAAATTAGGCAAGGAGACATATAATATTATGATCATGCATAACTAAAGAATGAGAAATATCCAAAATCACACTCTCTCCCTAGGTTGGGCTTTGTTCCATCTCTAGAAGGGTATGGGTGTGCCATGGTTGGGTCCTCCCCTTCCGTCAAGGACTCAGCTCTACCCCCCCCCCGGTGTTGGTGCCTCCTTCATGTCTACCCAACCTACCACCCATCACCCTTGTTCTTCCTGATCCTCTCATTACCCTTTTCCATTCATGCATCTAACTTGATCTTAACCCTGTCCCAGCTCTCATGGTCTAACCCCATGGTGAATGTCACCATGTTGTACACAAGGGTGGATACCCTAAGGAAACCTATAGAGGTTCATCATTGGTGTAAACCGGTGGATCTCATAGAAGACCACAAAACCCCGGATTTCCATGAGGGATGTGCTATGTTGTAGATGAGTTTCTCTCAACCGGTCAATGAGGCGATTGATGATTTCCACAGATGCATAATCATCATCCAGGTGATGGGTAAGTGATGTCATATTACTCATTTGGATGGTTGCTTGTTGCGCTCGTGGAAGACTAAATGATAATTGCAACTATCCTTGGTCAAAGATGGCCTTTTACTCACAAGATTTGTGTCTGATGATGACAAGAAGTGCTCGCTCAAGGAAGGCTCGTGTTTCTTTCATAACCACCTAGTGATTATGTGCAAGTGGTCACCTGAGGCAAATGTCTAGAGAGTTGTCGTTACTCGGCATCAGTTTGGGTCATGCTCCCTGATGTGGGGATGCATTGGGCTGAACAAGTGATCACCATCATTGACTATGTCTTAGGAAAGTCTAAGTTGATCAATTTCCTAGAGAAAGAAAGAAACATTGGGGCTTCCCACTTTTGTATTGAGATAAATGTCGATAATTCTCCACTCCCTACTATCACGGTAGAATTCCATGATAGTAAGGAATTCAAGATCCACATGCAATATGATGATATGTCAGATAGGTGCCATGTCTACATAGTGTTCAACCATTTTTTCAATGGGTGTCTAGGACCCCATGAGAAGCTTCAAAAACCAGTGATTTCTCATGGCAGATCCAACAGTAGGAGACCTCAAATAAGGAGAAAGAAGAAAGATGATAGCACACATGAGGCTACAATTGTGGAGGATCCCCTTAACCATGTGATCCTATCCCCTATGAGGACTTGCCTGCCAATGATGAGGCCACCGTACCTATGGGAGCAGGCACTAAAGTACCAGTGAATGAGAAAGAGGTTGAATCATTGTTGATGAGGTTGTGTCTAAGGAACCAATTGTCCATGAGATGGCTTCCCCCATAGTGGGTAACTTATTATCCATCCTCAAGAACCTTGATCTAGACCACTTGTTCGAGGAAATAATCAGGATCTCAGGCGGAAATGGATTCACTAGAAATAGAGGTACCAATATGGACAAAGGGAGGAGGACATCCTCTAGACTCTCCCCCTTAGGCATAGGTTGATCAATCTAGTTAAGATGGCCATCCTCATGTCAAATTTGAGGGGTGCCTCGTAGCCCAAACAACATAGGAAGGTGAGGAACATCATACAAGAGGTACATGTGAGCTTCATCATTTGTTTAGAGACCATAATCAAAAGGCTCTATGAACATAAAATGGTGGGTATTTTCCTGACTATCTAGTCTTTGTCTCCAATCTACCATAGGTGGAGGGTGGGAGGATTATTGTAGGATGGAATAGAGAGGTCTGGGATTCCAGTGTATTTATGCCTTGGACCATATGATGGTGATGAGTTGTATCAATGTAGGTGGGCTACATTGTGTGATCAGCATAGTGTATGGGTTGAATGATGAGGTTTGCAAAAATACTGTGTGGGAGATGTTAACCAACACTACACAATAGGAACTACCTAAAATTGTTTTGGGTGATTTCAACCATGTGAGGAGATATGTAGAGAAATTTAGCATCAAACCTATATTTGGTTCAATCTTGTCTAGATTTAATGCTACTATGGATGTGGCAAACTTGATGCAAAATCAACATAATGGGAGGAATTGCGACTTGGAACAATAATAGAAGTTTGGGATTCCAAATTGCTATCAACATAGATAGGGGGCTTGTTAACTCATGATTGTTGAACATGTTCCCTAAGTCTAGCATTTGTTTAGGTAGCCACCCCAATAGTGACCATATGTGTATGAATGTAAATTTGACTCTGACTACACAAGCTAATCGGCCTTC
Organism: Alisma plantago-aquatica; assembly: GCA_963693085.1. Classification (NCBI taxonomy): domain Eukaryota; kingdom Viridiplantae; phylum Streptophyta; class Magnoliopsida; order Alismatales; family Alismataceae; genus Alisma; species Alisma plantago-aquatica. The sequence goes on from OY856410.1 coordinate 1,132,226,478, forward strand.
CAATTTCCTCAACATTTGGATTTGAGTGTCCTAACTGTGAGAAGATGGTCAGGGAGGCTTGGGAACCAGTGGTGATCGGCGGCCCAATCTTTGCTGCTGGTGAGAAATTGAAGTGTACCAAAACATCCTTATTGGCCTAGTCTTAGGAACTTACTGATTTACCTACCTTAGTGAGAAAGGCTACAATGCTTTACAAAGAAGCAACTACTAAACAGATGTGTGATCCACTCAATGAGGAGCTAATGAAGTCAAAAGTTGATACACCCAAGAGGCTGAAACAACTGGAGAAAGTTGAGGAGATGCTCTTTTAGCAATGCAGTCGGCTAAACTGGATTAAGGATGGGGACCATAACACCAAGGTCTATCATCGAGACACTAAGAGAAACTACATGAGGTATTGCATCTACACTCTAATCAAGGAGAAAGGTAGCACAACAGGGGAGGCTTATGAGGTTACAACCAATGTAGTTGAGTTCTTTAGAAGCCTATACAAATAGAACCAGGGAATGGAAACAAGTGACCTTACCCAAAATAAGAGTGATGGAGTCGATGACTCGCATCTTCTATGGACCTAAATCTGAGTAGGAAATCAAGTCCACAATCTTCTACATATGTTCTTATAAGGTGCGGGTGTGGTAGATTTAAGGGAAAAGTATTTCACACTAACTAGCACATCGTCAAAGAGGATATTTGTAGGGTTGTGTAGTGGTTCCTGGTGGATGACACCATGTTGAAGCAGGTAAATAATGTGTTCCTAGGGCTCATCCCCAAGAAGATGCTTCTAGATTCTCTTACAGACTATCAGCCCATTACCTACTGCAATGTCCTCTACAAGGTCTTTGTCAAGCTACTTGTTACAAGGCTAAAAGTGGTTCTTATGGATATCATCTTCCCCAACTAGTTGGATTTCATCAAGGGCTACTCCATTTCAGATAGTGAATTATTGAAGGGTAAATTCCTTTTTGATTTCAACATCAAGAATAGGTCGAAGAAAGCTTGTGCCAAGATTGACATCTCTACGGCATATGATCATTTAAAGTGGCAAGTGATATGGGTAATTATGGGATCATTGGGATTCTCTGATTGCTGGACACAGTTGGTAAATCAATGTGTCCAGTTTGCTTCATTCTCTGTCCTGGTCATTGGAGTTCCTAAAGTTTTATTTGGAGCCTCAAATGGGTCAAGGCAAGAGGATCTTCACCATTGTGATGGAAGCAATGACGTTCTTGGTCCAAAAAGTAGAGAATAGTGGTTTGATTTTATCCTTCAAAGTATCTACGGTCTCGATTTTATCACACGTAATCTTTACATATGATGTTTTGTTGTTTGTGATTGGACATGATAGGCATATTAGAAGATTGTGTAGTCTATTGAAGGTGTTTGGGAATCTGACTGGCTTGTATATTTGTGATATCAAATTGCAAATATACCTCTCTAGTTCTTGTAATGGGAGGAGAGGCAAGCTCAGGATTGCAGTGGCCATGGAGGAGGATTCCTTCCCACCAAGTATATGTGTATTCCTATTTCTGATGGTAGAGGCACAGGTCAAAGCTATGCCTCAATCATTGACAACCTATAGGATATTATCAACAAATGGACGGGGAATTCCATATCAATGGTTGGCAGGGTGGTCCTCATCAGATCGGTGCTTGCTTCAAAGGTGAACTTCTAGTCTAGACAAGTTGATCTTTCCCCATTCATATTCAACAAGGCATGTGATGTTTGCAGCTGATTCATATGGGCTCGAAAGGGCCATGGTATTTTCTAGTCCAGTATGGCTAGGTTGTATATTGTTGACATCTTAAACCTCCCTAATCCACAACACTCTGCCCAACCCACTACTTATAAGAGGATTGATAACATCCTAATGATTCTGGATTCACCTTGGTCACATGGATAATGATCATATATGGGGTCTCTCTAGAAGGGGTCATTGCTAATTTCTTGAGATCTTGGAAGGCTATGGAGACGATATGAACCAGTATGAAACACCAATATATTCCAATGGGTGATATTTGGATCAGAGTCAATGACAAACATTGGTGTCTACCCATTTTTGTCCCCCAAGTTCCCTGGTCTCAATTGTTGTGGCATAGGCACCACACTCCCAAGTGAAGAATGTTGCTCTTTCAAAGCCATCATGAGGAGGATGCCTATGCTGGAAAAAAATGAGAGGATGGGGTCTTACGACTGAGATGTGATGCCTCCTATGCAAAAGGGAGGGTGAATGCCATGATCATATAATGTGGAATTGTCCTTTCCCCCGGTATATTTTTTAGAATTGCTCTTAAACCGAGTCTGTGCATCTCCCCTCCTCCTAACCATGATGCTAGACTCTATTAGATATTGGAGGTGACTATTAAAAGTCACCCTTTGAGATGTTTTACGGTGTTTCTATCACTATGGTGATCTTCCATGCCTGGAGTGAGAGGAACAATAGAGTCTACTCTACCGAGGAGAGGTATGTAAACATCAATATTTTTTATGACATTGTAATTAACATTACGGATGTGTGTCAGGTTAGACCTTAATTGAGTTTTGGTCTAGACCAATTGATCCGAAGACAATGGGGTATTTTGTAGAATAACCCCCTTTTGTATAATCATATACATGGATGTTGAGTTCCCCCCCCTTATACTTATCCTTATGAGTAATATTTTACCTTATCCAAAAAATGGATAAGTATCCATTCACAAATTTTCTAAATAGGGAAACCAAGCAACAATTGAAGACCAAAATCCCCACCAAGATCCACAAAGAATAACTCATCCTAACTCAACCATTTCCATTGAAATAAACAAGGAGGGTAGAAAATGAAGAGGAAAACAAACAAGAAAAGGACTCCAATGGATAATACCTAAACCAGGTTGTCATCGGTGTTGAATAGAAGATAAACATAAAGGAAAACTAACAAAGGTCAAATATTGATCTTAAAAGGGGTCATACATTAAGGATTCACTATAAGGATGCCCCACCAAAAAAGGAGGGTCCATATCATAGAAATTTCTCTCCAAATCAGCATGATAGAGTCCACATCAATTAAATACAAAGAATTGTTGATCTAGTAACAACTTTAGACAAAATGGTGGATATAGGTCATGCAAAAGGACAAAAGCATTTGCGACTACCCAGATTTTCTTTCTCATCCAATTAATGCACATTTAGACTCATAAGATGTTTTATTGAATTCAATAACGTCCCTCACCCTCAATTAGATGACTTTGAGTCAAGTGATGCTCAATTGGTGATTTGGATGTCATTAAATATCACTTTGTCCTAGTTTGACTAAAGTTGAGTGCATAGTTAGGCTTTTTTACACAAGGTTCAAATACTGGGTGCCCTCACTATCATCATTCTAGACAAAACTTTTTATATAGGAATAAGAGGAATTTGTAGTTCAACTGTGAAAATTTAATGCAAATTGTAGTCATGGCTTAGAAGTTATGATTTTTTAAATATTTACAAATAAGCACAATTTTGAATTTGACTTATCCAAGTTAGGGAGGTGCATGTAGTCCACATCTTCAAAAAAGTTCATTTTTTCAAATCAATTATGTATTGGATGTCTATATTTGGCTACATGAGTGATTTTGGGTGATTTTCAATGAAATACTTCAATCTAAAGGATGAGGATCCTTAGATTAATATTATAGGGGAAGGAGTGCACTTGGTCAATAGTCTCCTTCTCTAGGCATCCTAGGGCCCACCCTACAATTCTATGGCCCATGTCCATGAGTTTGGTCATGCCCTAGCCCAACAGAAGTGGGGATCAGCAAAATCTAGGTTGTTGCTACACTATCTGATGGCTCAATCCCATCTTCCAATTGTGATCCACACACATGCAAAAGGATGAGGAACCATGGTGGGCTCACACTGATTGGTTAGTGTAGGGGTCATAGGCACCATCGGGCCTAAAGGAAGTGGGTCTTTAGGCCCTTCTTGCTTCTACATAGTGTATGGCACCATTATCTATATCCAGAGTGGAGCGAGGCAAGAAAGACCAATCAGAATGGCATGTGGCGCCTCCATGGATGGTGTGGAAGAAGAAGGGAGAAGGAGAGGGGAATGAAAATTCAAGAGAAGATATGGGAAATGAATTGGAAGAAGAAATGAAGCAAAAGTGGGCATTTGTTTGTCTCAAGAGCATTTAGAATGGATTAATTTAATGGATAAAAGCATGTTGTATCTATCTTGACACGAGGTCGAAGACAATCCTCCACTATTGGAAAACGTTTTGTGGCCCAAGATCCCTATGTTCACATTGATTGAGAGGGATGGTACTGTCTCGGAGAAAAGCTCAGTGAAATAGACATGTACTTGTACTTCCTCTAATATCCTAAAATACATGATTTTGAGGTCTTTTTAAGATGGTTTATGCTATTGAATGCATGATCTTAATCTTTTATGCTCCAAACTTCATGTTTGTAAAAGATTAATAGGTTTAAACTTTGAATGACCCAAGATTCAAACTTTTTCACTCTTGTATGATAAATTATACTATCATGTCGTGAATATGACATCTCTTACTCTACTTTACATGATTAATGGTATGTAATGCACAACCTTGACCATTAATGACTCAAGTCATCTAGGGATTGATCCCTAAATTAGTGATTTATTTATACATGTTGCACCAAGATTCAAACTTCCTAATAATGGTACCCCATTTTAGCTTAATGGCATTCTTTGAACCATGAAATATGCTTAATATGGATGCCTTGATTTTGAATCTCAACCTTACTCAAATGTTGATCTTTTATGTCCAAAAGATGTAACCTCAAAATTAGTAACCCTACATGCCTTGTACACCTAAATTCCTTTTGGATCATTCTTGTGCCCTAAGGTGACCTAATTTTGACATTAAATGGTATATGTGTTGCATATTGATATTTGGATCTCTAATCTAATGAAAATCTCACCCCAATGATTATCCATGTTGTATAATGCTATAAGTAACTTGTTGACCCTTATGAGACTAGACCCAACTTGACCTTATTGATACACTAAGGATTACTATCTTGCATGGAAATGACTTGAAATGACTAGCTTTGACTATGATGATGCCTATATTGACTATCCCTCTCAAATCTTCACTCTAAGTTCTAAATGAACTGTGATATATTGTGTAGCTAGATAATGACCTAGCATGACCTAATTTGAGATATTAAAAACAATATCAAAGGAAGTGATATCGAGACTTAGGTGACACATTTAACCACCATGATAATGACTTTGATGAACTAATCTTGTTGAAGTTAATCATATTAGACATTCTTGTAATCTCAAGATCACTTTGGCGACTTAATTGCAAGATCTCGTAAAGCTTTGTATATAAGGTTTTATAAATAAAATTTTAAATCTCGTGTTCTAATCAAGGTATGTTTTTTTCTTCAAATTGGATAGAGTAGTGGTATTAAAACTTGATTGTATGTATGTAATCTAAAATTCTTGGCTTGAAATACTTATTTGAGTTGCATGTTTCCTATTACTACTACATTTGGTATAGTTTAATTATGTTATACACACTTGAAAACATAATCAAACTTGCATATTTTACTCATCCTAAAAATTCACATGGTCCTACAGTCGTGAAAAAATTAAGAAATTAAAAAAATGGTAAACCAATAAGGTTAGAATCGCCGCCCAATTTTATTCATTAAATAAAGGACAATGGAGGTCGGTGTTTATATTAGTCGAAAAAACACAAAAAGGTCTGAGTTTGACTCCACCCAAGGGTAGTCGAAAAAACACAAAAAGGTATGAGTTTGACTCCACCCAAGGGAGGATAAGATAAGTATTAGCAAACAAATTAGGAGATCTTATTATGAGTTGGGAAGGTGTTATGACTCCCATCTTGCCTGAAAATGATATTGCAACCTTTTCAGACATCTTGGTTTTGGTTTTATAACAATGATGGTTGAGGTGCTTGTTAGAGAAAATGACTAAAAATAAATAAAAAGTGTTCTTTAAGTTGGCGAACCTTTGAGGCTGGAGATGGTTGTGGCTTTCCCATCTTAGTTCCGTAGGTCCTAGTTTTTAGGTGTGTTGTGGTCACCCTCATGATCTCTAATGGTGAGATCCATCACTGGAAGTTAGGACCGATGTGTAGGAAGAGACATATGAGATTGAGATATTTAGTAGAGAAAGATCTAGATATCTAAAGTGAGGTGCATATAAGAATAGTTTTGAATATAGATGAACATGGCTTCATGAGAGACAAAAGGGTCCCAAGATACAAGAGATATGGGGGTCTATTTATATGTGGATTTTAGGGTTTGGGGTTTCCAACAAGAAGGTTTACAGAGATGTGGCGGATCATGCTAACGCATCATGAGGTGTGGCCTGTGGGTCGAGGCAATCCGCCACATGGCACACAGTGCATGACTCCAATCTGTCCGGTGTCTCAAGCTAAATAAAACCAATTTTCCAATTGTCAGGATATTTTAGGGATGTTTTGGAAAATATCATGAAAAGTAGGATTTCAAATAAAACTCAACTATAATAATGAAGGAGAGAGAAAAGACATTAATTCAAGATTATCTTTAATTATTATCTAAAAGATATGTATTTTTATAGATAAAGGAAATTTAATTATGTGTGAGGAAAAAGGAAATATTTTATTCAAGACAACTCAACTTAGATATGAAGAAGGCTTATAAAAAAAGAATTGATGAGAAAATTGCACTTAATTCTAGATAATAAATTTTATTTACAACAAGACCTTAGTGAGTGGTAAATGGATAAAATAGATGGTTTAATTTGGCGGAAGAATTATGGAAAATATGGAAAAATGTGCAAAAAGGTTCAATGTGGGAAATGTGGAAAAGAACTCCATCATTAGATAGAGAGTTAGAATTTATCATGAATTTTCTATTGAGTGAGAAAAAATGGGGTGTCAAAAGTTTTCCCCTCTCAATGCAAGTTTTGAGATAAGAGTGAGAACTACCGGCATGAGAAAAGTTTTTCCCCATTTTTGGTCACAAAGGATGAAAAAGGTTGGACTCATCAAAGATGTTTTGAAAAACCTTATCGAGGGTGGAAAGTAGAAGTAATGGTTTTTCCTTCTAAGGATGAACTAATGAAATAATTATTCATAACAAACATAAGATTGGGTGTAAATGACCTCCAAAGAAAGGGTAGCCTTCTACTTAAGCACTTACCTATATCTAACAATCATTGATTCCCCTAGAGTTTTGATAAGCCTAAGAGGTTATTAGCCACGAAAGTGAATCTTATTGTTGCTTCCAGCTCTTAAGTTAGTACATGTCATATTCTCTCACTCACTCATGCCTTAGTGAGAAAAGGTGGACGTGCAAAGAGAATATGATTTGTGGTTTTTCATAGACATTACAATCAGGAGTCTGTAATCATTGAAAATCATGGCAACTACTATAAGATCTTGAAAAGTAGTCATTGTCTCTCTTCTTTCCCGATACATTTTAGTCTTTGTTTTTTTAGTGAATGAAGTGCGCCAAATTTGGTTAGGACCACGACCCTAAAAAGGTAAAATTGGGTGAGTTTGCCTATTTGCAATAGGGACTTGATTCTTCATGATTGAAGATTGGGGTGTTAGACGGTATCAGTTATAAGGTTACCTTTATGGCCAATGAATGTGTTGGTTAATTATCTTCTCCCTAGACCGTGTGTGATCTTGTAGGATAAAGTTCATAGAAAGAGTGTTAAAGCAAGTTTATATCCGACATCGGGTGATCATCCAGTGATAAGGTGGTCTTCGTAATGTGTTCCTCTATTAGTCCATCATTTGTCTCCTAGAGTCTCGATGAGAGATTATCCTTGACTCTCTAGTTCTCACTTGATTTTTTCAACCTCGTTTTGAAATACATGCCACTGAGAAAAGATCATAAAATATAGAAATGATAGTGTATGTGATCATCTGAAAGCTCCTACCATATGTAGGGATTAGAAATATTTATATCTATTCAGAACACGATCGTTGTACTTTTTGGTCGTGATCTTGAATCTTAAAAGATTTTTAAATACAACCATAGGATTGTTTTAGTTTTAGGTCATCATCACAAATCCCATAAAGATTTGGAAATACAAGCACAAGATTGGTTTAGTTTCAAGTCATCAACTATCACCTAAAAATATTTAGAAATATGAGCATGGGATTGCTTCAGTTTTAGTTTATGATATCGGACCATAAAAAGATGTGGAAATATGAGCATTGGATTGGTTCATTTTAGGTCATGATCTAGGGCGATAAAAGATTCAAAAAGGAAGGCATGATTAGTTCAATTGTAGGTCATGAGTTGGGACCATAAATTGGTGTATGAGACAAAGTTCCTAATTTAAGATGGTCTTTATGACCAGTGATTATATCGATTAGTTGTCTAATCCCTATAGCATTAGCCAACCATTTAAAGTGTTCTAGGTTGCTTATTAGGATCTTCAAAAATATTGTCTTGGTTGTTCTAGTTCCATAAAAATACTCAAGATAAATAATTTTGGGCAATAGAAAAATATCTCGGGTTAAGTGGACTCCACAATAAGTGACAGTAGCAAGTTAATTGTCTATTACTTAGAACATTTACAATTCTACAAGATAAATCTCATGGAAAGATTACCAAAAAAATAAGATTGGGCATCAAATGATTGTCTAGTTATAAGGTGGCCTCCATGATGTGTTCCTCCACTAGATTATCACCCATCCCCTAGAGAGTCGATGAGTGATTATCGTCAAATACCTAGTTCTCAATTGATTTGATCAACCTTCCTTTGAACTACATCACCACTAGGAATAGTTTATTCTTCAAATTATAATGAATCTTATCAGACATGAAGATATAAACTCTCTTTAAAGGTCTTAAGTAAGGAGAGAGAGATATGTAGTGAAAGCATACATTATCATTTGAATTCTCCTTCTAGATGTAGGGATCAATAGAGCATTGGCATGTCATCTAAAGAGTTCCATGTTTCTAGCGAGGCCTTCAGAAGTATAGTCTCAGCTGCTCTAGCTCTCCAACAATGCTCGAGATTGATAAGATTGGTCACTAATTACATATCTAGATTTAAGGTAGCCTTCATGACTATTGATTGTACAGTTGAATTGTCTGCTCTAAACCATCTTTTGAAAACAATATAGTTCAACATGATACAAGTGGGATTTTCCTATTGTATGTAGGGCTTTGATTGAGGTTCCTATATGTTAAAAGGACTTTCGCAAGGACTGGTCACTCAAATGTGGGGCTTTGTCAGGTGTGCCTACCCTAATATAGGGCTTGAGTTCACACCTATCAGGATAGTAATTGAATGTAATTGTCTATTTAGGATAGGACTTGGTTCAATAAAAATGCCTAGGACTCATTGGATTTGTCAGAGTCAGACAACGCGTGCCTATACAAAATATGACTTTAGCATAGATTCTTATCTAAGTGTAGGTGAATGCTTAGTTTAACATAGAGCTTTGTGGTTGGAAGATGATGACACCTTTTAAGGATAGGTCTTGTGGTCAAGTTGAAGTACGGGTCCAGGACCCAAAAGAGACTGGCAGATAAAGCACATGATTGGTCCATTTTTAGGTCATGGTCCAGGACCCAAAATGATTAGAAGATAAAGTACAAGATTGGTCCAATTTTAGATCATGGTCCAGGACCCAAAAGGATTGGAAGATACGTGATTGGTCCATTTTTAGGTCATGGTTTGTGACCCAAAAAGATTTGTAAATGTGATCATGAGTTTGGTTTAGTTTTAGGTCATAATCTAGGACCCAAAAAATGGAAGAGACCATGTGTATAAGTGGTCATGGTTGAGGATGATTATAAGATTGTAGGACTTATAAATTGAGACAAAATCTCAAGGTGATATGCTTCCACCAATCACATGGTTAATGAATCTAGGTCATGCTTTATCTATGGTCTGACGTAGTTTGTATGGCCTTTTGAACTCCTCATCAATTGTTCTAGAGGTAAGTAATTTCATTGCAAAAGATTTGATGACTGTAACAGCATGGAATCTAGGTTTAGCATATCATTCAGTCTGCTTTGGTGATGTGGTTGTGATGCCATGTTTTTTACAGGTCTTGGGAGGGCCTACAAAAATTGGTCAATGTACCTCTTGGAAGGTAGAGGCTTGAAGATGGTTTGTGGATGTAATCAGTAGATAGTCCCTTTTCATGGGTGTGGATCTATCTTGGAATGCATGAATGGTTTTCTGTATCTCAGGGGATGGTGCACCATATTGAATTCTTCTTTAAAGATGTACACAAGAATTGTTGGAGATAGATTTGGTTTAGTCTTTATCTCTGTACTGGATAGTTCATCATGTCTTTATTGCATATAATCTTCTATCAATGGTTCCTTGACAAACTTTGTTGGTGGAGATATGTTTTGATTGTCAAAGGAGAACTTCTCGATGAAGGGGGGATATGTTATGATTGTCAAAGGATACCTTCTCAATGATCTATGATATCGGCATAGAGAGGTCCACCTATCATCCAAGATTTCCCTTCTTCATTATCTTTGTCAAGGCAAGGGATTATCATGATTTGAATTATGGGGGTAGCATTTTTCCCCATTGTTTAGTTTCAATGATTTTGAATTCTTCTTTTGACAATAATATGGTCATGTTAGTTGGCTAGAAGTTTTGTTGAAGTTGGTTTTGATTCAAATTATTATTTGATAAACCATGATTTTGTGGATTCTTATGTTGTTATTTACCATGGAAAATGTTAACATATGACCTTGGGGGGGTCTTTTGTTTTTTCTTTGGGCTTAGGTCGTTAGTCAACATTCAGGTTTTTAGTAAGGAGGTCCCTTTGGTGAGTTGATGGTAACCCATGTTAGTCAAGAGGCCCATCATGAGATGTGATTGGTGGTCATGTAATCATCATAGCTTATTTGATAGTGAATGACAACTACCCCACTCACCCTTCTTTTCACTTTCTAGACATTAAGTTTAACGTGATTTGAGACACCAAGCCTGTTTAAGCTTTCCCAAAGTCTTCTATGGATAGGTTGTGTTCTCTGGGTAAAATCATAGCCATATGTACCACTGAGGGACAATTCACTTAGGGTGGATTTGATGCTCCACTAGCTCTTGATTTCATGTTTGTATGACTCAAGTGTGCCATGTAGCAAGTATTCAAGTGACAACTTTGCACCCAGTTGGGTTAAGCTGCTAGGTGTTAGAAACACCCCTATGGGCCCTATACTCGACACTTCTTGGTGTATGCAATTTTTCCCAAGCATGTATCCACGTTGTTTTTTTTGGTCGGTCAAAAGGCGTGTTACTATTAAAACCAAAAAATTTGGGCACTAAGTACCCCATTACAACAACAAGAGCTAAACACTCATATAAGGGTCAAAATCCCCACACAGGGGGATGCACAAGCAAACTAGGTGAAAACATATCTAAGAGAACCAGACAAACTAGACAAGCTAGGTCTAGACGGACCAAACAAGACTACAACAAACTACTATTACATGCATTCAGCGTACCCACAAATAGTAATAGCAACTTGACATAGAACAAAATCTAGTACCAGCCTGTAGCTAGACATGAAGTTTATGGCCATCTCAGCTAACCAACTCTAAGCAAGAACCATCGCGCATTAACAACAAAGGTTGGGAAGGAAAAGCCAGCTCAACATCACTCCTTCATGCAAAGCACAACACCAACTGTCTAATGAAAGTACCCACAAGTTGTGATACTAAGCTAATATTAGGGAGATCCATCGAGCTACCATCCCGCCACACCACCTAGTAGCACACCCGCAAGGTTCTTGACCAAACAGAGAATCTGAATGCAACAAAGCATTTCAAAGAACACCTAAAATGTGTTCCATTCCAACGTAAGCAGACACACCAGAGTAGGGGCATCTGACTGCGAAGAATCCCGATCAATTTGGGGGCTACCCACCATGGCAGTAGAGACTGCCAATGCAGGCTGGTAGGTCGCCGAAAGCCGAACCAGACCTAGGGCAGAAATGCCTTCACAGCGGGTGGGACACCGCCGACCAGGGACACAGGAACAACATCCTACTCCACGCACCAAGAGAACCAGCCCCTCAAAGAGGCATTCCGTCGACCAGAAGGAGGGTGACCCACCATGCCTGTAGGGAAGCATGAGAGGGTCGTCATCTCTAGCCGTGAAACCCTTGATGGTTGTCCATCTGTATTCGCCGAAACGCGATCAAGCCAGTAGGCGCCAAAGGAACAGGACTGAAGAGGTCCTTCTCGACGAGGAAGCTGCACGATATGAGGATGCAGACTCACCTCCCAACAAGGTAACCCGACTCACCTCTGTAGAGTCGTCTTGAGCACATCAAGGATCTCTCAGCCGCCCAGCGATGTGCTGCCACAAGGGTGCCAAAGGATGCCCAGCCACAGTCGAGGGATGCAACACCCTAGCTAACCAGATCCTCAGAAGCAGGAGACAAGAAGCTGTTAATAGAGAGGCGAAACACCCCCACTTCACCAGTGATGGTTGGCAAGCTCGGAACTAGATCTAGATGGAACGGCTCCTCTCCAACCATCGCTCTTGAATGGTGTGGAGTCGACCAAGTCGACACGCCGCTGTAGTCCCAGATCTAATCTCCTCGCAGGCCACCCCTCTTTCGATCTCCTAGATTGTCGAGGAGCGCTCCATCAATTTGGCTTGATAGCTTCCTAACTCCAGAGATCCACTTCATGGCCTTCACTGTAATAATCGTCCAAGACACTGGAGACCAGGGGGAGGGACGCGTAGAGGCGGCATACCCTCCCCCCAGCGGCAGCCGCCGGGAGGAGACTAGAGAGAAGGCAGAGAGATTTCTAGAGAGAGAGAGACACACCCCTTGTTAGTCATGACTATTGTATCCACGTTGTTGGGTGTCCTTTAGACATAATTATTCATATTTTTGATCATTTTGCATTTAAGTCCATGGTCATTGATGCTAAAAACCCTAGGATGGGATTTTTTGACTCCTAAAATAGAGATTTTATGCTCCACTATTTGTGCATGTCATTATTAATAACCAATTCACCACAAGCATGTGTTCAAGTTGGGATTCCCTTTGGACTTCACAATTAATGTATATTCAGTTAATCCCTTGATGTTGTGGACATTGATGCTCAGAGCTTTACTATGGGAACTTGAATTGCATATTAATGGGAGTTTATTAGAGAAGGTTCCCCCTTTGTGGTCCCCATACTATATCATCATGGAAGATGGTGAGACGTGAACAATGTTGCAAGGGTCAAAATCTTCCTATTCTCTAGTTCACATGTCTTTGTAGGGCCTTGTGAGTAGGGTTATTGTCATGTTTAAACATTAACGTTCATGGAGTGACCCCAACATTTGTTTCAGAATGTCCTAACTTTGTAGTTTGTTCCAACTCGCCTCTTTGGTACTCAATGTAAGGAGACCTAGAAAAGGACATTTTTTATTTTGACATGTAATGTCATCCTATAATTCTAGCTTTAAATGGTTTCACTGATTGAGTGATTTTTATGGGTGATATTAGGTTTTTGAACCATTTGAGCCTCAGGATAAGGGTTTTTCTCCTCCTATTCTAGGCCCTATATTTCTACTTTGACCCTTATGCTTCAGTGTGCACAGAGACACGCATCCAAGCACTTAAGAAGACAAATATGTTTTCTTATTTTGATGCCTTTTCACTTTTATTTTGATTTTTTAGTTTCAATTTTGAGTTTTTTCTTCTTTTTGAAATTTTTGTTCTTTCATTTTGAAGATTTTTTTAATTATTTTGCTTTTTCCCATTATGACTTTTTAAAATAAAAAAATCAAATAGATCCTTCACAATCCCCCAATGATTTAGGGCTCGTGGCTAATGTGTCCCATTGTGCTCTCTTATAGAGATGTAACTCAATCAACTATGAGACTGCATCTATTGGTGTGTTCCTACTATGGCTTGGCTCAGGTAGTGTTCTATCAATAATGTGGCTACATGTGGCTCTTCGATGACAAGCTCTAGAGTGACTCCATTTGTAAGGCATCCACATGGACCAAATATGTGTCGATTGGGGCATGGATATTGTTCTTGAGGGATATAAATGTGTTTGTATCGTTTCTTGGGATGTGAACATTTTTGCATTGTATTTTTTTGGCAAAGAGTTAGGATGCTCCTGTACGGCTGGAAATTTCAAAAGATTCTTAACCAATGGGAGATCCTTACTAAAAGAGACCCCTAAGGGTGTGAACCTTCTCTTTGGTTTGTGCATTGGTATCTCCTTATTTTCGATGGTGGAGAAATAATCACTTCTAAAAATGTATCTCCTTTAGTCATGATTTGGCAATCTTTCTTTGTGGTCTTCTGGTGGTTACCTCTAAAGGTATCAATTTATGATATATTGACCTCTAGAGCTCCCATTTTATGCAAAATTTCTTTCATATTGTGATTAAGTGCATATCATATTTCTGAATAAACTATGGTTGTCAAATATGTGACTAAGCCTGGATGGGGTGGGTACCCGAGTGGTCCTAGAAATAGAGGATAGCTCCAAGGTGGAGTTGGAGGGTACATTGTGGAGATGAATGGATAACACCTCTTCTTCTATGTTGAAATTGTAGTCTTATGACCTTCTGTAGATTTTGGCCTTATGCCTTGATAAAAAATGACTTTTCATTATTAATTGGATTCTCCCATATGATCACTTGTTTGGTTGTTCTGTGGAGTGAATGTGTGTTCCATCGATGTCTCATGTTGCATATGCTCACATGTAATCTTCCTATGTTGGTATACATTTGGTAGGAGTGGTACAAGATGGTGTAGTTGTTCACCTAATAGATTGTATGGTGATGATAGTTGTGCATGACCTACAAATGGGAACACCAGTATCTATGGCTTTGGATGACCCATGTTAGCTTTGACATTCTTCTTTTAGTTGAACTCAAAAGCCTTTGTGACTTGTGATTCTTCATTCCATCATGATTGCTAGATCCATCATGTGTTGTCTTGAGTCTTTAGTTCATCATGGAAGTCTTCAACCAGTGTCTTCATCACCTCATGAGTGTTGTAGTGCTCATTGATGCTCTCCATCTCAAGAATCTCTTTTTGAAACGGTCATTATATGTTAAGCTTCCTAGACTTTTTTAATGCCCTCCTCTATTTTGAAGGTAGAATGATTGGTTGGTAGGATCAAATGATCAATATAGAGTCCGCCCCTTATGTAACAAAGAGATGAAAAGGAAAGAAACTTGGTTGTTAGCCAACTGCCCCTTGCATTAGGCAAGAGTCTTCATCATGTGGCATTCATTGTTCTTGTGTCCCCAACATCTTGGTAGGACAAAACATATCATGCCCATCGTATGAAGATGGTTTTAAAAATCATGATAGAAAAAGGTAACATGCCCCTTGCATTGAGAAAGGGACAAATATCATGTTGGAATATTAAATTCCATGCTTTGCACGGAAAGGGATTGTTTATGTATCAATGAAAAATGTTATATTCAATGATATGAAGAGGGTATGTGCCACTAGATTGAGTGATATGGAAGGATTTTTCTAGTCTTGTCATGAGATATCTCCAGTAGCAACATGATAAGCCACGTAAATTGTGGTTGTTGGCTCTAAAGGGGAAGTTTGAATGGTGTATCGGGACAAGGTGGTCACTTAGGTTCAGAGACTATCATCGGGGATCGATGTGTGAGGTTTTTTTCTCCCCAGTGGAGATTCTATGAGATAAGTACTCACAAAAAATGTGTATCCAGGGACAAGGTGACCCTCTTGAGGCCAGATATTGTGGGTAGATATGGGTGTGTGAGAATTCTCTCTCCTTAGAAGAAATTTTATGATAGAAACACTCACAATGGAAAGGGATATCCCAGGACAAGGTGACCCATCTAAGGCTAGAGACTATTGATGGATATGTGTGAGATTCCTCTCTCCTCAGAGGAAATTTCATAAGTAGAAGGTTATCTAGGGACAAGGTGGCCTACGCGGGGTTAGATGCTATGGGCGGATATGGGTGTATCAGATTTATCTCTCCTTAGGGGAGATTTTATGATTGAAATACTCACAAGATAAAGCATATCCATGAACAAGGTGACCCTTTAGGTTCCAAAGATTGTGGTTGTATATGGGTGTATGTATTAACTCTCTCCTTAGGGACAATTTTATAAGAGAAATACTCACAAGGAAAAGGGTATCCAGGGACAAGTGATGTACTCAAGGACAGAGATAGTGGTTGGATATGGATGTGTGGTATTACTCTCTCCTTAGGGGATATTTAATGAGAGAAATACTCACCAAGTAAAGAGCATAACCAAGGATAAGTGATCCTTTCGAGGCTAGATATTTTGGTTGGGTACATGTGTGTGAGATTCCTCTCTCCTCAGGGAGATTTTATGATAGAAATACTCACAAAGAAATGATGTGTGTTGGTGTAGTTATAAGTCGTGATCTAGGAACTTACAGAAATGGGTATAAGAGGTTAATGCCTAGTTTTAGGTCTTGGTCTAGAACTGTATAGATATGATAGTAAAGGTGTGATGATGGCCCACTTTTAGGTTGTGATTTGGGACCATATGAAGATGTGGAAGTGAAAGCAGGGTAACGGACCAGTTTTAGGTGACATCTCAGTCAAAATGGGAAATCCTTTGGATCAAATTGAGTAGGTATGCTAGGGGCATGAATCAATAATTTAGTCGAGTTTTGGATGTTATATCCAGTCTTAAGGATTGAGTATGCTTTCGACGTCATATCCCTAAAATTAAGATAAGTTAGGTTTTTTTTTCGGTTGTCTCAGATAAGTTAGATTCCCTTCAAGGAATTCTATTGTTGAGTAGACACGAGCATTAGTAGATCAAGGTCAGAGAAAAAATCATGATGATATTTGATCATGAGAGCATACAACTTGTAGGTAAAATTGGGCAGCCTTTTCAGGCTAAAGGTTTAGAAACTTACTTCTAAAGAGGTCAGGGTATTTTTGGAGATGTTTCCCAAGATGGATGGATCTTTGGATCATGTGCGGTCAATGATTAAGATTTAAGAGATTTCAAGGTAATTGAATATCATTTGACATCCTTTTCTCATATATTAAAGGTTTCAAACATGAGTTGTGTCTCACGAAAAGAGACCACAATCAGGTGGTTTTTCAGTATGGATCAAGTCAGAAGATCTTGTTGTCCAATCTTAAACATATTTTCATTTTTTGTTGATCTTTGAAAACATTTTTCAACTTGCTTTTTTATTAAAGATGGTTCAACTTTTTTGAGTTTTGAAGTCAATTCTCCACTCTTTTAATTGTAAGAAGGTTATTCAACTTTGTTAAGTGTTAATACACAGTTCAAATTTTGTTAATTTCCTTCTTGAAAAGATTTAAGATTGTTCATTTTGTAAAGATCGTTCTTTAGAAATGAGTGTTTTATTATGAAAAGAATTCTCTTTTATATTGTTTGAAAATTCTTTTTTTTAAGATGATGATTTTTCAAAAAGCATTGCTCTTTTTTATCAATGGATTTTTTAAAAATATTTTCATATTTTTTAAAATATTCACCTCATTTTTTTTAAAAAATATTTTTCTTTTGAAAAAAAATATTCATTTTTGAAAACATGTTTCTCTTTTTAGAAAAGGATTACTCTCTTTTTTAATAGATTTTTCTCTTTTTTGAAAAGATTGTTTAATCTAGATTATTGAATGATGATTATTGGATGAGAGAGATCATTTGAGATTTTTGGAGATAATTAGAAGATTTTCAAGTTGGGAAAGACTATGGATCAAATATCGTTAATGGTTGCTATCATTTGGAATCTTTTGAGATAATGTGACATCATTGGAATATGATGAAACTATTTATTTGATATTATTGTTGTGAGAAGATTGTTTTAAATAGCTGGCGAGCAATAGCTCAGGTGGTCAAGCACGGGCGCCCCTCATGAAGGGTCTCGGGTTTGATTCTCTCCTTAGTGATGTTCAAAAATTAGCTCCCCACAGCGTTAGCCGGCCTCTAATGCGACCGTTTGAGATGTCGGCATGCGGGCGTTACGGGTCTCCGGGGGTTTACCTTGCCAGGGTAGGTCACAATCATGGCGTGTTCTCGGGGAGGGTTCCCACATCATCAAAAAAAATATTGAATTAAATATGAGGATGTTCGAAAATGTTGAACAATTCATGTGTCATGATTACAATATTAAATCATAAATCCATCAACAATATTAGAATTAGCAAAGCATGAAACAGTCTTGAAAATTGTAAAACAAGCAACCACAAGATGCATGTATAGAAGATAAAGCCCCCTTTTTGTCCCATGAGTTTGGATGTAGTCGGCATCCTCACTAAAGCATGAGTTGTATAGAAGTGGTTGGTCCTTATATTCTTTATGGAAGATGATGTTCATCATGATTTAACCAGGGTTCTTTAATTATGCTCACTACTCCTATTCAAGCCATAAGCAAACAATCATGCACTTATGAAAAAAGAGAAGATCTAGCTCCTCATGAAGGCCTCTCTTATCTTTTTCTCTCTTTCCTTGTTATTTACATATATACTTTTTAATAAAAAATAAAATAGAAAAAGGAAGCAAAAAAAGGAGGTAAGTAGAGGGTAACCCTAAAAGGGAAGTATAGGCCAATACTAGAAGTGGAGGCAACCTAAAAGGGAACTGAAAGTAAACCCTAGAAGGGAAGTGGAGGCTAACCCTGAAATGGAAATCATTAGATAATGTGGTAGTTGTCATACAACCAGAAATCAAAGAGACAGAAAAACCAAAGCTATGAAAAAAAAATCTTTTTTTAACTGATAGAACAAAGGATTCCATCGACTTCACTAACAGGAAGCAAAAAGAAGCAATAGAAAAATCATTCTTTTTTCTATTGAGGAACATAGTGTTTTGCTATAGAGTTTTTATGTGAAAACGAATTTAGATTTCTTTTGGCAGATTCCTCTGATGCGACAATAAGAAAAATAAATTTTCTTGACTTTTTTCTTCATGGAATCCTCTTATGTGTCACTAGAAAATATTTTTTTAACTCTGGAATTTGGTGAAAATAAAAGGATGAAAGAAAAACATAAGGAAAAATAGAAACCTTGATCAATCACTAAAACAAGAGATGACTAAAAAAGAAAATACAACTTGATCATTTGACTATCCCCAGAGGAGTCTCTAAATTTTCATACCATGCTTGAAAAATTTACATGATCATATCATCATAAAACAATGAAGAAGTTAAAGAAAATGGTAAATTAAAAAATCTCAAATTTGTCACCTAATTTTATTTGTAAAATAAGGAAAATAGAGGTTGTGTTTAAAATAGATAGAAAACGCAAAAAGATCTTATTTTGACTTTATGCAAGGGTAAATAAGAAATTTATGTATGATTCTACAAATCAACCTTGGAAACCATATTACAAGTGTGGAAGGTGTTAGCACCCCTATCTCGCCTGACAACAACATTACAACATTTCTATATGTCTCATATTTAAAAAAAAAGGCAATCAATGTTATTACTAAAGAAAATGGTGAAAACATAACAAAAAAGCATTTTTATTAGTTGGCAAACCTTTGAGGTTGGAGATGGTCGTGGCTTTACTATCATAGTTCTGAAGGTCCTACTTTTTAGGTGTGTTGTTTTCCCAATCACCTCAAGACCTCCTACGGTGCAGATCCATCACTGGCAGTTAGGATGATGTGTAGGAAGAGAGAGAGAGGAGAGAGATATACTTAGTAGAGCAAGATCTATATATCTACATTAATGTGTAGATATGAATAGTGATGTATATAGCAGAGCAACAAAAGTAGTTATTGAACATCCTAACTGCATTAAAAGAGCAGTTTGTGTCAGAGGAAGGATCCTTTGATCAAGGATCCTTTGATCACATGTGAAAAATAAAAGAGGGAGGTAGTTTGCTCTTTGGCTTAAGAAGAGACAAAAGAGGTCCAAAATATGGTAGATATGGGGTCTATTTATAGGTGGATTTTAGGTCTATTTATAGGTGGATTTTAATATTCAGGATTTCCAACTACAAATTTCTAAAAGAGACTACAAATTGTGATGATGCGATGTGAAGCGTGGCCTGCGGATCGAGGAAACCCCCTACATGGAACATGATGGATGCCTCTAACCCATTAGGTGGCCCAAGATTGAAAAGCCAATTTTTTATTTTTGGATATTTGAAGAATGTTCTGGATTTTTTTTATAAAAGGTGTATTTTGAATGAAAGTCAAATAAAATACTGAGAGACAGAAAATGCATTAATTGATGATTATCCTTCATTATTATCCAAAATATATATTTTTGTGTGGATAAATGCAATTAAACTATTTGTGGGGAAATAGGAAATATCTTATTCTGGATAATTCAACTAAGAAATTTATGAAAAAGTCTTATAAAAAAAGCATGATGAGCAAATTGTGGTTAAGTCCAAATAATAGGTTTTCTTGACAACAAACCCTTAGTGACTAGTAGGCAGGTATAATGAATAGTTTAAGTAGGTGGAAAATATATAAAAATATAACAAAAGGTGAAAAAAGGCTAAAATGTGGAAAAGAAATCTATCATTAGCCATATAATTAACATTTATCATAAATTTTCTACTGAGTGAGCAAAAATGTGGTGTCAACATTGTCCATTATACAAACCTTTTGCACCTTCATATATTCTAGGGTAAGGACACAATTTTTGGCGTCCTACTTGAGTTGTCAAGAAAGGGTGGACCATGTTGACAAAAAATGTTAACTCTTGACTTAGCCATGTAGTCCCTCACATTAAAACATGTGTCATTAGTAGCTTTGGCTTTAATGACCCTCACAAACCCTTTCTTTAGGAAGTTGGTCAATGGTCATATGATTTTGATTAGTATAGTGGAAATGCACTAAAAATATGGTTGCATGTTAAAAAGTCTTTTAATGATGTTGCTTTATTTCTTATTTTTATATTAAGTTTTTTCCAAGAAATATATGTTCTTAAACATACAATTTTGCATCTTTTATAGCATACTCAACACAGTTGTGTTGATGTGTACCCAATTTATGATTTTAGGTATTCAGTACACAATGACCATTAAAATGATTGTTGCTTCTGCCCTATTTTTCTTACTATGATGCTCTTACTATGTTAGAATACAATGACATGCAAATTGATTTCTTATAGTTTGATCTATGGGACTAATCTTAATGTTAAGTACTAGTTTGGCTTCTTATGATGTGTCATATCATTATATACCTTGATTCTTTTATGTTGTTGATTGTGGTTTTATTTATTCATAGGTTATGTGATATGTTTCATTCTAGTAACAGACTCTTGGATCATATCGCCTTTGGTTGTCTAGCCATTACAAGTGATAATTTAGTTAATAAACGGTTCCATGACAAATGGTATCAGAGTAATCACATATCCTCTATGTGTGTTAAATAACCCAACCACCCATATGAACCTATGAAACATCTAACTCCATAATGGTAACGTTGATGTGTCTATGATGGTCAATGTAAGGGGTTGATAAACCTTCTATTTCCCTAGTTGTAGTGGTTGAGATATCCTTTGTATACCAAACTGGCTGAAGTGAATCTGAGACTGGATAAAGGATTTTTTTTCAAAAATCATAGAGAGACTTCTAGAATCTCATTTCTTCTTTAAGGACTACCTAAGCCACCTAATTAGATGATGATTAGCTAGCTTCTAAATGTGAGAATATTATAATGAAAAATTTCTCACATGATGTCTCAATTTTAGGTTGCCTATGTATGGGGGTCAAATAAATTTGGACGAAGTAAAAATTGATTAAGATAGTAATAATTCCATGATCTAATATTAGTTTAAAACCCTATTATGACAAATGCAAGTACTCTTAGATTTAAGTACTCACGTGTAATCCTCAGATCATGCAAACTCAGTTTTACCAAGTACAGCCCATGTTATTCCTAAGATGAGGTAAATGATAATGATCTTTATATGATGAAATGAGTCAAACTCATGTTGTATATCCATGGTTGACGAGGTACCTATTAAGTCCATGTTTCCCTATTGTTGATTAAACCTCAATTATAATTGATCCAAACCTATCTGTAAGGACCCTGACCCAGGTTTTGGGATAACCCTCTTTTCTTTGCTTATGAAAGGTGCTTAGAACCTTAATCTAATATCTATATATGTTTTGATATCATGTGACAAACTCATGTTTCCAGTTTGGTCCCGTTTGGATGTTGTTTGAGCAATGTTTGCTTATTTTGGACCAAAGTGCAATTTACCCAAAGTTAGGGGTTATATTGCAATATGTCACATGTAAACCATGCCTTTAGTTCTCTTGCATCATTAGAAAGATAATGATGCCATGGGACACCTTGTGGAGGACCTATGTTTCAAGTGTGAGCTTGGTTGGTTGATGTTTATGCTTTTTGTGCTAGTTTTGGTGTAAATTGCAATTTACCCAAAGTGGAGGGGTCAATGTGCAATTTATCAGCTCTAGAGTCTTCTTGCTTGTGTGTGACATCATCTAGAATGAGTATGGATGATGTGGTGCCATGTTTGGTTGATAGATGAGGAATGACATCCTTATATGGTCTTTATAACATATATGTGTTACTTATGTCACCTTGTCCTTTAGTGTATCGGCTAGGACATGAAGGTGTGTTGCCCAACAGGGGTGTGTCGGCCATGGCAGCTTCCCAACTGCACGATACACTTCCTAGAGTGTATCACCAGGCCATGCATGAGCTGCTAGGGTGACAACAAGTGGCATTATGAGCTAGAGCAAGTGGCACCTTGGTTTATGTGGTCATGACACCTCTCCCTTGCTGCCTCTCTCTTCCTTGGTGTATATAACTCCCTTTCTCCTTAGCCAAGCAATCTTTTTTGGCCACCTTCCTTCCCCTACCTATTTGTGATGAGCAAGAGAGCTTTGGGAGCTAAGGAAGACTCCCATGGAGCATGGAGGGGCGAGCTCTTTGGCCATGGAAACTCCTTGCTCAAGATCTGACCTTGGTGAGTCATGCTTCCTTGCTAGTTTTTCCTTGTGCCTACTTCTTCACCTTCCTCTTTCCCTCTCGGCCATGGATAGTCCCTTGATAAGAGTAATCAAGGACGTGTTCATCTTCCCTCCTTTCTTCTTCTTGAGCTATATATAACCATGGGTTCTTCTTCTTCTTCCTTTGTTTCTTGAGGTGGTGATGATGGTGTCGAAGGCATGTTTGGAGCTTTGGATGGGTGCTGCTCTTGGAAGAGAACGTGTGTTTGCTGCTTTGATCATGGAGTTTTGTGCCTTTCATGGAGATCCTCTTAAGGCGGGTTACATAACTCTAAACCATCTCTATTATGCACTATCTCCATATATGTATATGATGGTTCTTGTACTTAAATCGTTACCTTTTCTCCATGATAGATATATATATATATATATATGGAACTTGGAATCTTATCTAATGGGAATGCTACGTTTTATTACTGTCTTTATCTTGTTTTCCTTGTACAATATGGTAATGGGTGGCTAGAGGTTGAAGATGACTTGCACGATATGAATCTTTGGCCGATACAACTAGGTTGCCCAATATGGGTCTCTACCCGATACAGTACCTTGTTCTATAGCCTATGCTTTGGTTGATGGTTATGGCAACACCCCTTTCTCTCCTTTGGACTTAAAAGGTGAGCCTATGACCTAAACCTATGGACTATAGGATGATTTGGTAATAGTTGCACCTTGATACTCGATATCCCCTATCCACCCTAGACACAAGCCTTGGACGACATGGTTGCTAGACCCTTGGATGGGCTCTTGGACGATATGTTTCCATGATGAACCTTTGAGTGTGTTGCTCGATACCCCCCTTCTAGAGTTGAGCCTTGGGTGATATGATAGGTGAACTCTTTAGTGACCTTGTGAACGATATGTACATCTACTCAAGATGATGGTAGTTCACCGACACAACCCTAAACCTTGTATCTTGGCCGATATAGGGCCTCAAGCCTAGCTTGGGTGTTAGAGTTTCTTTGGGCAACATAAGTGGTCTACCCTTACGGCATTATATGTTCTTGAGGTGGAATTCTTGGTAGGTATGCTTGCTTGTGCGTTAGGTTGATCCTTGTACCCTTGGTCGTTATACCTAGTAAAGCTGAGTTGGTAACTATTATGGTCCCCTGGTCGATATCCCTTGTGGAGACGATGGATGGGCAATACACTATGTTGAGTACCCTGCCCGTTACACTTTGTAGAGGTGGTTTCCTGACACCCCTAGTCGATATGGTTGGATGATACACCATGTGCAGAGGATGCCTGACAAACCTCCCTTGTCTTGAGATGAACTTGGCCAGTGGGTGGTGCTAGCTTGATGCCCGACATGGCCTTGGGCGTTAGACTCTGATAGCTTGGTGCCCGACACAATCTTTGGACAACATCACCTTGTCTTAGAGAGTTTGGCCGATACGAGGGGATGGACGACATGGCATGATGCCCGGCAGGTTAACCCTAGATGCTAGCCGTTATGCAACTTCATGGTTGTGCACGACATGGTTCTTGGTGCCCTAGCCGATAGAAGTGGTCCTTGGGCGATACAAAGATGTTTTTGTAGTAGGGGTACCTTGGGCGGTACCCCTTTGACCGATAGAGTTGATGTGGTGATGTTCCTCTAAACGATAGGCTTAGTTGAGCTTGGTCGTTACCCCTTTTGGTGGAGTTGGATCTTGGATGATACACCTAAATGTGTGCTCTACACGACACACCTTGTGATAGGTCTTGGCCGGTATGAAGTAATCTGGTGATTCCCGATAGGATATCTTGGATGACATGGAGGTGGTACCCCTTTGGCTGATATGGTCACTCTTGAGGACTAGCCTATAGAGGAAACCCTAACCTTAGCTGGTGTGAGCGATAGGCCTTTGGTCGACATCCCTGTGGTGATGCACGATACACCTTGCCCGATACCATGAGAGGGGATGGGACCTTGATGCGTGATAGAGGGTGGGCAGTGGTTGGTCGATATGGCGGTGAGCTGCCTTAGGGTTGGAAACCCTAGTCATTATACCTTTGGTAAGGGTATTACTACTGGGCATATCCTTTGGTGAGGGATGGCGCTGTTCGCTAGACCTCTAGTGAGGGTTGAGGGAGTTTTGGTGAGGGTTTTGATGACCCGAAATGCATATAGCTAATGTATGTGGTCACCTTGAACCCTGCACCTATGTTGGATAAGTTGTGACCACGGTATGTTTGAAAGGAGATGTTGTTGCTACACATGTCAATGTGACATAGGTGTATGACCACATGTATGGGACATGATGTGTGTCCATATATTATAATAAAGTATGATGAACCCAAGATGAAATGGGTTGTGGACCTTTGTGCAGTGGTTAATTATGAGTAATGATAGATGAACCTTTGATAAGATTAGATGGTGGATTATGGTGTATACTCGATAGTGATGGTGTGTTGATTTATACACCGGTCATGACATTAATCTGCATATGTCCATAATATTCCAATGTTATAAACTTTAATCTTGGTGATATGATAATCAAAGACATGTTCATGAGATATGGGGCATGATGGATGCTCACATCTTGATAACAATAACCTAAATTAACTACAGACACAGCTATGAACATGGATGTTATTCCAATCCTGTACACCTAAATCCTTGATAGCATGATAATCATAATATGTTCTCTAAAGGATCTAGGTTATATGTTTGGTGATCCAGTTATCTCTTTCTTATGCAAGCTAACCATGCAGGTGTATTGAATTCATAGCCAAGTAAGAGCTATGGTGATTATATGATTACGCGCTTTGTACAACACTTGATATATGTGCAATATCCAAGTAATAACGTTGATGAGATAACATACATCATCAGTATGATGAGAAATGCATGTTGAGGTGTGATCCTCTAGTAATGACATGAGGGATTGATAGTCCCTAATGATGTTGATGATGCCTTGAGAGGCACTGGTATAATGTGATGAACTCAGGGATTGATGTCCCATGATGATATGAAATGATGAAGCCTTGAGAGGTACTAGCACTATGAGATGATGTGTGGGATTTATATCCCATGGCAATGTGATGATTGTTGAGAGCAATGGAAATAGCAGTAGCAATATAACATCAATGTAATGAATCTAATGGTGTTCATGTTTTATATATGGTTGCTTAATACAACTTGGTTGCCTCAAGAATCCACTTAAAATATACTAACTAATCATAGTGGAACACATCATGTAGTTTTCCCTGGCCATAGATCCATCATCGTCAGGAGCTGGTGATGGTGAAATGGGATCTCCTACAGGTTAACCCGGAGTGCATATTGTTGAATATGCGAGGTTTCTCCTAGCCTAAAATAGAGAGGACACGAGTGTAGCTGTGGTTGCAGACTTAGAATATGTGTAGAGCATGGTGAACAGGCCCATGGCTCAGGATATGTGATATGGGAGCATGAATGCGTTCATGGCTCAGAGCATGGTGAATAGGCCTGTGGCTCAGTTTCACTAGCGCCGAGACTTGTATTGAGGCGGGCTAGGCAGAGGGTAGCCTGCGTGAGCTGACCCTGTGGCTGAGGCCACTTAAGCATGAGACTGCAGTCCTGCTTGTGTTGTACTCGTGCACTGACCACGAGGCGGAGAGGTCTTGGATTCCGGCTCTTCCATTGATCTTGTATGGCACCGGCTCCGGGTTTTGCAATCGTCGGTTGGATCTGAGCGGTACGGCTCACTTCCTCAGGGCATAATAATTTGTAAGCAAGTCGTATAGTATCTTTGCTTAGGGCAAATACGAAACATCGGTTGAGGCCTTGTTTGTATAGCTTCTTTGGTTATAAACTTGCAGTTTATCATACATTCCTTATATCATGTGATAAGATCGTATAAAGTTTATCTTGTCAATCATATTCTATAAAGAGTACCTGTTATAGGCCTCATAAATGTCTTGGTAAGATTTGTGGTAAGATTATCCTTGCTCAGTATACTGCTCTTATAATCTGCTTATATCAGTTATCTGTGATCATAATAAAGCTGGTAGAGGGTTATGTTTCTCGCTGGGACTGTGTGTCTCACCCCGTTGGTTAATAACCCTTTTTAGGTGGACGTGCCTAGCGAGATGAAGATCATGTGGCTATGGATGTTATGCAAAGGTATTGTATCTGGTGGGATAGGTAGCGTCTAGCAGTAGAGTCCTATGTGTCATCCCTGTACACTCAGGTCTTCGGGAGAGTTTTTTGATGTTTCTCGTACAATGATCGATGTATGGTTTCTGATATATATATCTTGATGTAAAGCATCCTGGCAACAGTTATTTCATGTAACGAGATGATGGGAAATTATGTTGTAGAACCTTGGAAATATGATATGAAATGAAAAGT
This sequence comes from Alisma plantago-aquatica, assembly GCA_963693085.1. Lineage (NCBI taxonomy): Eukaryota > Viridiplantae > Streptophyta > Magnoliopsida > Alismatales > Alismataceae > Alisma > Alisma plantago-aquatica. The sequence continues at coordinate 1,132,253,718 of OY856410.1, forward strand.
GTTGGCTCAGATATTATATGTTTTCATCTTGTGGTGCTTGTTGTAAATCGGTTTTAATTTCCCGTGTTTTTTTTTCAGTAATCTGCTGGTTAGCATGTAATCGTGTTTTGTTTAGGATGAGGTGTTACACTATCCCTATCGAATATGTATCATGACCATGCTTTGAAATTACTATGCTTACACTCTCAAACTCATGATGAATGACTTTTATACAAGTGGCATGTCATTACTATCTTTGTAATCTAAATTTTTAATAACATGATGATATCAATTCCAAGCTTGATTTATTATGATATGTCTCTTAAAATGTTTACTATGGCTTCTCTATTTCCAATATACCCTTGACTTTATCATTAAATGAAGGGAATGCAATTATGACATTGATCTTGCAAAATCTTGTGACACAGTTGCCCTATGATGATAATGATATTATCTCATGACCTTATGAAATCAATTTGATAGTTTATGCCCTTCCTATTTTTATATTCTTGATGGTTCATGAGCAATGAAAATTATGTGCTAGATTAGGGTGGTAGTTTGACTTATGACTCCCCTAACATAGGCACATCCCTATTATAATTGCCTCTAAATCTTCATCTTGTTGATAATTTAGAGTTTGGAAAGGTGATCCCTTTCATACAATCTTCATATCTTGACCTAAATCTTTTATAGGCCAGGTCTACGATGATGATGATCTTGGATTTGATGATGTTGATTATATATGGTGGTTAAATTCCTAGAAATACCTAGGTCTAGATCATTCATCGACCTTGAATACCATGATAATGAAATTGATGTGATACCACAACATGTTGCACGAATGCCCAATTGTTGTATATAAAATTAATGATTACACCTAAGGTCTAAATAGTAGTCCAAACCCTATCATCAAAATTTTTGGACCTATGACTTTGATGTCCAAACTTTGACTGTTAATATTGTATTATATAATCTTGACTCATGGTTAATTATTAGACTTCTATGATCACCATATTTGGATCTCAAGATCACCTACATATGATTGATGACCTCCATATTCCAAAATCTAAAAAAATCAAAAAATGATTATGTCAATTCTCTCAATTTATACTTAGGAATACGATCTCATGTGGACTAGGTGGGACCTTCCATTGATGTTAAACATAAGTCATAATATTATAATATAAATTTTGTCTCGAGTTGTTGAAATATGAAATCTTAATCATGGGTGTATAACCCCACCTAGGCTAATGTAGAATCTATAACCTAAAATGTTGGGAATTAAATTCATGCTTTACTATTTATTTAAATATATCTATTCATTTGAACTAAAATGTGGTCTCTCCAAATTCACAATTCATGTGATGATCCATCCTATTTCATTATTAATGTGACTATGCTTTGAGTTTGATGCTTGATTTAGAAATAGTGTTGAAGTTGGAGCAAATGACACTTCCTTATTAGAATACTAAGATGATTATGACATGGAATATGAGTCTCCATCTCCACTAAAGGATTATGTTAATTTTGGGGGCAAATTTTTTTAGGTGGGGAGGATGTGACAACCTAGACATTCTCTCTCATCCAATTAATGCACATCTAGACTCATAAGATATTCTATTGTGTTAAAAAACCTCCACTAAACTTAATCGGATGATTTGGAGTCACTTTATGTACAAGTGATGATTTGGATTTGATTAGATATCACTTTGTGCTCATTTGAATAAAGTTGAGTGCATAATTTTTTTTTGTACATGAACTTTGAATATTGAATGCCCTCAACATCATCATCATGGATTTGAACTTTTTATATAGAAGTACATGGAAATTGTGACACAAATATGAAATTTCATGTAAATAGAAGTTAAACTTTGAAGGTATATGATCTTTACAATATTTACAAAAAAATACTATTTTGAAATTGACTTATCCAAGTCATAGATATTCCCCTCTCCCTCTTAGCAAATGTGAGGGAAGGGATTTTGTGCCACAAATCGTTGATCCAACAATGAAGTGCTTGCCTTATACCTTATTTTACTACAGCTAAACCGGTTATTTTACACCCCCTAGGACAAATTGATACCCCCATTTGCTTTGTTTCTCCTTTTCCTTCATTTCTCATATTTTATCTAGCATTTTCATGGCATTTTCTCTCTCTTTATCCCGTCTTCTTCCACCTCTATCCATGGTGGCACCATCGAACAACCTAGTTGGGCATTTTCTCCTCGGTCCACTTCAACCACAGATAATGGTGCCATTGACTCTACAGAAGCAAGATGGGCCTAAAAGATCACTTTCCTGAGGCCCGAAGACACCTATGGCTCATGCCCCGACCTACTGGCGTGAGCCCACCATCATGCCTAATGTGGCACTCCCTCCTAACATGTGTGGGCAGACACAATGGGGAATATGGGGCAAAGCTGTCATATCGTTTAGCAATCCTTATGACACTAAATTGAACTTGACCTCTTTTATACGCTAAGGATTACTATCTCGCATGTAAATGACTTCAAATGGCTAGTTTTGACTATGTTGATGCATATATTGATTATCTTACTCAAATTTTATGATTTAGTTATTTAAGGTCTTGAAACTCTAATAATATATCCCTGGTTTATTTTTTATGTGTCACTCTAAGTTCTAAGTGAATGCATGATACATTGTGTAGCTTGATAATGACCTTGCATGACCTAGTTTGAGATATTGAAAACAATACTCAAGGAAGTGATATCTAGACTTTGGTGGCACATCCAACCACCATGATAATGACTTTGATGAATTAATCTTATTGAAGTTAATAAAATCACATTTTCATGTAATCTCACAATCACTTTGATTAGTAAATTGCTAAGATCTATGTCAATCTTGTTATAAATGGTTTTCTAAATCAAATTATTAATCAAGGTCTCTAATCAAGGTATGATTGACCCTCCGATTGGACAAACTAGTTGTATCTTAACTTGCTTGTATGTATGTAAACTAAGATGCTTGGATTTATATATTTGTTTGAGATACATGTTCCTAGTTTTCATATTTTAGAGTAAGATCTATTATCTTGATCCATCATTTGTTAGTACCATGACCCCCATGTTCAGATTCTCTTCATGTTTTCATGTGTTGGTTTATGTAGGCTTTAATAATGCCATAAGAATACTCATTAAAGGTGGAGTACAGTGCCATGTGATCCATTTGTGGGAGAACTTTTATCCATTTCAATGTAATTATGATCTCATTCAAGGTGGAGTACACTGCCATGTGGTCCATTTGTGAGAGAACTTTTATCCATTTCAATGCAATTCTGATTTCCTTTCATTTATTAATAAATCTTGCATGTAGAATATTATATATTGTGTGATTGACTACTATATTTGCTTGTATATATTTGGTGATACATGAGTAGGTGATCCTAGCTCAATCCCCTAACTTGGCCAATAGACCTCCTTTGGAAGTAGGAGGACGAGGATTGTGGGAGGTTTCTATTGTCTTGGGTCATTGATCCTTCATTTATAATACACTTGGAGAGTAGGTTGGAGTGTGGTTCAAGCTATACATGATAGCAAAAACAAAGGGGTAAGATGATAGATGCAATCCCTATTATAGTCATATTTCTTGTTTGCATCATTGGACGATTGGTTCACAACATAGCCAAAATTTGGTGAATTACTTAAAGGTGTATGTGGTAGTAGGGATATGATTGGGAGGGGAAAAGGCTCAAGTTGTTTGGTTAGACAAAGTTATGAGAATGGAAGTGGATGGGAATGAAAGAAAAAGGGGGCCGGTATTATGTTTTGTATCACTTCTCTTCTCACCAAAATAGAGTAGAGACGAGGGGAGGGAGAAAGACTTGGCAAGAAACTTATCATCATAATTTGATTTAAAAATGAAAATAAAAAGAGACTTTGGGGGTGAAAACTCAAATGGAAAAAGTAGAAACATAAAGAAAGCTTGAAATACAATTTTGAATAGCAACATAAACAATATAAAATTAATATATTGAAATTTAATATGGAATTTTGATGAAAGTTTGGAAATTTAGAGGAAAATTTGATTAAAAATGTAGATATAAATAGGAAAGTCTAGATAATTGGAGGAAAACTTAGAGAGAATGTAGATTAAATTTTAAAATACAAGGAAACTGCAATACTTGAATTGAAATTAAAACTTAAACATAAAATGAAAATATTTACATAGCATACAAATATACAAATAGATATAATTGTTTTTTATGGCATTGGTGTTTTATATTGTAAGTTATTATATATACAAATAGATATAATTGGTTTTATGGCATTGGTGTCTTATGTTGTAAGTTATTGTATGCTTTTTGTCTTCTATTCTCTCCCCCTCTCCTGTTTACCAAGCACATTATGAAAGTTTCCATTCCCCTCCTCTCCTTCCTCTCTCCCTTGTTTCGCCATATACCAAACATAATATAAATAAAACTTTATATAATATGTTTCTTAAATGAGTCTACTTCAATATAGATAATAGTTTGCTTTTGTTGCTTTCTTAAATTGAATAGTTGTGTTGTCATTATTCGGATTGTCTAAGGTGTTGTTTGGTTCATGTAGTTTGGTTCGGGATCTGATCCAGGCCAGGTGTGTATATGCCACATAGGCTCTAATCCCGACTAATCCAGCTCAATTCTAGTCTTGTTTTGTTTGACAGAAACTGGACTGACGGGGATCATTTTGGATTTTGTAATCATCTATTTTAGACCAAGTCAATCAGCTCCTAGCAGGATTTCAGATCTCAGTACGAATTTGGCTTTGTCTTTTGTGTTATTTTTGTTTCGTACGCCAGACTGAAAAACACAAGTTACGAGACCGGTCCAATCTAATGAGTGTTTGCAATGGTTAAGTTGTCATTAATCTAGATCTATCCACTAACCATGCCGGATTTTATAATCTCAATCTTGAATCAAACACGGGCTGAATGAAAGAAATAATTTGTCTGTTGGCGGTTCGTCTTCCCAATGGGATTGGTCTCGATTATAATATTTGAAAAATTATCAAATATTTCAACGGCCAAAGCCCTCAACCTCCTAACCCTGTAACAAAATAAATGCACTCAAGCGACTGCTTCACACATACCTAGACAATCCAGATATTAAGAATATCATCCATGAGTTGGAATATAATATTAATAACAAGATTTTCTGGAGATGGGGTGTGGAATACACCCCTAAAGCAGCATACACCTTTCTTACCTACAGAGGCATCGCCCCAAATTACTCCATCATCTAGAAAAACAATGGTCTCAGAAGCACAAAATATTTTTCTGGCTCCTACAAAACAACAAACTCCTCACCGACCAAAACATCACCAAGGGAGGATTCTTTGGGCCTACCAGATGCTATCTCTTCCTAGTAGAATCGGAAACAACAAAACATATTTTCAACAAATGTTCTTTTTCTAAACTCATCATCAACAACTTTTTTGACATAAGATCTGAAAATCAAAACTTTATCTATATACCTATTTCTGCCAAGCCTCTTCATAGAGTAGCTCATTTCTTTTCTGAAGACATCATAATCACAATTCTATGGCACATTTGGATAGAAAGAAACCACAGAAAATTCAATAACTCCAAAAATCTTTTACATATCATCTTATTAAAGATATCATCAGATTTTTCTATCCAACATGTTTGCAGGACAGGTGTCGACATCATCAAGGATGATTCCAACAGAAGGTAGCCCAGAAAATAACACATCAGTAGGCGATGTCTTCTACACTTTGGAGGAAATCTTAGAGGAAGAATCGGACTTATGATGGTATGCTTTGGCAGGCCCAGTAGACCTAGTTCTTTTTCACTCTTGATTCTCATCTTTTAGATGCTTGTTATAGGAGTGCCTCCCCATGAACTATTTCCATCATAGTTATTTTATTTCATTTAGCTTCGGTTTGTACCAAACTATATACCTCGCAGGTGCTAGCCTTCTGTAAATTTGTTTTAAGAAATGCATGACCTTTTATTTATTTTTTTAAAAGTATACACAACCCAGGTGTTCTGTTCGGTAGGCTAGTGGGGCCAAACTTTGCTTTTAAAACTGATCCTTTCATTCGGGATTTGCCACGGATACAGTGTCACGTAGAAAAACGTAGTTGGGGAAGGCGGGCAATGACCATCGTCTCGGCGTGCTTGCCATTCGAATGAATATCAGTGCGTATTGATGGTGCAATGTTTCAGTTCTCTGTCTAGAGCACCCCTAGCCTGCATCCAAAAATCTTACCGGGTAGTGCTGTTACACGGGAGACTTGTTGATGAGTGTGAACGAGAGTGGAACAACACGAACGACGCGGACCAGTACCGGCTTGGCCGAGCTCTGCTTTCATTCGCCGACACTGGGAGTGCTGAACTCGGCACTCTCGTCCACGCTCGGTTACTGAAATCCCCTCCCCAATGGTCTGCTCCTTTTTCTCTCTGGAATAAGCTCCTCAACGTGTATTACCGATCCTGGTGGGTGCCCGAAGTCCGCCGCCTGTTCGATGAAATGGTTGTTAGAAATGCCGCAACTTACAACACGATCCTTTCAGTATGCCTCCGTGGCGCTAAAAGTGACGGGCACGATGTAGCAGAAGCCATCTCATTTTACAAGCGAATGCTGCTAGATAAGATCATCCCGAATCGCATTTCACTTCTGTTGCTGCTGAACGCTTTTCAGATTGGTGGGTTGTCGCTTTCTTCGATAAAGCAGATGCATTGCCATGCTTTCAAGTTCTTGTCTGGTCCGGGTACACTTGTAGGTGGATCGCTGATCAATGCATATGTGAAATGTGGACAACTTGACCTTGCAATCAGAGTTTTCGAAGAGATTGAAGAACTGGATACCGTCTGTTGTAATATCATGATTAATGCATGTGCAAGTCATGGGTGCAGAGAATATGCTCTACGTATTTTTCACCAGATGCAGCAGGAGGGTAGTGAAGGAATACCTCGCCTTGACTATTTCACGTTGACTAGCGTCATGAAGGCATGCCTACATCCCGAGGATCTTCATCTTGGCATCCAACTCCACTCTTTTGCTCTAAAAACTGGATTCCATGCCCATCTCCCTGTTAAGAATGCCCTTCTACATATGTATTCCAAATGCGATGATAGGACAAAATCCGCATTTGATATCTTTCTAGAAATTGAAAATCCTAGCATAATATCCTGGACAACAATGATAGCTGGTTTTGGAAGAATCGGCACAAGAGCTTTTAATTTATATATTGACATGCTGAGGTCGGGATTATCAGAAAATCAGTTCAACTTTCTGGGCATTCTGGATGCTGCGAGCAACCTTGCAAGTATTCTTCATGGACGGCAAGTTCATGCCAGAATCGTAAAGTCTCCTTTTGGGTCGGATATCTGGGTTCAAAACGCACTGATGGATACGTATTTTAAGTGTGGCAGTGAAAAGGATGCTCGTTTGGTTCTGGACACCATGGAAAAGCATGACAAGGTGTCATGGGCAGTAATGATTTCTGGTTATGGCCGTCATGGCAGAGGGCTCGAAGCTGTCCAAGTATTCAAGGAAATGAGCACCAAGGGTTTCAAACCAGATGCACTTGTATGCCTCTCGGTTTTAACTGCATGTAGCTATGCGGGGCTTATTGACGAAGGGCTTTGGATATTTCATAGCATGAATGTTTTGGATGTCAGTCCTACTAGGAAGCATTATTATTGCGTCGTTAATTTGCTTGGTCGGGCTGGGAGGATGGATGAGGCTGAGAGATTCATCAAAGATATGGGACTGGAAAAGGATTCCTTAGCATGGGAGTCGCTTCTTGGCATTTGTGAAATGCATGAGGAGATGGAACTAGGGAAAATATACGCAGAGAGAATTATAGAGTTGAGGCCAGAAGAAGATGGTCCTTATATTTCGTTGTCAAATATGTTTGCTGCAACTGGAATGTGGGACAAGAAGTTCGAGACAAGAAAGAAACTAGGGGATATTGGTCTCCAGAAAAGGATGGGTTGTAGTATACCTATCGAAGTGTAAGTGTGAAATTGATTCAAAAGATGTATTCTAGCAAACAGCACTTCAACTAAAAAGCATCAATGCTTGCTGTTGGACCTTGATTGTCTGAGGAAAGCGCCTGTATGGGAAGGGCAATACTTTGATCTCTTATTTATACAGGATGCATCAGTTACAAGTAAGCTTCCATGAAGCAGTCGTCCATCCATTATCAGAATGTTATTTCCTTTTGAGCAAGATGATACATGAATACCAAGCAACGGGAAGGAACAGGGGGGGATGCATGACTCCTGATCAAACAGATGTCATTGAGGTAAGAACATAAGGTTGACTAATTGTAAGCAAGTGCAAGCAAAATATTAAGTGATGAGAGGTGACTACTCTTTTGATGTTGCAGACAGACTACTGCAAAGGTGAAACACCAGTCTGTCCATATATGAAGCAAGCAGGTCATGGTTGATAAAACTTCTGTTTTTTCGAATGAGATAACGACTAGGGCAAGAGGCAGAAGGATGCATGCATGTCAACCAACTACATAGGGATGCTATTCCATAGGAGGACCTTAAGATATGTATCAAGACAGCTACATGAATGGCATACAGTGCGACCAGTCATGCCTATGTCGGAGCAACCAACTGCAAGTTCCTCACGAACGCTTTCAGTTTTCATCGTCACAACACAAAATCAAATTTGTGGTTATCGGTCAAAAAAAGAATCGCCTTCAGATGAGAGGATACATGTAACTTTGGGTCAAGTTGGGTTTGTGTGCTCAACATGAATTTAAAGGAAATTCAGTGACGTTAACCCCAATGGGTCATAACCAACTTTTTACTGATGTAAGAAATGCTTCTTATGGTTGTAAATGACTCATCAAGGTTTAGCTCTGTTGCAGGAAGACCTAAATCTCATAAGTACTCAGAAGAACCGCATCTGGAATGGCTGCTCATATTCAGATAGAAGTACATTCTTGATTCTATTTTCTTGTGAACTCATCTGATAAAGGCATTCATTCGTAATGAACAGAGATTGCAACGTAGATCCAAGGAAATACATACCGGTTGTTAAAGAGTCTATATTAGCCTATTTAGTTAATAGGTTAATTAGTTAGTGGGCTTTTGTATTTCAACCCGTTTAGATTACTTGCGTCCTAAGTCTTAGGGTGTCTCCCCTCTCCTATATAAAGGAGAGGGCGTCCAGTCTTGTATTCATCCCATTCAATTCAATCTTATTTTTTCACATGGTATCAGAGCTGTGAACAGTACGACGGAGTGAACAGAGTGTGTTCGCTCCTGAGGGAAACCTAGCCGCCGCCCCTCCTCCCTCTCCTTTCCGGTGCGCACGCAGCCCTAGCTGTCGCCGCTCGCCTTTTCCAAAGAGTAACCGAGGGGAAGAACCCCCACCAGCGGGCGGCCGTCGTTGTTGTCATGGCTTAGGCGAGCTGCCTGCTAGGCATCTCCCGACCTCCATGGCATATCTTTCTCTTTCTTAAATGATCTAGTTTTCTTTCCGTGCGTCGGCACCATCACCTTCCCGGTGCCATCGTCATCCTTCTCGTGCAAACGCCGCCACCAACAACAGATAGAGCCGCCACCACGCAACATTATTCAGCAACCATCTACTGCTGCAACGCCCTAATGTCCTCAGCTCCAGCCTTCGTCGTCTCATAAGTAGAGGCTCCGCACATGACTCTGCATGCAGTCTCATTCCATGCAATATCTCCGGAGACGTGTAGGAGACCAGTATCATCTCTTTCGTTGTGGCCAAGTGTTACATCAGCCGAGCGACACAATCATCGTCATATGTCATGCTGCTGTGTTGTTGCCATATCATCCAACAACTATATCCCCAGCCGCCGATCACACCGTTCAGCCGCCGCCGTCATCCATGCTCCCGGTCGCTGCTTCGCTGCTGCTCTCCGTCTCGTCGTTGCTGCCCCAATGTTTTTGCCTATCCTTAGCTGAAGCATGGCCACCCATCACTCTCCACCGCTACCAAACAGTCCTATTACTGCCCCCATATACCAGATGCCTGTTGATATTTGGATCCTTAATCGGATCTGCCCTTGGCTAACGGGCCAAACAAATCCCTTTTCGGGTCGGGATTAGATCCATTTATTTTTCTATCCCGATCTTACATTGATCCATTTAGCATATTCTCTCTGGTTATCGGTTTCATTCTCCACATATTACACATCCTCATATCACAAAATCATCTCGAATCCACCAATTCCTTTCTCACCCACCCATATCATGTGTATCCCTTTCCACAGTGTGGGGGGATCGTATATCCATTTCTCCACACCAAATACTCACTCTCGTTGTATTTGGTGTGCGGAGGGGGATAGAGAGGAGAGGAAGAGATGAGAAGAGAGAGTGAGTGTGAGAGAATATGTATGAGAGAGAGTATGAGAAGAGATGATATATGTATTCAGGCTATATATCTTCCAGGCTATTATCTTCATGGAGCTTCTTCAAACACATCCGTTCTCTACTTCTAGACAGCAATGAAGGATCTTCATTCAACATCTACACCGAGCTATCAACGTTCGTACCGCGTTATGTACGTCAGGTGTTGTTGGTGTTCTTCAGTTGCATTTACATGAGACAGATGGGTGCTTCTTCAAATTTCAGAAGCTCAGCAAGCCTGCCAAGTTTACATCTGTAAGGTTGATAGTTCATCCAGAGATAATCTTCACCGATCTGCTTCATCACGTCTTCTCTGAGCTGTATCTGTTCTTACGGCATCGCCTTCCGCTGATCTACTTGGGACTTTCCTTGATGGATGATCTCCTTTCCCATCAAGCCCCCAAGGTTCATGTGTCAGAGTTATGGTACCTGCATCGTATTACCAACATATCGTCCGTTCGTGTTCGTGCCACGTTATGCATGTCTTCTTAGACAATTCAAAGATTCCGCTACTGCTACATCTACATTGGGCATCTGTGTTCGTGTCGCGTTAAGTATGTAATCCAATGAAGTTGTCGTAGTTGTGGTATTGATGATCGCCTGCTCCAAGTGGCGAATTACTGTTGCAATATTCAGGTTCCATTTCAGATGTTCTTCATTCCAGATGCACTCCAAAAGACCTTCATCAAAGCTCGAGGATCTTCAGCCTGTAGAATACAATTTCAAAGAAGAGAGGCATTGTCACCAAATGGTTCAGGGGGAGTATTAATTAAGGGGGAGTATCAATTTTTGTATGGGGAGTGATATTTATCTTTTATCTTTCATTTATCATTTCTTTTATCATTTTATTGAGTCTTGTAACCTCCAAGCTTTGGACATGTGTTTCACCCATGCTCCAGCTTGAGGAGGAGTGTTAAAGAGTCTATATTAGCCTATTTAGTTAATAGGTTAATTAGTTAGTGGGCTTTTATATTTTAGCATGTTTAAATTACTTGCGTCCTAAGTCTTAGGGTGTCTCCCATCTCCTATATAAAGGAGAGGGCGTCTAGTCTTGTATTCATCTCATTCAATTCAATCTTATTTTTTCACACTGATTTCAAAGACTCATTTATATTTACCAGAAACCTTTTCAAGAGCACTACTCCAGCCTTTATACTCCATGATATATGACTAATACATGTTCATCATCTCATCTAAGCCTTAATCGTAACCATGTTGGGATTTTCTTTTCCAATCAGCTTTATTATGGGTCATACTTTGATCAAGAGGTAAAGATTCAAAATCTCTCTTTATAAGCTCTTTCTAAGTTAATTTAAATTTACCTCTGTTTCATTTAGTTGTCTTGAACTTGATGACCTTGCTTCAACTAGGTGCATTTGTCAGTCTGTGTTGCACATGTCTGTACCATCTTAGATGGCCTTCACACAACTTGTCCTCGATGTTCACCCCCCTCACTCTGTTTCTAATATAGTTTTTTCCTCAAACGATCTTTTCTTGTTTTCCCACACATCCATCTCAGCATACCCATTTCAACCGCATTCTACCCATTTCAGTCGCATTCATCTTGTTGAAACCTTGTTTTTTCACTACCCAATATTCACTTCCATATTTAGCACGGTTGGCCACATTGTTGTTCTATAAAATTTATTTTTCAATCTGAGAGGGGATCTTCTGGTCACATACGACTCCAGTTGCACTCCTCCACATCAATCATCGTGTTGTGATCATGTGACAAAGATCATTTTGAACCTCACTTTACCTCTCAATAGTAGAACACAAGTAAACTAAACTTATCACATATTATTATATCCATTCTATCCAATTTGACCCCACCATTCAAAATTCTAGATTGGTTAAAATTGCAATGCATATATTCAGTTTTAACTAATACATGATTTATTTTTAATATTTTTTGTTAGAAATTTTTTTTCAATTAGTGATAAAAACACTATTGTCTATCTGGTCCATCAGAACTACACTGGCATCAACTGAAAGTAGTGCACTAGAGAAGACTTGAATCGTGGCTTGGCTATATGTTTTGAGAAAATTAGTGACATCCTTTAGAGCTTTTGAAGATGGCTGCCATTTCAACAAATCCAACATCCAAAGCTTTAAAAAGTACAGCATATGTTGCAGTAGACGAGAGTAGTAGAGGAGAGTGATCCGTCAAACCAAATGTTAGAGCCCAAAGTTGGTATCTTTATCCCCTTAGAGTCTTATATCTGCTTTGACATAGTAAATTAGAAGAGTGCTGGCTCTTGCCAGACTCTCACTGGGAAAAAAACGCTGATTCTAAAATGTTAAATTGCATCTAGCAATCCATGTAGCAAAAAAGAAGCTACAAGCAGAACCAAAATCGGTGTAACTATCTGCTGTATAGTCAAGCTATCACATATACTTTTGTTGTTTGGAAATAGAGGGTAATCGAGCAAGCTGCCAAATAAGACACACTATCTTACATCTCAGGAAAGATGGTTTGAAGTCTGTTCAGTATTACATAAAGGATAGAGATTGGAATTACACAACAACCTTGCTGCGAAAGTTCCTACCCTTGGCACGGTGTCAAATCCCTTCCACCTAGTTAACTTCAAATTTTGTTTTGCATACTCTGTATTAAAGAGTCAAGAGTCCGTAATTTAGTTACATACTCTGTAGCACGGAAATAATATGCTGCTTGTTTATGATGGATTTACTTGAGTTTGATGAATGAACTTATGTTACATGAAGGAATGTTTGCTAATCTAATGTTTTCTCAATTAAATTTTCATATGAAAAATGTGATATTTTGAAGTTCAAGTTTGCAAAATTTTTAGAGTTTGGCATAGTTATTTTGGGATCTTTTTGTTAGACTCCAATTATGAAGCGCTAATTTGGGGTAATGGGATTAGATTTGACATGTTGGTATTACAGTATATGTTGAGTTTACAAGAAGCATTAAGTTAGGAAGTTTGAGTAATGGGTGCAAGTTGTGGTATTAGCTCTGGCCAGATAGACTACTTGGGTGCGCTAGTTAGGTCGAGTACTTTAAGATACCAACTTCCAGCTACTCTATCCCTTTCTCGATAACTACTCTAGCTAGGCGTTCAGAAGAAAATTGGTTGAGACTGAGTTCTCTTTAAGTAAAGAACGTTAGAAGATCATGACATACAAATATCACGACATATAAATAAACATTAGATAAGCATAAGCACAAAGTTGAGAATAGATGATAGTCCTCTTTTTATTAAATTAGCAAGAAAGCATGTGTTAAGCAAGTGAATTATATTTCCTTAAAATCTAACAATAATTTTTCCTAATACTATAATATGAATTAAAGGCAATTACATATGAAGATAGCAGGTATCACCATTTTTGCAGAAAAAAAACCAGAAGCAAGTCATCTGAATAGTAGTTGCAGTCTCTAACATGTGATGATGTCATGCCCTCCACTGAGGGGGTCTAATGTGATTATTTGCCCTAGGACTTCGATCTGCAAAAAGATAACTACTTATAGTGACAATTCAAAGGTTTTTTCTACACGTATAGTGAAGCTTGTAAACAGCACAGAAAATTACATATCTAGTGAATCGAAATGTTTAAACAGCATAGAAAGAAGTGTGACGAGCTGAGGTTTCTGAAGATCAAGAGGTCCATGAATCACATGGCTGATGCTTTAGCCAAACACCATAATGAGGATCTATTTTGCATAGACCATCCCCTCAACCCTGTGGGTCACCCCTCCCCCTCTTCCTGTAATGGTAGGAGTCCAACCAAGTTTAGATTTTTGAATAATGTAATACCTTTAAATTAAATATCTGTAAGAGGAGAACAGGATGAATAAAACAATTCCTAACTTTAAAAAAAAATAGCGTCATCACAACCTCTGCCATCGTTGTTGTAAAGAAATAATAAAAAATCAGCTCAAAGCAACTACATGAATACCGTTATTACTACTTCTGTAAAGAAACCAGCAGAGTGAAGCTCCATTAAAATAGCCGATGGAAAAACATTACATACCTTTGACGCAAACTATTCGAAAAGCGTCGGTCAACAACCTCTGGCACTACTTTTCTTAAAAAATAATTAAAAATCAGTTCAAAGGAACTGTATGAATATCGCCATTACCATATCTGTAAAAAAGATAGCAAAGTCAAGTTATTTAGTAGCCACTGAAAAAACGTCACAAAACCGGATGCAGAACTGTTCAAATAACGCCCATTAAAAACCTTTGTCACTACTTTTAGGCCTAGTTTGGGAGAGCAGCATTTATGTATAGAGCCTACAGTATCACGATTATTCGGTGGTAGTCATAACAACCACACTGTTCAGATTTAGGAGCTAAACGTTGCATTTATAAAGCATGTCAACACGGACAGCTTTTTTTATCACCACGTTTCTCTCGGGGGACGAGTCTCACCGGACAAGCTGGGACATGGCAACGCTGAGCAGGAGTATTTAATCAAGGAGCCCAATCACCACGCTCCACAAAATTCAAGTATTAAATACATGTAGTCTTAAATGTCGAACCCAAACGGCCCCTTATTAAAATGTAATTAAAAATTCAGCTCAAAGAAACTACATGAATACTTCCATTACCACTTATGTAAAAAAAAAATAGAGCGAAGCCACTGAAATAGTCGGTGAAAAAAATTAATGTACAAAGATGAAGTGAACGGTTTAAATAAAACCAACACCAATTTTTGTCGCCAGTTTTATACAAAAATGAATCACAAAATCAAAAGAAGGAAAGCAAATATAGGCCTATTGAATTAAACTAATTAAATAACTTCTTACATCAAAAAGTTTAGTTGACTTGTAACCGTCTATAGGCACACATACAAACAGGGTCAATGAAGATACAGACAATTAGACTCAATGGACACATAGAACGGTTGACTGGTATTTATATATAACTCACTAGGAGAGAAAAACTCGGTTAACCACGATCTGACTCTCCTATCTGTAAGCATCAAGACATACTGGGTCAATTAACACACAAACAACCTAGTCAAATAAATAGATACAATGGACCTATGAACACATACCGATTATTGAAACTCCCTATGAATAAAAGGCTATTTTTTGCATTGATTATATAATGAAAGAGAAGCTCGATTAATAGCAAGTTGGATCCCTTCAACCTGTGGGGACACATATAAAACTAGATTGATTAATTCATCGACATGTGGCTAGAGCACTTGGACTGAAGACCACAGGCTAGACGGGACCACACACATGCGAAAGGTGACATAAAAAACCTAACTAAAAACAAATTGTTGACTCAATGTCTAATTAACTCTTAAAGTCTAATTGACCAAATCATTGTTTTGATGATGACTAATCATCCCACTTATTTATTTCTAATGTTTCTACTAGAGTGCTTTCAGATTAGGTATAGACACACTCCAAATGTCCTAACTTGTGCATCCTAACTTGGAGAAAGACAAGCCAAAATCAATGCAAGTGCACTTTTGTAGAAAATATCCTAAATCTATTAGAATCATGTTAGAAATAACTTGTAATGATTGTATGACTTGTAATTAAGCTTACAAAAATTTAAGAGCACTTAAATCGAATATTTAAGCACTTTTTATGACATTTTGCAAAATTCATCACAGAGACTTTTATCGGCGAGTTTTATGTAGGATAAACTCAACTGACACCCTTGATGGATTTTGGGAACTGCCAAGGTCGGTCGAGTTTACCCCAAGATAAACTCGACCGACACCTAGTCAAAACAAGTTTAAGCCACTGGTCGAGTTTCATGAAGGATAAACTCGACCGACAACTCAAATTTGATTTGTCGCATAGTGTTATCAGTCGAGTTTCCCAAAAGTAAACTCGACTGACCGCATTGTACGGAACGTGCAGAAAAAGTATTTCTAACCGTTGGAGTGTTGCAAAACTCAAAAAAATATTCGTTGCAACACTCCAAACGGCTAGAATTTGTCATTAAGTGTTTCTACTGGCTAGGAGGCATCTTCAACTATAAACAAGATCCCTTGGGCATGGTTAGTCATACACTATAAAGGTCCCTATATTATATTTGAGTGCCTTCAAGAATCTTTATCCATTCTTAAGCATAATCACTTGCTACATCTATTAGAGTGAGTAGGAGATTTGTAAGAGAGCTAGTTCTACATATATATCTTGTGAGGTTGTCACTTTTTCCATCTCTCGGTCTGTCTTTTTACCATGAAGATGAAGGTTCTCTCTCTTGACTAAGGTAGGTGAAGAAGAAGGGAAGGAGTCCCTTGGTGAGAGCCTCTCCTTGGAGAAGATGAAGTCGAAGGTGGAAGATCCAAGTCAAGAGTGGGTAATTCCTTCAAGGCGGAAGACTTGTTGCAAAAGTTGGTAAGTACTTGGTGAAGTCAAAAGACTCGTTGTAAAAATGGATAAGTCCTTAGTGAGTTAGAAGAATCTTGATCATGGATGGATAAGTCCTTTGTGAGGTTATTGGTTCCCTTGTCCTCAAAGGGAAGGCTAGGTATCCTTGTTTAGGAAAAGGAAGGTCATATGTTGTAACTATTATAATGGAATATAAGGAGTGAGAAATGGTTGAAAAATCCTAGAGGTTGACCTCTCTAGGTAGTAGATGTACACTCTCCTAGTTTGGAGTTTGGAACCACTATACATAGTTTGTTCTTGATCTTATTCAATCTCTCTCATCCTTGCTATGTATGTTTTAGTTGCACTCAAATTACATATTTGCAACCTTATATATTGAAGTAATTTGAAGGTCTAATGAATTTAGTTTAGGTATTTTAGCTCTATTCAACCTCCCTTTTAGATCCCATCATCCTAGATCCAACAAGTGGTATCAAAGGGAGTCTTCTTCAAGCATAACTCTACAATTAGGAGAAGATGAGCGATTATCAAGGTGGGAGATACTTCATCAACATTCTAATCTTTGATGGGAGAAACTTCCTCTATTAGAAGAGAAGGTTACAATTCTACATACAAGGATCAAGTCTTAAGCCATGGAGAATGGTGGACCTTCCATACAAACTACCAAAGACAAAGATAGAAGAATGGGGGAAGCTACTTTGAAGAAATCAACCTTGAATTCTATATCCATAAACATTCTCTATGCATCCAT
Source organism: Alisma plantago-aquatica (assembly GCA_963693085.1). Lineage (NCBI taxonomy): Eukaryota > Viridiplantae > Streptophyta > Magnoliopsida > Alismatales > Alismataceae > Alisma > Alisma plantago-aquatica. The sequence goes on from OY856410.1 coordinate 1,132,271,146, forward strand.
TTCTCCCTCCAAATTCAATCAGATTTCTTCATGTGAAACAACTTATGAGATATGGAGAAAGTTGTGTGTCACTTATAAGGTGACAAATAAAGTGAAGGAAAGAAAAGTCTACAAGCTCAAAGGGCTTCTTGAAAACTTTAAAATGAGAAAAGAGGAAAGGGTGGATGATATGTACTTAAGGCTCAACACCATTGTAAATGGTCTTTCCATCCTAGGTCATCCAATGGATAGAGGAGAAATCAACTCCAATATCCTTAGATCTCTTCCTAAGAGGTGGAAATTCAAGGTGACCTCCATTGAAGAAAGCAAGAGCCTTGGTGAAATTCCCATTGAGGAGCTCGTAGGAAATATATAAGTCCATGAAGTTACACTTGACCAAGAGGAAGAAGAAAGAGAAGAATAGAAAGAGCTCAAGTGAATGGAGAAGATTGAAATCAAAGCTCAAATTGAAGCTATTATTGGTCAAGCTTCTCCATCATCTCAAGTTGAAGAATGTTCCACGTAGTCCAAGGGTAAATTCTATAAAGGCAAGTCATCCTCCTCTACCTAGTGCTTCAAATGTGGAAAGAAGGGTCACTTCAAGGAAGATTACTCACAAGGAAAAAAGACCCATCATCACAAGAGAAGGGAAAAGAATCAAAAGAAGGAGAAAATGCACAAAATATCTAGTGACTCCTCCAACTCAAGTTCGTGTAGAATCTAGTGGAGGATCTAGCTCAAGCTCTAGCGAAGATGGGGAATGACACTTTGCGCTCATGGCAATTTCAAATGAAGACTCAAATGAGGTAAATCTAAACTCTTTAGATAAAGAATCTTTAATTATAATTATTCATGCTACTCGTGTCTCTCTTAAGTCTAATAAAAAGAAAAAGAAAAAACTTGCTAGAATTGTTGATAAATTGCATGAAGAAAAAGATGAACTTGAACATGCTAAAATTTGCTTGCAAGATGAAAACAATGCCCATCTTAGTCAAGTAGACTCTCTTAAAGTTGAAAATGCTAATTTGCTTGATAATATTATATTTCTAGAAGCTCATCCTCTTATGCCTATTTCTAATGAAGAGCATAGTAAAATCGTGAATTCTCTCATGCTTGATATTGATGTTCTTAAAACTAAAAATGAGGACAAATAAATTTTTTTCAAGGAATAGAATCTGAAAATAGTGTTCATCTTTTTAAGATTGCTTTGCTTGAAAATGAAAATGCTTCTTTGCTTGCTAAAATCAATGTCCTTGAATCTTGTTCCAGGGCTACTAGTAGAGAGAATAATGTTGTTTCTCTTCATATTAAAAAGATTCTTATAGGACCAAATATTTTTGCTTAGAAACAAAAAAAAAATCATGCTAGAGATAATATTAATCAATTGTCTTCCACTATTACTTCTCTTATGCATGACAATCATAGTTTGAGGTTCTCTATGCAAAGATTCATATATAATAAAAATAATATTAATTAAATCCTAGATCATACTACTATACAAATGGGTAGAAATGATATTAGACTTAATAGTAGCCAAAGGAACAACAAAGACAAAGGATGTGCAATTTTCAATGAAGAATCCTCTAGTTCCAAGCCTATGAGATCTTGTAATCATTGCAATGAAATTGGTCATTATTCTACATATTTTTCTTTTCAAAAAGCACCCAAGAGTAATAGGACTTGAGCTGCTAAGCTAACGTCTCCTGACCCAAAAATATAATTGGGGACGGTTTCACCTTTCTTCTTGTAGGTCACTTCCAATTGGATTGACATGAGATATTGATTTGCGAATTAAATTCTCAATCCACATGAAAGAACAAAGTTGAGATGTATATGGTGTGGCAACAAGTGGAAAACAAATGCTAAGAATAGATGTAATGGTACTTTTACTCAATCCAATTATAACTTATTTCTACAAGTTTGTATGCACTATACATATGGTTTTTGAGTTAAAATTAGTGTATTGTGATTCGTTTCATTTTATTGCTCAAAAACTACACATGATGCTTTCATAGTTCATTACTAACTATCTCATACATATTTGGTTATGGCCTATATTTTTATCATGCCTCTAGATATAATTTTATAAAATATGTGCTTTTTGATAGCAGCTTTTGTCGGATGAGTTTGTCCTGATGAAAACTCGATCGGAAACCACTAATGGGTGTTACCAATAGTTGTTGTCAGATAAGAAGTTCAACTCAGAAACTCGACCGACAACACTATGCACAGAATATATATATATATATATATATATATATATATATATATATATATATATATATATATATATATATATATATATATATGTGTGTGTGTGTGTGTGTGTGTGTGTGTGTGTGTGTGTGTGTGTGTGTGTGTGTGTCCTTTTGAATGAGGATTTCCATCTCAACTAGACTTTCTCAACCAATAGCCTTATTCTTGTCACTCCTCTTGGTACATTTTTGTGATATGCATATTGTCTTACTTTAAATAGCCTATCTTGTATATAACTCTACCTTTCAAATTGTTATAAATTGGTGTCTCTATATCTTGCAATTACTTGTCTTGAGTATTCATGCATGTTTTGATGATGATCTCTTTGATCCCTCAGTTGTGAACAAAATTGCTTCCGTTGTGCTCTAACTTGCCACATCTATGTAGTAGTATATATGTTGATGCAACCTGAGGTTCTTAGTGGTAATTATCTTTTGGTAATGATGCATATTTTCTAGTGACTAATATCCTTTCATGTTTTTGAAATTGCATATCTCTTTATTTGGATATTTCTCTAATCGAATCATAGCTTGTTCTATAACTTGTGCATCTTTTGCTATGATCTAGGTCCTACTATTAGTCCTAAATTGTGATATCATCTAGTAGTAGTCCATATACATGTAGCTCTAGTCTTGTTCATCAATTGGTATTCAACAATATGCTATGATTGTATCTTGTTTCATACATACTCAAATTGTTCGTTGACTTGCATATCTATTATCTTGAGTTACTTGCTTGCATAGCCTTATCTTGATTATTTGCTAGAATTACATCTAAGGTGGTTCAAATTCATATCTTGATCTTCTTTATATACATTGTGACCGGCATAAATCACACGTCCAAAAAGGAGCAGATCTAGAGTAGTCAGACTTCTAAATTTATAACCTGACACTCAGGCCCCTACAATTATTATATGGGATATGATGTAGGAAATTTAGGGTCAATCCATAGGGACAATGAGCAAAAAATATTAAGAATGTAGAACCTTGGCTCAGTTACACCAATCAAGAGAGTAGATTAAGTTTGATGTTCCTTATGGAACAATGTATATCAAACCAATCAAAGAAAACAAAACAAGTAAAACAAAGTAAAAAGTAAAATAAGACAATAAGTAGAAACAAAGTGTGATATAACAAATGTGGATGGGAACTTGGATGGGTATTCACCAACTAAGGTCTCTCACCAACATGCAATACATACACCCATTGTATACCCTTAGCAAGATTACAAGCAATCAAAAAAATATGTCTATTCCCTCCTCTCTTGAGCTTAGCATAGATCCAGATTATAAGGTTGTCCCTCTCTCAAGATGGCAAACGAACAATAAAAATATATAACCATATGACCATTAGCTTAAGCACTCCAACATTCGCATGCATTCATGCAACTCCATAACACTTATATGAGTATGTTACTACTCTTTCTAGACACTAACATAAAACATCACAAGATGGTAGCTAGTCATACAAGTGAAGCATTTAAGACCAAGAGTATGAAGATAATCTTTGATAAGAGCATATATTCAGTATATGTAAGTATTTACATGTTGGGAAAGCCTTAGTGGCTACTCCCAACCCAAGCAATGTGTTTAGCCACTCATGTTGGTGAGTAAAATTATAGATTTACAAACGCAATATAACATGAGAGAAGATGATGAAATACATGAAGATGATGAAGATGGATGAATAGATTTGGAGGACAAGAAGGGAGATACACCAATTAGGAGCACAAAATGACCAAGTGTGATGCACGTATTTTTCAGATCTGGATTTGGCATGGGCATGGAGGAGTGGCTAGTCCTAGTTTTAAAGAATAGGCCAATGGAGATGGTGATGGCATCTATCTTCTCTCTCCTCTAGACTTTCATCTTCTAAGATCTAAGACTGATGGAGGGAGGCTCTAGAATGTGGCAGCACTTTTTCATCTTTCTCACGTCATGACCCTTTTAATAGATGAAGTGGGTCTCTATTTATAGGCATAGGTAACTGACTTCAAACCTCAGTGGTCAATGAGTTGTTGAGCCTCGGTGATCGAAGAGGTATTTTGTCGCTAATAATGATCACTTCTAATGATGGATTGAATAGGTTGTTGAACTTGTCTTTAGCTCAGTGGTTGCTAATAGTTGAGGCTAGAGAGCATTGAGATGTTGGCATTTGCAAGTGTTGCACGACCATCGGTCTCCAGGATGTGAAAGTACGATGGTCGCTGAGATCTCAAGGTTGGTGACCGCTTGACTTGGGAAATTCCCATTAGTATCCAGGGTGTGAGAACCTCGGCAACCACTTGATTTTAGGCTTGGCGACTATTAATATGTGTATCATGTGCAAAGAATTAAAAAGGTGAGTTTAGTTATCACATCAAAACTTTTCAAAACAATTAGAACTATCTAGATAAAACATAGTAGAGATGACATTATGAGAACAAAATAGGCACTCAAATGCCCACAAAATTAGATGTTATCAACTCCCCCAAACTTAGATTCTAGCTTGTCCTGATGCTAATCAATTAGAATTAAAGCATCGAATAACTTCAAAGGGCATTATTAAATCATTGTTTTTGTGAGTGTGAAGAATGTTGTTTCATAAGCCTTAAGTCGAGACATATGTATCGTGTCTAGGTGCTTTCAACCCCAAGAATGTCTCTGTTTGATCATGAGTTGTGATACTTGTATTGTTTGCTACAACCTTCGTTGGATGAAGTATTTCTCCATCATGGTACACTCATGGTCCTTTTCTAGACAGTACTTGCACAAGGTTTTGGTTGAGGTAGCTTTCACACCTAACTTTTATTTTTTGGAAATACTAACTATTGTGTTGGGGTAGGCTAAAGTTGCAGTGCCTCCTGTCCTTCTCAAGTTTCCTCAACCATGTTTACTATTGTAATGATAGTTTTACCTAATAGGGTCCTGATGTAATGTCAAGCGATTGTGTGAGGCCCCCTTCAAAAGGCAGGTGTGTAAAAGTTTAGCTTCCAGTCCTCACTACTAGGCATGACATATCTGCATTCGTGAGTGCATAAATACATTGGTCGGGTGAAGAATTTTGGCATATTACCAAGCACAACTCTCATGATTTTATAACACTGGCTTTTATTCTTACTCATAGGCTTGGGTATGGTAGGGTTTCAAGGAGGTTTTGGTCTATCAAGCCTCTTTTGATCTTGAAGTGGGGATTTTTGAAATAGAAGGGGTAGTGGTTTCCTCCTTGTCATGGTTGTGTGTTTTCCTACCTGTACTTGGGAGCAGGGTGGTCAATCAGGAGTGTATTAGACCGAGTCCTCCTTACTTTGAGGCTTCATCTTGGAAAGATATGCATCTCTTATCACTTTACATTATCTTGAGGTAAGGTTGACGTTGCAACATTGTCACACTTGACATTTTAGGTAAACTTTATAGTCCAAATCCATCATTCTTGAACTAATTATGCTAAACGTTAGCCTGATGACAAGTAAGCCTAAGAATGGGAGTTACAACTAAATCCAGGAAAACTTGGTTCAAAATTGTGTTTGTTGTATTTGATACTAATTGTTCAGAGAACTTAAAATTTTTCAAAATTTCTCTCCTAGGGGGCGGGGTTCAAGATCAAAATTCTCTATACTACAAAATAAGGGGATTACAAAATTAGGTGGATGTATTAATTGGGAAGAGGGTAGGAGACAAGTACCTTTCACGCCCGTTTATGACTCCCCCCAAACTTATCATACACTTTGTCTCGGAGTGTCAAAGATAGAGGTTGGAAATAAACATGTTAGTTTATCTCTTCATTTCTAGGCTCTTTAGTTGCCCATATAGAACATAATAGCATGTCTCCCTAGACACCCCAAAGCACATGGTACCACTCTTGCTGCATACTTTCTATCTTCACTCCCCACTCTGTCAAGGTTGACATCCAGTAGAGGCAGTGGAAACCACAATTGTTGGATTGTTGGATCTGTTAAGGGCTTCTATGGAAGACATGTGGTTTCTTGAATTCTTTAATGGCCTTGTGTCTGCATCCTCTGTCGTGATCCTTTATTGTTGCAATTATTGCTTTTTCGTAGGTTTGCACTTTCTCTTATGTGACACTCTTGGGTGTTGTTGCATTAGTATACTTCTTCAAGGAGAAGGTCGTGTCATAGTTGTTGTAGAGGACTGTGGTCTTCGCCTTGATATTTATTGCCATGAGTGTCCAATTGTTGTCGTGCGGTATGGATAGGAATATAAATTCTAGTAGTGAACTTTGTAAGCATTGTAGTAATTGCTCCTTCTCGCCAGGGTCCTTGTTGTAAATGATATCTTCCACCAGCATGAAGTATGCCATGTGGGTATTACGCATGTTGTCTCCAAGAAGGGCCTGGTAGGTTATCATTACATTCACGGCCATGTAGCCATTAGGCCATAGTGTGTCTCACAAATCATCCTTCTGGACACATATTCCTTCTCGTTTAAAAACCACTTCCCCCAGTTTGTCATCTTCTTTCAAGCCCTTCATTATTATCTGCTCAAATCTAGAGATAGGTCTTCAGACGACCTTCTGTCGAAGTCTAGGAAGTTGGATTCTATCGTCCCAGCTGGCCCTTCAGGCCTTGCTTCTTGCAAGTCTTCATCTTGGATCTCACCCTCTTCATGCATAGTTATGCCTGGTTGTTCAACAAGTTCTGGAATGGTAGCAGGGGTTGGAACCACTGAGATTGACTGGGGCTAGGTTACATGTTTTCATCTACCTACTCTTTGGTCTCACTCTCATTTTGAGCTTGTTCCTCTTCTCACCATCCTACCTTCCACTTTTATGCTCGCTCAGGTTCAGAAGGGTCCTTCCTTAGAGTTCACAGCTGCTCACACCATGGTTTCTTCTTAGGTAGTGGTACACCTGTATGTCATCTATGAGGCACCGCATCAGGGGACACCGCTAGGTCATTGAAGAAATGATGATTGTAGATGACCTCCATCGTGTATATACCTCACATTTCATGCAAGTCTTCATGAAACAGATTTTTAAAGGGCATGCCTTTATTGACTACTTCAATCAGGAATAATATGATGAATGTAGAATCCCTTGACCCTTGTACTTCTTGTAGAACCTTGGTGTTTATTGTGAAGTTCCTCCAGTAAGAGACATGGACGGTTTTGACCTTTTGGATGGAACATTGGAGGCGTATTGGCACCTTCAGAATGTCACATGCTTCTTTGCTCTTAAACACAAGAGAGGTGTTGAGAAATGCGACTCTACAGCAGTTGTAACATCTAGCAGTTGTAAAGATTTACTATGATTAGTACCCAATGTTTAATGGTTCTGATAGGCAAGGCGACAAACTATGTTTCTTCTCTTATAATGGACTCCTATAGCTCCTTGACGAGTTTAGAATTGAAGTTGTCTTCATAAATATTCTTTGCTAGGGACAAGTTGTACTGTTGAACACCGGTTGTACCTTTTTTGCATGAATGAATTCCTCTAGCACTATTGCAGAGAGCACCTTGCATAGACTTCCGTGTACTTGTGCTCTTTATAGGAATATTCTCCAAAAATGTTCTCTAGTTAGCATTCTCCCCCGATTGTTGTATACAACATCTGTCCTGGGCAGATTGTCATATAGTATGTTTGCAACAACATTAACATCCCTAAAGAAATTTGGGACAGTGATGGCATGTCCATTCCTGTCAACTTGCAAGGTAGTGGGGAAGGCATTAGTCCTCTTGGTGATGTTTCTGGTGGTGGCCTATGTTCTCTTGGTGATGATCCTCTAAATAAATAGGCAAGGTCACCTTCTTCTTCATTCGACGCCCCTTCACCTACTATCATTGTTGTTGTTGTCAACACTTTGTCTGGTAGATGTATCACTAGAATTTCCAGTGAGGATGGCATTGTCGTTGTTGCTGCAGCATCTTTTGATATCACTCCAATCATTATGGTGTCTAGTGCAATGAGGGTAGCAGCCATCTTCCCATCATACATGACGTTGTTTTGTTTATTGTGCTCCAGATCTTATAGGTAGACGTTGTAGATGTCCAAACATCTCGTTCAAGTACCGGCTGAGCATTAGATCATCATAAGTTATGGATTTTTTAGTTTTGCCTTCCTCCTACCTAACTACTCCCACAAGTTGGTCTTCTAAGATAGGTTTGTCCTCTTCGGGTGAAGAACTTAAATCAAACTCTTGCATAATGGTGTTTACTCTAATTGTAGACCCCTCTTCACGTGGTGGTTGCTCCTCTTCCCAGACTACTTCTTCTTGAGGCACTATAGGCATGTTTGTGACTTCTTCATCCTTGTGCTCGTCTGGGTTTGAGAGACTCAAAGCTACTTGTGAGTGTGAAGGGTCGGCTATCTACTTTGACCTTTTTCTGGATCGCCTCTCCTCAATGTGTTTGTGTACTTCTTCAATTTCCTTTAGGCATTCTTTGTGATGCTTTCACATGGCCTCCATGTCCTTCCGCATCATATCCTTTGCCTTCCTTAGTTCTGCCATAGCTTGTATGTCTGCATCATCGCCCTTTGGCAGGTGAGGAAGTTCTACATGAACTAGAGGAGGGTTGCAGTCCTCTCATCTATGTGTTCTACCTGTGTAGTTAGGGCTTGCAGGCTATAAGAAATGAGTTGAGTATTTGAAGAAGAGTGTTGCACTCACTCACAGATGGCATTGAATTGATGCCCTAATTCTTTCATGAAGCTTGTTGTTTGATGTCATTCTCGTTGGGGTATTGTTGTTGCATTTTATGCGTCAGTTGATTTTGACAGTGTTGACTTCTTGACTGCATGTCAAGCGTGAGCTGGTTGCTAAGGCTCCAGTGACTGATCTACACCTTTTTCTTCTGGTGGTGATGGTGCATTTTGTAGCTTGTAGGATTTTGCTTTTTTCCAATGGACTTCATCTGGAGTCTATAGTTGTCTATATGTATTTGGTGCAGGTTCATATGGAACTTCTTTCTCTAAAATTGGGTGGGATGGGCATTGATATCATTTTCGGCCTCTTCGTTATTCAATGTAGCTTGTTCTATTGAAATTGGTTGCTCCATACCTCCTACTTCCTCTACTTGTGTCTGAGCTGACTTTGGCACTGATGTCGGTTCTTTGCATACTACCTTGTGTATTTTTATTGGTATCTTCTTCATCTTTCTTAGTCTTGTTGGTTATGTTGCTTGCTCATGTTCTTCCTCCTGGGAGATGATGGTGGGTGAGGGTGGGTCTGTGGCTCTTCTGATGGTACTAGAATGCATCTTTTCTATATCTTCCATAGTTGTCCTCAGTTTATGAGCATCATAGTGGCTCATTTCAGGGAGGAGCAGGATATCTAACTTAGCCTACTTATAGTAAAAATGCCTTCCCTTATGTGCAAGTATTCTAGCAGTGATGAGGTATTTATAGTCTAATGAGTTGTATCCTTCATTCACATCATGTCATCTTAATTCTTCTAGGTCAATGAAGTAGGATGCAATAAGAGCTATTTGCCCTCCCATGCAGAAGTCCTTTGTCTTCTACATATTTTCATGGCACATTGTTGTGGATATCTTGTCAATAAGAAAATGCTCATTGTTGATAGATCGCTTCTCTAACATGGACCAAATTAGGAAAAGGTCCCCTCTAGATATGTTCCCTGTTTCAGATTGTGCAAACACCATGTTAGCAATGATTTTCTAGAACAATCTGATGAAATAAGAAGGTATCTGGGCCACTCTGGGTTTGCCCAGGTTGTGCTTGGTTTCCCCTGTCAACCTTTCCTAGGTTTTATGACTGCTAAACCCAATTGCATCCCTATCGTATCTTATCCCCATACATGTTCTGGCTTGCTCTTGTATTGTAGTAAAAATTCCATTTAGTATGTTATTTGTTACAAAAAAGTCTTTGCCTCCCATTCTTACTTGCAGTTTGTATCCCCCTCATGCCTCTTCTTTCTCTTTGTCTTCGACAGTGTACCTTTATAAGTAAAGACATGAACTTGCCCTTGATGTCTATGTATGAATGTTGGGCCACAGTGCATATGACATATAGCCCCAACTCTTTGAAGTCATGTCTTTCCATATATCTTGTTAGCTTGAATGTCTTTGTTCTCATGAACATCTTGTACTTCTCTTGGTGTTTCTAGTCTCAAGGTTGTGACACCACCTCCAGTTATTTGCATCCCTCATTTGTTGACACTTGCGTTTTGCTAGTGACTGCATCTATAGATGCATTCAATGATGATGCTCTTGTAGTTTTTGTTTTTTTCTTTTGCAACTACCCTCTTCTTCTTTGCTTCTAGGGCATCTAGACCTAATTTTGATCCCCTTTGCTTCCCTTTTTTCCTTACTTCTTCTTCAAATGGAACATATTTAGATGTATTTGTGGCTACAAACCCCTCAGTTTCATCTTCTAGTTTAGGGGACTCATTTCCCATAAGAGCTTCATACTGTTCTTTTCTTAGTTTCACTCCCAGTCTCTTTTCCTCAAGCATGTCTTGAGCTTCATTTAGGGCTTTGTCGATGAGCTTGATTGCCTTCTCTACTTCAGCTGAGAGGTAGCTCCCTTGTTTAAGAAATCAGAATATGTTGCCAAAATTCTACATGCTAAATTAAATTCAATTTATCAATAGAAGAAATTTGGTCCTACTCCACTGACTAAAATAGGAATTTTGGTGAGAAGTTGAAGGGGAGGAGGAGGTTAGGTAAATTTTAGTTCTAATGAAGTCAGCAATTCTCAGCGGTCACTGAGAATTCTGTAATCTCAACAATCATAAGAATTTTGATCATTGTAAGCTAATGTGGTGTCACTGAGATATAAATCTTGGTGGTCTCCAAGATTTTATAGGGTCATATTGTAGACGGTAATATAGCTAGTAGGGGGTCACAGAGAATTATGATTTTATCTATCGCTGAAGAACTTTGTAAAGGTGATCGCTAAAAACTATAGAGATGGAAATCATTGTGATCACCAAGAACTCAGGTTTAGCGTTTGCTGAGAATTTTTTTCTATGGTCGCCTAGAACTCAAAACATCCATTACTAAAATCAAGAACGTTGGGAAATAGTAGAGTACAGATCACTAAAAAACTCATTGATGCCCTTGTGAGGCTCGTGCTGAACAATGATCATTACAAACTCACAAATCAGGTGTTTGCCTCTCTCAGTGGTGATGATGGGTTTGAAACCCACAGACATTGGTGATCAAAATAGGGTCCATAAGAGAGAAAAGGAAAAAGTATTATGGCAGAGCGATTATAGGTGAAGAGCGACGTCGTGCTGATAGAGATGAAGTTGATTAAGGTTATATACCTTCTGTTGGAAGTTGTTTGAGGGAAGGTGAAAAGGGGAAGGGCCTTGGTGTTGGACAGTCAGTGCTATGATTGCCTTGAATGACGTCAGAGGTAGTTGAGGGTTCACCGAAAGTAGGTTGTCATCTCTTGTCAGTGTTAGGGTCATATTTAAGTCATCTCTAAAACTCTCTAGTGCTTTGATGCTTCTAGTCGTTAGGGTATAAGAAAGGATACTAACCTAAGAAGTTTTGATACTCTTAGGTTTATAGGTCACTAAGATTTATTCTCAGTGGTAGCTAAGGTTTAAGTGTGCATGGTCGCTGAAGGTTTGAACTCAGGATCATCGATAACTGAAGAAATTTTTAGTGGTCACTAAAAATCATGGTTTTTCTGTGATAATTGAGATTTTGATTCTCATTGGTTGTTGAGAATGTAATTCTCAATGACCGATGACTCTTGACTTGAATTCACCTTCTGGAGTTAAGGCACATTCATGAATATCACTTCAAATTTACCTCAAAGAATTTTAAGAAGGAAAAGTCAAATTTATCATGAAAATATAGGGAATAATTAAAATTAAGGAAACATATGAAGAGGTTTTTGATTTTAATATATGTTCACTAGTCATTACAAAATTGAACATGAAAGGCTAATGATGAAACTAGTAATTGAGAGAAAATTAAGAGGATTCTAATAATTGAAGAGACAGACTAGAATAAAATGGGTCATCCTTGGATTGCCTCCCAAGAAGCACTAATTTATATCTTTAGTTTGACTTTCTTGGTTTGGTTCCTTCCTAGCTTCAAACTTCTTCTGGTGGTGCGGGTGGGGGGGTTTCCAACTGTAGTTATGATCTTTAAACAAAGGCTTCGTCTTCATAATACCTCTTCACATGATGTCCGTTCACCTTGAACGTCCCTATCTTTTCACTACAAATCTCCATCATCCATGATGGATATATCTTCGATGTTGTGAAGGGACTAGACCATCTTGACCTAAGATTTCTAGGAAACAATTTGATGCAAGAGTTAAATAGGAGGACCTTATCTCCTTCTTACAAGTCTTTTCTTTTCATATGGGCATCATGCCACATTCACCTTGGTCCTCTGCTTGTATATTCTGGCATTCTCATAGGCATGCAACCTAAGCTCATCTAACTCTTGCAGTTGGAGAAACCTCTTCTTACCTGCTTGGTTAGTGTCCATGTTTAGAAACTTAATAGCCCAAAATTCCTTGGTCTCTAGTTCCACCAGTAGGTGATAAGACTTTCCATATATCTATTTGTAAGGGGTAGTCCCTATCGGGGTCTTATATGCAGTTTGGTAATCCCAAAGTGCATCGCCAAGCTTCATTGACCAATCCTTTCTAGTTCAGCTCACAGTTTTCTCCAAAATTTGCTTGATCTAGTGATTCGACACTTCCACTTTCCCAGATGTATGTGGGACGTGGTATGGTGTAGCAACTTTATGTCTTACCCCATACTTCTTTAACAGAGCTTCAAATTATCTTTCCCTGAAATGTGATCCCCCATCGCTGATGACGGTGCATGGGACACCAAACCTGGGAAAGATGGTCTTTCAAATAACCTAATAACCAACTTGGATTTGCAATTGGGTCTCTCCACCACTTCCATCCATTTGGACACATAGTCACAGCCACAAGAATGTATTGGTTACCCCTACACGAAGGGAAAGATCACACATAAGAAATTGCCCATACATAAACAAATTCTACTTCAATCCAATCTGACATAAGCATCTCAATTTCTCCTGGAGATGATCTCCATCCTTTGGCACTCATCACATGCCTTAGCATAGGCATGGACGTCTTTAAATAGAGCAGTCCAGTATAATCATGATTTAGGACTTTTGCTGATGTTCTCTCTCCAACAACATGACCCCCATATGGCAAAGAATGGAATTTGTGTAGGATCTTGGGGACTTATTCCTCTGGGATGCACCTTCTGTACAGATTGTCTGCACATCTCTTAAATAGGAGTGGTTTGTCCTGGTAGTAACTTTTTCTTTTGGTTGTAAGTGATATCAGGTGGAAATTGTTGACAAGCTAAGTAGTTGCAAATATCAGCAAATCGGGGTAGGCTGGGTTCAATAGATTTTTCCATCATCAGGTCTTCATCGGCATAATTCTCATTAACTAGCATTGGGTCTTCTTTGGTAACTATAATCCTTGATAAGAGGTATGCAACCACATTTTATGCTCCCTTCTTGTCAATAATTTCATGGTTAAACTCTTGCAATAGCAAAGCCCGCCTTAAATTTTGGGCTCGGTGTCCTTCTTCAACATTAGATATTTAATGTCACCATGGTCTGTATTCACCTTGACTTTTTATTCTATTAGATGGGATCTAAATTTGTCAAAGGAAAGCACTTTCTCATCCTTCTCAGTAATGGTATAGTTGATCTGGGCAGCATCCAGGGTCTTGCTATTATAGTATATTGCATGGTGGTTTTTGTCTTTCCTTTGCACCAAAACAACTTCAATAGCATAGTCACTGGCATCACATATTATTTCGAATGGTAGCTCCCAATCTGGTGCTTGCAATATTGGAGTAGTTTTCAAAGCAATCTTTCGAGTATTAAATGCTTCAAGGGATTTATCTGTGAATTCAAACTTAAGATCCTTTACAAGAAGGTTGTATAGGGGCTTTGCAATCTTAGATAATTCCTTTATAAACCTTCTATAATATATGGCATGTCCCATAAAGCTTCTTACTCCAGTCATCATTTAGGGGATGTGAGTTTAGATATTGCCTCTATCTTTCTAAGGTTAACTTATTGGGAAATATGGTTACATGATAGGCAGCGGAAACAAAAAAAATATCTACCATATTCCCTATAAACTAGTAGATTGCATTAATAACTATAAGATGGGAATGATGGTTTCAAGGATATACATGGTTCTGGAGCAAGTCCATTGATATCTCCTTATCATTCTTGATATACAAGTGTTGACTAGTTGCTATTGGACAATGTTTGTGCAGCTCCTGGTCTTCACCACAGATAGCAGACTAGACAACTTCTGTTGTGACTCCTGGGATCTCACCATAGACTGTGAGTTGATGTTGTCCTCTGAGCAGTAGCCAAAAGACTCTTTTCTCTAGAGTAGTCTACAGGAACTTCCTAGAACTCCTATTGTCCTACTAGAACGGACAGTTGGGAGTTGTCCCTCCCATTGGCATACTAGTCACCAACTTGCTCCCCCACAATAATGATCCTCAGTTGTTCTCTCCCATAGCTACCCCCTAGTCGGGTAGGACTTGCTTGGGCTCTCTTGGTTACCACAACCAGAGAGGACAACAATTGTCAGACAAACTTATTCTCAATTGTATGTGTTGTGTTTTGTGAATCCCCCAATACCCCTCTATTTATAGGCGGGATTTGGGTTAGGGTTCCCATTCTATGCGGGAGTGGAAGGGACCGAAAGATCTCAAATTTTCACAACATGTGACCACCCAAACGGCCGTCTGGTGACACAGATGGTTGTCTTGCATGTGAGATGGGTGTTTTGCACTGTGAGATGGTCATTTCATAGTTTTCCAATCGCATATGAAGTTGGCAATTCGCTTCCCATTAATATCGAGCATTAATTCCTTGCACCACAAGTACTGTGCAATTGAAACGCCTCAGGAAAGTATATAAAACCTTCCTCCTCCCTAAATGAGCGATCTCGCCCATGCAAGATGGTCGTCTCGCTCACCCAGATGGTTGTCTGATGAGCAAAGCCAAGCTGGTCAGTTCATCAGAATGAATCGATCGGTTCAAACCTTCATTTGAGCATAACTTAGCCAAATTCAGTTCAAATCAGCGTTGATCCTCCAAACGACCATCTCAACTCTTGAGGTGACTGTGTGGAACTCCAGATGTCCGTCTCACTTAGTGAAATGATCATCTGGAAGTGTAGCTAGCTAATTTGTTGTGTGAATTGAATACCTAAACACTTTAGTAATCAATTCAACCATCATTTAAGATTAAACTCCTCTTCTTGTTTGAGACCTATGTGTGTGACCTTATAGGTCCCATATTACGTTAGGAGTGAATTTCCATAACAACCTATGACATCACAAGCAATGAGCGGTTCCTAGTCGCACATCAATGCTACCTAAGTAAATGGAAAGTTGGAGAACAACTTCAACCTACAATTTTTTTATGGTGTTGTAGTGTTTGTATAGTTCCTTTTTCATTGATGTCTAGATTAAACTTGAGGCAGGAGCAGTCATCCTCTTCATCATTCAATCTTGCTTCTTGAACCAAAGCATATTATCTGAGATATATGTAAGCTCAATATCACTTATTAACTCACATGTGCACGACCATGCATTTCTCAGTCTTGCTAATCAAGAGGCCTAGAGCATTAAAGTCATGTAGGAGGGACAAATCCCATTTCTATCCCTCACAGTCTATCCCCATGTGTCAAAGTCACTCAATCATCACATTTAAAACAAAACATATTTCATGATTGTGTTTGATGATGTCAAAGTGTACCCAACGACATGTGATGAGTGTAGTGATTTCAGGTCTAAGAACCACAACCACCACCATCACGATGAGAGCTAACTATGACTTCCATGATGATGGCTTCCATGTGTCACTATCACGGTGTGTATGTCTGATACACTATTCTCTAACATGTGTCTATGTGATTGGTTTGATATAGCCACATCATGACTAATGAGATTTTGTCATCAACCAACTCACACTCTGATCTTATGTGTCATTGTTGTCTAGCAATGAAAACCAACTACGAATATAATGACAATATGTATATGTACTCTTAACATCTGTATGAACTCATTTCCCCAAGTCCTATACTTGAAGACATACGTCATTGAGTAATATTATTCTCTAGATATTTATAATGTTACATCATTATCTCATAACTGAACTAAACAGAATAAATTAGAAGCTTGCCTTTATCTATTAATCAAAACAATTACAATTTATGCCATTACAATCACCATATGATTGTCTCTCTGGGCATACATACCAATACAACTTCTTTTCCCTTTTCAGAAATCTTATGTACAAGAACAATGCCTTCTTGTACCATGAAGTGGCATTTTTTCCACTTAAAAACCAATTGCTTCTCCTCACGCCTTTGTAGGATTTGCCTTAAGTTCTTCAGGCATTTGTCGAAATTGGTTCCATACACCGAGAAATCATATATAAAGGCTTCCATTGTGTCCTCCAAGAAATCCGCAAAGATAGAAATCATGCTCCTATGAAACATTGTCGATGTGTTCCATAAATCGAACGACATATGTCAAAAAGCATAAATTCCATAAATGCATGTGAACATAATCTTGTCTTGGTCATCAGGGTGGATAGGCACTCGGTAGAATCTTGAATACCCATCTGAGAAGTAGAAATACAAGTGGTGAGCCAATCGCTCTAGGACTTGATCAATGAATGGCTGTGGAAAGTGGTCCTTCCTAGTGGCGACATTGAGCTTTCTATAATCTATGCACATCCACCATCCAGTCACTATTCGTGTGGCAGCTTCATCTCCTTTTGCACCCTTCACAATAGTTCCTCCTTTCTTGGGTACTACATGAATAGACTTACCCAATTGATGTTGTTAATCGGGTATATAATCCCTACATCACACAACTTTATCACCTCCTTTCTAACTACCTCCCTCAACATATGATTCAATTTTTTTCTTTGAGGTTGGGCCATAGGTTTAGCCATTTCTTCCAGGTTTATTTTGTGCATACAAACCGTTGGGGTCAAGCCCTTGATGTCTTCCACAGAATACCCTATGGCTTTCCTTCAGAGATTTAGTTCCTTCAGCAACTTCTTTTTCTATTTGTTATTCAAGGCAGAGTTTATGATTATTGCATTCCTTCCTTCATCATCTAGGAACTCGTACTTCAATCCTTTAGGTAGTTGTTTTAAATCGGGTTTAGACTTTGGCACTTCTTTCTCTTCCTGTGTTTGTTCTAGCGAAGCATATTTTGTAGTCTTTGTGATTTCTTCTTCATCACTACTGTATTGTCTATGGTTGATTATGATGATCTAGAATTGCTATGACTTTTGGATCTTCAATGCTTGAATCAGGTTTGTTGAGGGATTGCATGAGAGGATGTACTATGGCGTTATCTTCTTGCACTTCTTCACAGAAATGATAATAGCTATCCATGAAATAGACTGACTCAAACAAAGAGGGTCCCCTGATAGTATCTTGAACGTGAAAGTTGACATGATCATTTCCCACTCATAGAGTGATGATTCTGGCTTGAACATCAATCAAAGACTCCCAATGGAGAGGAATGGTCTCCCAAGGATCATAGGGCATGTTGGGTTTTCAACTATATCGATCACGACAATGTCGCATGGGATAAAAAATCATCCCACGCAAATAGGGACATCCTCCACGATCCCTACAGGCTTTATGAAAGTATGGTCATCCAGTTGAATCCTCATCCCAGTCTTTACCATGTCAGTGAGTCCCAGCCTTTGTGTAAGAGTTAGGGGCATGAGATTGATACTTGCTCCCAAATTTGCTAGTCCCTATCTTACCTCATTATCTCTGACATTGAATGGAATTGTGAATGCCCCTAGATATTTCTTCTTCATTGGCATCTTGGTTTGAACAAAAGCATTGGACATCTTGTCTAGCCTCACTATCTCTATGTGGTCTGCATGCCTTCTTTCTATAATCAGATCCTTGAAAAACTTTGTCTAGGTTGGCATCTCTTCAATAGCGTCCAAGAATGACAAATTAAGATGCAACTTCTTTACAGCTTCCATGAATTTCTCATACTTGTTATTCAAATGGGCCTTGATCATCTTATAGGGGAAAGGAATCCTTGGAGAGTATGAGTCCTTATTTGCAAATGTCTCCTTAGTGGGTTGTTGAGATCTGAAGGTCAGTGAGCGCTTGACTTGGTGCAATTCCCATTGGTCGCCAAGGTGTAAGAACCTCGGTGACCACTTGATTTTAGGCCTGGCAACTGCTAAGATGTGTATTCTATGCAAAGCACAAAAAGGATGATTTTAGGTAGATACAACAAAACTTTCCAAAACAATAAGAACTACCTAGATAAAACATAGTAGAGATGATAGTATGAGGATAAAATAGGCACTCAAATACCCACAAAATTGGATGTTATCACATTGTTTGGACAAGCCCCTATTTTTTGCTCTTTTACTCTCCATTCTAACTTTTGGTATCTCCTTTTACTAACAAGTTATTTTTATCTCTTCAACCCCCTCACTTTTTGACATGACAAAGGGGGACAAGACATTCCTAATGTAAAGGGGAGAACACATATATGTAGAACATATATGATTAGAGACATAGTTTTTATAAATGTTATGAAAGCTAACCATACGGGAGAGAAATATCATCAATTGAGGGGGAGTATGTGAACTCCATTAGCATCAATTGACAGGGATCATATAAAATCAATTCTATTGAAACCCCTAGGTTTTTCCAAAGATATGATTTTACTTAAATGCTTTCATACATTTATAGAATGGTTTGTCTTCTTCAAAAAGGGGAGAATGTTGACTCAAAGTCTAATTGACTCTCAAAGTCTAATTGACTAAACCCTTGTTCTGATGATGATTAACCATTCCACTTATGTGTCTGATGCTTCTACTTGAGTGGTTTCAGATTAGGTATAGACACACTCCAAATGTCCTAACTAGTGCATCCTAACTTGGAGAAATACAAGTCAAAATGAATGCAAGTCCACCATTGTGGAAAATGCCTCAAATCTATTAGAATCATGTTATAAATCACAGCACCAATAGATTCTGATGGAAACAATATCCTTGATCTAGTAACCAAATAGAACTATATGATACAAAAAAGAGAATGAAATTGCATGAACTAAATCACAAGAATGAATGACTTGTAATTAATCTTAGAAAAATCAGGAGCACTTAAATCAAATATTTAAGCACTTCTATGGCATTTTCCAAAATTCATCACTGGGACTTTTGTAGTCTGAGATTCATCTAGGATAAACTCGACTGACACCCTTGCTAGATTTTGGAAACTATCAGGGTCGTCCAAGTTTACCCCGGGATAAATGCAATGACACCCTGCACATGCAAAACAAATTTAAGTCATTGATCGAGTTTCGTCGAGGATAAACTCGACCAACAACTCAAATTTAATTTTTTGCATAGTTCAATGGGTTGAGTTTTCCAAAAGTAAACTCGACCAACCACACTATATGAGATGTGTAAAAAAAGTATTTCTAACTGTTGGAGTGTTGCAAAACTCAAAAAAATATCTATTGTAACACCCCAAACAGCTAGAATTCATTCTTAATTGCTTCTACTAGCTAGGAGGCATCCTCAACTATAAATAGGACCCATTGGGCTTCATCCCATGGTTAGTCAAGCACTATGAAGGTCCCCATATTATAATTGAGTGCCTCCAAGAGCCTCCTTCCACTCGTAATCTTAATCACTTGCTACATCCATTAGAGTGAGTAGGAGATATATAAAAGAGATGGTTCTATATGTATAACTTGTGATCCTCTCACTTCCTCCACCTCCCAATCTCTCTTTATACCATGAAGATGAAGGTTTTCTTTATTGTCTAATAGAGGTGAAGAAGAAGAAGAAGAAGAAGGGAAGGAGTCCCTTGGTGAAGGTGAAGTCAAAGGTGGAAGATTCAAGTCAAGAGTGGGTGATTCCTTCCGGGCGTAAGACTTATTGCAAGAGAGGTGAGTCCTTAGTGAAGGTGGATCATCTCTAGCATGCAACAGGTTGGCCTCTAAACAGAGGGCTTTAGTATGAAAAGAATCACATTCTAGAGCTGTGCTAGCTACCTCATTACTTTGCAAAATAGGTCTAGAGGATAGATCATTAACTTGAGCAAACAACTTAGCATTTTCATATTTAAGCAAAAGAATTTGTTTTTGATAAGAATGAGTTTCTTGCTTCCTAGCTACATCAATGAGGTTAAGTTCTGCATTTTTAGTTTTAAGAACATCAATCTCATCTTGGAATTTTTGGTTATCTTCCTTAAGATTAGCAATGGTCTTAAGGTATACATCATTCTCAACTTCAACTCCATTGTATTGGAGCTCAAGATCAAGAAACTGCCCTTGCAAAGTATCAATACTATCAAGATGTAGCTTTTCATTTTTATCTAGAATCTCAATCTTAGCATAAAGATCATCTATAATCTTTGCTAACCTTTTCTTTTTAGCTTTGCATTTAGTAAAAGATGATTGGAAAGCATTAAGCATATCAATAAGAGTTTCTTTGGACAACTCACGCAAGTTAACTTCACTTACCTCACTTACCTCACCTACATATTCACTTGTAAAGGCCATGAGAGCAAGGTGTCATTCTCCATCATCAGAGCTAGAAGAACTTGAGGAAGACTCCTCCCAAGCTATATTAGATGCATCTTTGCTTCTTCTTTCTTTCTTCTCCTTTCTCTTGTATTTACCTTCCTTCCTGTACTCCTTGTCCTTCTTGTGGCTACTCTTATGGTGGCTCTTCTTGGCCTTGGGGCAGTCACTCTTGTAATGGCCTTTTTTGCCACATTCATAGCATCTACGAGTAGATGAATCAGGCTTCCCTTTGAAATGCTTTCCTTTGGAGTAGTTAGCTTCATGCTCATTTGGATCTTCATCTTCACTTGAGGAAGGAGTAGGGGACTTGAGAGAAAGTTGTTGTTGCTGAACCATCTCTTCAATTTGAGCTTTGAAGGATGTGTCCTTGATATTCTTGGACTCCTTCTCTTCTCTCTTTTCTTCTTCTTCTTGCTTATCAAGCCTTGGCTCATGAGCTTGAAGGTTGCCAACCAGCTCCTCGGTTGACAATTCACTAATCTTTACACTTCTTCAATGGATGTCACCTTGGGCTCCCATCTCTTTGGAAGAGATCTCAATATCTTTGAGTTGATTGTGCCATTGTCCATCACACTACCAAGGGTTGCCAATCCATTGATGATCACGTTGAGCCTTGTGTACATATCTGCCACTCTTTCATTCTTGCCCATCTTGAAGTTCTCAAGTAAACCACCAAGCATGTAGATCTTTGCTTCTTTCACTTGCTCTATTCCCTCATAGGTGAAACATAGCTTGTTTCAAATTTCATGTGTGGTGTCCCATAAGGAGATCCGGTTGAACTCGGATGGGGTGAGGGCTTCATATATGATGATCACGGCTTTGGGATTGAGCTGAGCTTGCTTCATTTGGGCTTCCGTCCATGTTGAGATTTCCCCCTTTGGATCCTCATACTTTAGGTGCACAACCTTCCACATCTCGTAGCTTATTCCTTAAAGGTAGAACTGCATTCTTCTCTTCTAATAGAGAAAGTTGGTATCGTTGAAGACCGAAGGTCGCATGGAGAAACTTCCCTCCAAGTTGAAAGATCCAAATGCTAAATCGCCCATCTTCTCCTACTTGTGGAAGTAGCTTAGAGAATACCAGCTCTGATACCACTTGTCGGATTAAGGGCTCTAGAGAGGGGTGAATAGATCTTCACAAATCTCACAAAATGAATTAGACCACCAAATTATATTAAGTGCAAAAGATTAACCATACAGTCACTTTGAAGTCCTAACTAACATGCATAGCAAGGGTGAGAGACAAGGATAGCATACACTTAGACAAAGTGGTTTAGAGTGGTTCCACACTTCAAACTAAAAGTGAGTCAGTCCACTACCTAGAGGTGGTTAGTCTCTAGGACTTTGCAATCTTGATTCTCTTATATTCATTCATAAGATTACAAGACAAACCGCATTCATCCAAGGAGTTAATACCTCAAGTAAGGATCTTCAACCTACTGAAGGAACTTACCCACTAAAACCAGGGAGTCTTCAGCCTTCAACAAGGACTTACCCACTCCATCTTCAAGTCTTTGGCCTTCCAGGGATTACCTATCCTTCTTGAGCATCTGCCTTGCCTATCTCCTTCACTCGGAGATGTGGATCATCATGCCTTCTTCAACTTTAAAGACAACAACTCCTTCTCCTTCGCTCAAAGAAGATCTTCAAGCCCTTTCTTCAATAAGGAAAGGGGGTAGGAAGATGGAGGTGGAGATCTTTACATGGATAAAAAGGATAGCTCTCTTACAACAGATCCTAACTCACTCATATTCACAGATTTGAATTGAAAGTAGAGAGAGAAAGGGGCTCAAAGGGGTGCAACACTCTCAACTAAGCTAGAACCAAGCATATATGGAATGAGCAACCTTGGAATGAACTCCAAGTGGTCCTATTTATAGTTGGGGGTGCCCCTTTGAGTTGGGGAATGCTTAGGGCCAAATTATAGCCATTTTTACATAAGGCAATGAATCTATTTTCTCCCAAACAAGTCACCAATGGTTAGAATCACTTTTTTTGTGTTTTCTGTACAGTACATTCGGTCGAGATTCAATAAAGGTAACTCGACCGATTGGGTAAAAGACAAACCCAATTTTCAAACCATCAGTTGAGTTTGTCCTGAGGAAACTCGGACGACTAATGAAAATAGCATTTGGTCAGTAACCCGATCAGTTGAGTTCTGTGAATGCACAACTTGACTGATGCACTCTCCAGAAAATGGATCCAGTGGATCGGTCGAGATTGTAACTCGACTGATCAACAACCTATGATCGATTTTCTAAAGTTTATAAAAAGTGATTAAAACTTGGTGCAAAGTGTTCCAATCAATTTTCTCATCTTAGTTACAAGTTATATCATCAATACAAGTGATTAAAAAAATCTTCTAAGGTCATTTACATAGAATTCCTAATTAGTACACTTGTATAGCTTTTGACTTGAACTTCGACAAACTAGGGCTTGTGTAATTTGATCCTTTTCATGTACCTAACACCTAAAATCAATCTTGAATACACATATTAGATACATATGAATGGAATGGTTAAGTCATTATCAAAATATAGACAATGTATAACCTCAAGGTCAACATTCTCCCCCTTTTTGACAATGACAAACCATTCCTCAAACATATTGAAAAGGATATAGAAGCTATACCTTTGCCTTGTAAATTAGGGGGACTCAAGATTTGAACAATGTGAATTGCTCCCCCTCAATCTATGCTTACTTTAACCTGCATAGTTAGTCTATCTACACAAAGAAATTATAACATACAAGTACTATATGGTCCTTTGCAAGTCACATGATAAAACATATAATGAACAATAAAAGGATCTCATAAGCAATAAGCAGTAGTATGACAAAGAATAGCAATATGATTCAGTTTTAAGACATTGAATGTTCTCTCCCCCTTTTGACATTATCAAAAAGTGAGGGTGGGGTAGAAGAGCATATAATCAGGTCTTCTCCAAAAACAATCAAGCAGATATTCAAACATGCAATCTCATACCATACATCAACCAGAGATAAAAGAAACACACAAGCTAAGTCATAATCAAAATATGAGGAAAGATGTCACCAACTCATAGGATATAACTAATCAAGGAGCAAGAGTGCACATAATATTACAACTCAGAAGCGTGTTCTCATAAAATCAACTATAAACTAGAAGCGATGAAAATTGAAGATAAAATAGTACATCTCAGATAATGTGCCCAGATGTTTCTAATACAAAATAGCTTAGAAAGATATATATGATCAGCAAACTAGACTAGAAACTAAGAAACAACTAGACATCTAGACTATCTATGTCCACAACATCATCATCATCAGCTCCAGGCTTGTAGTCCTCATCTCCATCTGAAGGTGCAGCAGTAGTGGCTTCATCACCAGAATCACCACTAGAGCCATCACCATCATCAGAAGCATCTTCGCCATCACCATCATCAGAAGCATCTTCTCCATCGCCATCATCATCGTCAGTAGCAACAGTCTCAGCATCATCCTAGTCAAGCATCTCCTCGTCCATAGAAGGACCAAAACCATGACCGGGCCAACGAGCATTCTATTCATCCCAAGACATACTAAGAGCATTGAGCTCATTGGCCTGAGGGAAGGAAGGAGCATAATCATCAAGACTGGAAAGCAGAGTGGCCAAAGGGCTAACAGGCAACAGCAAGTAGACGGGAGCAGAACCACCAGCAATAGAGGGTGTGGGAGCAGTAGTAGAAGGATCGGGGTAGGGTAATAATGATGATATGTATAGGAAGCATAATCACTACGGGGGAAAGGCAGGTAGGTGGGGTAGGGGTGTGCACATAATATGTTCATGTTTGACATTATTGAACATAAATCCTGGTACAGATGCTCCTGGACCTAGAGGTTTTATGCCTGTTGGTGCATCATGTAGCCCATGAGGGTTTCATTAGATACACGAAAAGAGGCACGGGTAGGTAGAGGTGGCTGAGCAGGAGGGGTTGTGGTAGAGGTGGAGGTAGGGGTTGTAGAGATAGAGGGTGAGGGTGAAGTACTAGGTGTGGTGGAGGCAAAGACAGGCACTGACTTCTGAATTGTGGTCTCACTGATACACACACCCTTTCTGGCAAACTTGTAATGGAAGTCAGAAAAGAGTGATTTATCAGTGGAGAATTGAAATAGACCACAAATCAGGGCTAGATAAGGTGGATGGGTGCCTCGGGTGTTCTTACCAGAGTCAAAATAGGTCATGTGGTGGAAAATGTATCTTGACCATTTGACTCTGATATTCTCAAGAATGCAGTACATTATGACTGCAGTGTTCTCTGTAATATCTGTTTGATTCTTCTTTGGATGGATGTTGCAGTTGACCACTAGGGATAATATATGCTTTCTAAGATCGAGGGAGGAGGAGGGTAGGGTGTTCTTTTTCTTGTAAGGAACATCGGGTTTCTTCAAGTATTGATGGATGTTAGGAAGAGTGGTCTCATTCTGCTTGTAGAAACCCTTAGGATCCAAAACATAGAAATACTCTACATAATCCTTACACCAGGTGTCATTCTCCTCATATCCTGAGAAAAAGACATCGAGAATATCTTCAAAGATTTGAAATCTCTTCCCGGCGATCATGGATGTAAGGATCACTTGAGTATTCGGCGGGGGTACAAGGGTGTCGTAATTCCAACGCAAGTTAGCATAGAATTCGTGAACTGCTTTTGTGCTTGTCATAGAATTATGAAAGCAGTCACATTCAACAGCCAGGGTTTATAGGTGATGAACAGATAGCAACCTTGCTACTTGGTCTATGACCGCTTGACGCCTAGGGCTAGGCTCAAACAAGGCTCTAAACGGAAAAGGACTCCTAGGAAGAAGGTCCTTATACCTATTTATAGCCTCTATTGAGACAAAGGAGGTGTCATCAAAAGGAATCAAGTGATATGACAAAGAGGAGGATGGAGCATTGTTAGGGGTAGGTCTCTTTCTTCTATGAGAAGCCATGGAGGAAAAAAGAAGGAGAAGAAGAGAGAAAACGCACAAAGCAAGCCACCAAAACTGTCCAAACACCAAGGAAGAGAAACGGCGAAGGTCTAGGGCAGCCTATCTAGGTCGGAAAAGGGCTAGGATAGGGAAGGTAAGGGTTTGGGTAGAGAGCTTAGGGCTAGAAGAAGGGGAATCGGTCAGCTATTCTCTGGTTGAGAGGGAGAATAGTCGGTCAAACCCAACTTAAGTTGGCTTCAGCCCGCTGATCGGTTGAGTTTTGAGAGTGGAAAACTCAACTGGTTGGTCCATTTTAGAAAAGCTCTCGGCCATAGATCGATCGAGTTTGTCCTGGGAGAAACTCGACTGATGGTCAACCTGACCTAAAACCATCAAACTCAATTTCTAGCCATGTGAATGCTAATTAAATTCATTTTTCAAGTCTATTATGTATGTTGAACATATTTAGGCACATATTACTCATCATTGGGTACTATTTAGCGATAAAAACCTGAAATCTGAGAAATGCCCAAAAACAAGCAAAACTAAGCATGTCAACAAGAAAATATTAGTAATTTTAGGCAAGCAAGGTGATTTAAGCATGAGCAAGACATATAGGATAAAAGCAACTAGCTAGATAACATGTCAATATCGTCCAAAGCAAGTAAGAGCAGTTTAGATATAATGAAGTTAAATTGCTCTCTAGCTAGAGGTTTAGTGAAAATGTCTGCCAACTGATTTTCCGTGTCCACATGTGTGATATAAATATCCTTTTTGGCAATGTTATCACAAAGAAAATGATGACGAACCTCTATATGTTTAGTTCTACTATGCAATATAGGATTATAAGAAAGATTGATTGCACCGACATTATCATAATAGATAGGATAAGCATCAAAATGTATTTTAAAGTCTTGGAGCATTTGCTTCATCCATAGGACTTGGGCACAACAACTTCTGGATGCAATGTACTCAGCCTCGATAGTTGATAATGCCACGGTGCTCTATTTCTTAGAAAACCAAGACACCAAGTATGGTCCTAGGAAAAAGCAAGTGCCACTTATGCACTTTCTATCAATCAAACAGCTCGTGTAATTAGCATCACTATATGCTACAAGAGTAAAGTCCCTTGACTTAGGGTACCATAGACCAAAGTTGTGAGTTTTGGCTAAGTACCTAAAAATCCTCTTAACAGCAATAAGATGTGATTTCCTAGGACTTTATTGAAAGTGAGCACACAAGCCAACACTAAACATTATATCAGGTCTAGAGGCAGTTAAATAAAGTAAACTTCCAATCATACCTCTATAGAGCTTCTCATCTACCTTCTCACCTTCTTCATCTCTATCAAGTTTGGCAGTGTTGGACATGGGTGTGTCCATCGGCTTTGTGTTCTCCATTCCAAAGAGTTTGGGTAACTCATTGGTGTACTTGCCTTGGTTGATGAAGTTTCCATCTTTGGTTTGCTTGATTTGGAAGCCGAGGAAGAAAGTAAGCTCACCCATCATGCTCATTCGAACTCACTCTGCATAAGAGAACTAAACTCCTTGCAAAAATCAAGATTAGTCTCGTCAAATATGATATCATCAACATAAATTTGAATGATAAGAAAATTGCTAGAAGTATATTTTAGAAATAAAGTAGAATCAACTTTGCCCATGACATAGCCATTATCTAACAAAAAGTTCTTTAATTTCTCATACCAAGCTTGAGGTGCTTGTTTGAGTCCATAGAGAGCTTTTTGTAGCAAATAAACATGGTTAGGTAGCTTGTCATTTTCAAATCCCAGAGGTTGAGCAACAAATACTTCCTCCTCGATTGTGCCATTCAAAAATGCACTTTTAACATCCATTTGATATAGCAAGAAATTTTTATAACTAGCAAAGGCAAGTAGCATTCTAATATATTTAAGTCTAGCAATAGGAGCATAAGTTTTATCAAAATCAATACCTTCCTATTGATTGTAGACTTGAGCCACTAACCTTGCTTTGTTCCTTACCATCTTGCCATTTTCATCAAGCTTGTTGTGATTTCTATCACTTAGTCTTGGCACTAGGGTCCATACTCGGTTCTTCTCGAACTGCTCTAGTTCCTCCTGGATGGCTAAGATCCACTCGTCATCTCCAAGAGCTTCCTTTATGTTCTTTGGCTCCAGCTATGAGATGAAGGCACTATCTTCTAGTTATTTATTATAGGCAGCTCGTGTTTTCACTCTCTCGAATGGATCACCAATGATGAGCTCTTTGGGATGATTCTTTATGAAGAGGGGAGTGGGATCCCTTTTCTCTTCATCTTCTACTTCAACCACCTGCTTACCTTTGTTGTCGATGTTGAGGTCTTTTAAGATTGGAATTAAGTCATCTGCAACATCATTATCAATAATATTCTTTCCAATAGCGGGGTTAGATTCAATAAACTTAACATTAATAGATTCTTTAATTTTAGATAGTTCAATATTGAAAACTTTATAAGCACTGCTTATAGTGCTTATCCTAGGAAGAAAGCCTTGTATGATTTCAAATCAAACTTGTCGAGAGAATCCTTTGTGTTTAAAACAAAACAAGGACATCTGAAAATGTGAAAGAAGTCGATGGATGGCTTTCTACCACGCCATAACTCATAGGGGATTTTCTTCAAAGATGGATGCGTAAAAACTTGATTTTGCACAAAACATGAGGTGCTAACAGCTTCAGCCCAAAACTTCTTAGGAATGTCATATTCTAGAAGCATGGTCCTAGCCATCTTCTGTAGTGACATATTCTTTCTCTTTACTGCCCCATTTTGTTGAGGTGTACGAGGAGAAGAGAAATTGTGTGAGTAACCGGATCTTTCACAAAAGTGCTCAAAAAGATCATTTTCAAACTCTCCCCCATGGTCACTACAGATAGAAACAATCTGGCAAGAAGCTTCATTTTCAACTCGTTTACAAAAGCTTGAGAAAATATCAAGAGTATCACTTTTAGAAACGAGAAAGAATGTCCAAGTATAGTGACAGAAATCATCAACAATCACAAGACAATACTTGGATCAATATGAAGAAGCTCAAGAGCTCTTTTGGTACTAAGGACTCCTTTGGATTTGAAGGAGGACTTGGTTTTCTTTCCTTGTGTGCAAGATTGGAATTCCTCATCCTTTTCGAAATTCAATTTGGGAAGTCCCCAAACCAATTTCTTTTTGCTTTATTTCTTCATTTGATGCATATTCACATGACCCAACCGGCGATGCCAAAGAGAAATATCATTTTTATTCACAACTAAGCATCTATCAAGTATGGGCTTTAGAACATCAAGCATAATAACATATAGATTATCATTTCTAGTTCCCTTATATATATCATTATAAGTGAGAGAATCTAGAAGCAAACATTCTAAGGAAGTAAATAGAATAAGATAACCAGTATCACAGAGTTAGCTTACACTTATCAAATTGTGGTGTAGACCATCAACAAGCAAAACACTTTTAATACCTAGATTGTTGCCTACATCACCCTCACCTATTACCTTACCCTTTTTGTTGTCCCCGAAGGTCACTGATCCTCCTTTCTTCTTTACAAATTTGTTGAAATGGATGATTTCGCCTGTCACATGCTTTGAGCAGCCACTATCAACAATCCACCTTCTTTTGACCTGCATGAAAGAAGGATGTCGGTGCCCAACTCAAACTTTGGGATCTGGCATTAGCTTGGGGATCCATTTCATCTTTGGGTTGGTCCCCTTTGGCTTGTAAGGACAATAAGTAGAGTAATGATCATCACATTTACAATGAGCACATACCATTGGGTTCTTAGAGCCAGAAGTCTCTCCATGGAAGAAAGGAGGTTCCACACTCTTCTTCTTACCCTTACTCTTGTTCTTGTTCTTACCCTTAGGAGCAGTCCCATCATATCCTAAACTACTAGTACCAATTTGTTTGGTAGAGTGTTCTAGGACAGCATTAAGGAATTTCTTTCCCGTAAGAAATTTTTGCAAAGCATCTCTTAATTTAGCATTATCATCACTAAGATGAATGATAGTAGAATATAAGCTAGCAAGATCATCTCTAGCATGCAACATGTCAACCTCTAAATGGAGGGCTTTAGTATGAAAAGAATTACGTTCTAGAGTAGTGCTAGCTGCCTCATTACTTTGCAAAATAGGTTTAGAGGATAGATCATTAACTTGAGAAAACAACTTAGCATTTTAAGATTTAAGCAAAAGAATTTCTTTTTGATAAGCATGAATTTCTTGCTTCCTAGCTACATCAATGAGGTTAAGTTCTACATTTTCAATTTTAAGAACATCAATCTCATCTTGGCATTTTTAGTTCTCTTCCTTAAGATTAGCAATGGTCTTAAGGTAGACACCATTCTCAACTTCAACTCCATTGTATTGGAGCTCAATATTAAGAAACTACCCTTGCAAAGTATTAATACTATCAAGATGTAGCTTTTTCTTTTGATCTAGAATCACAATCTTAGCATAAAGATCATCTATAATCTTTCCTAACCTTTTCTTTTTAGCTTTGCATTTAGTAAAAGATGACCGGCAAGCATTAAGCATATCAATAAGAGTTTCTTTGGACAACTCATGCAAGTTAACTTCACTTACCTCACTTGCCTCGCCTGCATCTTCACTTGTATAGGCTGAGAGTAAGGTGGCATTCTCCATCTTCAGAGTTAAAAGAACTTGAGGAAGACTCCTCCCAAGCTGCATCTTTGCTTCTTCTTTCTTTCTTATCCTTTCTCTTGTATTTGCCTTCCTTCTTATACTTCTTGTCCTTCTTGTGGCTGCTCTTGTGGTGGCTCTTCTTGGCCTTGGGGCAGTCACTCTTGTAATGGCCTTTTTGGCCACATTCATAGCACCTAGGAGTATATGATTAAGGCTTCCCTTTGAAGTGCCCCTTTGAGTTGGGGAACACTTAGGGCCGAATTATAGCCCTTTTTGGACAAGGCAACAGATCTATTTTCGCCTAAACAAGTCACCAGTAGTTAGAATCACTTTTTTTGCATTTTCCGTACAGTACATTCGATCGAGATTCAATAAAGGTAACTCGACCTATTGGGTAAAAGACAAACCTAATTTTCAAACCATCGGTCGAGTTTGTCCTGAGGAAACTTGACCGACCAATGAAAATAGTATTTGGTCAGTAACCCATTCGGTCAAGTTATGTGAGTGCACAACTCGACCGATGCACTCTCTAGAAAATGGATCCAGTGGATCAGTTGAGATTGTACACTTGTATAGCTTTTGACTTTAACTTCGACAAGCTAGGGCTTGTGTAATTTGATCCTTTTCATGTACCTAACACCTGAAATCAATCTTGAATACACATATTAAATACATATGAATGGAAAGGTTAAGTCATTATCAAAATATGGACAATGTATAACCTCAAGGTCAACAGAAACCAATATACATAGCTTGTTCTTGATCTTATTCAATCTCTCTCATCCTTGTTATGTATGCTTTAGTTGCATTCAAATTCAATATTTGCAACCTTACATCTTGAAATAATTTGAAGTTCTAATGAATTTGGTTTAAGTATATTGGCTCTATTCAACGACCCTCCCCTTCTAGAGCCCATTAACCTAGATCCAATACAAATTATAGAAGAAATCATAAGTAAATAATGATTTTATATTGAAATAACCATACACACTATTTGAAGTATTCTTTATTTTTCTATGTTGTATCATGGTCTTGTTTAAACAGTGAAAATTGGAAATCTTGAGGTGTTTGTCATTAGAAGTTGGTGACATTGTTGTTTGAAAGGTGACCATATAGCAAAGAAACGGGCAAACAAACAGACTTGTCGATCATTGTGAAACAAACTGCCATCTCAGTGATGTTTTCTTCAACGTAGAAACAAAGAAACATATTGCTAGAAAAGATTAACATACAAGCTCAACTTCCTTTATTTATAGGGTAGTAGACACCATCTAAACCAAGCACAAATAAATATGTTTTACAAATATTATGATTATGATCTTGGTTACGCATAATAGGAATAATTTATCATGTTAGAAATCAATATTAGGGATATGATGATGCATTTATTGCCTATATCAATATGAATTTAGAAAACTTTATTGTAGTATTTAAATTATTTGTTACATAGGTTACGAGTGAATGTATTAGGAATCTGTTATTTGACGTGATCACAAGGAACGCTTATATCTGGATTGGTGTATGATTTAAGAACAATGAACACATATCAAATTAGTTGATAAGTATATATAAAACTTCCACAAGATAAATGTATGTAAATTGAATACTTATATGTATATATATGTATATATATAAATATGAAAATCCCAAATATTGAGACAATCAAAATGATACAAATGTCTATCTAATTTTGTGTGGTAGTATTTAATATTAAGAGAAGTAGAGAATGTATTGTTTAGAATACAATAATGAATGTGAAACTTAGAAGATCAAGTGCTAAGAGAATATGAAAATTGATTCATAGAAGTTGAGTAATTAGTAAAATGATGATGAGACTTGATTTACAATTTAGTACACCAAGTTGTTCTCCTAGTCCCACTATGCCTGAATAGTGACATGATTAGGGGAAAAGTGATGATTCCATGAATTTTTCACTAGTCCGTTTAAAGAGAAATGTGTTTGATCCCTCTTAGTTACTCAAATACTTTCCATCCTTTCTAACAAAATATGACATTTGAGTTCCTAGGCAACATGGGGTGAATTCTAGCCACTGGCTTGTTTTAGAGATTGGTGGTTGTGGGGTTTTGATTCGTGTAAGGGAAGTTATGTGATGATATCATGCATGGATGAAAATAAATATTTTGAATCTAAACCGGATAGATAATGGCTTTAACTTCTTTACAAAGAAATTTTTTGAAACATTTTAAGCAAAATGCAATGTGGAAATGCAGTGATGAGATAAAAAGTGACAAATAAGTAGGTTTCAGTAGATAGTAGAATATATACCACTCACCCTCTATCACTAACTTAGATATTTGCTCATCCCCTAGACAGCACTATATCCAAGATGGAGGGGAAGAACTAATTTGGTCAGACCATAAGGTGTGGTTTCTCTCCATTCAGCAAAAGTTATTCGACTGCAATCAAAATTGTTATAACTAATGATCTTTTCATTAGAAGAACTAACTAACTAACTAAATGTAATATGACATAAGATGTAAAAACTACTAGAAATGAAAGTAACACTCGGATTTCCTCTAGAGAAGTGTCTTTGTTTAACATCGACAGCTTGATGCTTAAAGCTCAATCATGGTATGACAAGGAAGGAGCCTGAGGTGTTGGTATCCTCCATTGTGAAGTAGTGTTTGAGATGATGGATTCTTCTCTCTCCAAATTAGAATAGCTCCATGAGGGAAGATATGTTTTCTGATGAATGCACCCAACCACAGAAATGAGAGTTGTGTAGTGATACTTGGTCTCTAACATGCATGTCTTTTTCTCTTCATGTAGTCAGCATGCCACATCTTAGCACACTCCTTGTAAATATGTGCATTTTCTTATGATATCAGCATAGCTCTTCTATTTATTGTAGTTGAACCAAATGATTTTCTTTTGTTGTTTGGAGGTCGAAGTTGAGTTATTTGATGGCCCATCGAGTCTTGTGTTCAAGTTCCACTAGTAGGTGACAAGACTTCTCATAGAATGACATGGAATGGTGTACTACCCAAGTGGGGTATCGTACACAGTTTGATAAGCACAGAGTGCATCATTGAACTTGTGATCCTGATTTTTCCTTGTTTTCTTGATTATATTCTAAAGAGTGTTTTTGATTTGGTGACTAGAAACTTTCATATGATCACTAGTCTGAGGATGGTTGGAGTAGCCACTCAGTGAGAGACATTGTACTTGCGAAGGAGCGCTCCATAGCTACGCTCGAGGAAGTGAGATCCTCCATCAGAAATGATAGTGTGGGGAAGTCCAAAGCATCAAAATATAATGTTTTAAATAGCTTGACGACTGTCTTAGAGTTACTAGACTTTGTGGGGATAGCTTCAACCCATTTAGAAACATAATCAATAGTGACTAGGATGTACGAGAAGCCATAGGAAGAAGTAAATGGACCCATGTAATCCACATCCCAAACATCGAAGATCTCAACTTCTTGTCAAAGATTTAATTTCATCTTGTTTCTATTTGAAATATTATTATATTGCTGACATTACTTAAAGATAGAGGCCTAGAAGAACCCACAGTGAAACACCTTGGTCATAATCCTTTTAGTACTCATGTGGCCCCAGTAGGGCCAGAGTGACACTATTCAAGAATGAGAGGGACTTCCTTTTTGGAGATGCACCAGTGGTAGAGGTCGTCCAAACACAACCTAAACAAATAGGGTTCATCCCATTAGTAATGGAAAATGTTTGACATGGATTTCTATCTTTTGTTCCATGTGCAATATGGATGAAGAACTCCCGCAACTAGGTAATTCACAAAATCAACATACCAAGGGGTAAATGTGGTCAATTTCAACATTTGGTCATATGGTAGGGAATCATTCATAGGGGTTGGGTCATTTTCTTGGATGTATAATGTGCTAAGATGATCAGTGGCGACATTTTTTATTCTATTTTTGTCCCTAATATCCTGGTCAAACTCTTGAAATAATAGGATCCATATGTTTAAATGTGCCATTGACTCCTTCATTGACATTAGATACTTGATGGCTGCATGGTCTATGTATACTATTACTTGTGAGCCTATGAGATTGGATAAAAATTTGTCAAAGGCATGTACTATAGCAAGAAGCTCCTTTTCACTATTTCCATAGTTCTTCTATGTGTTGTCTAGTGTCTTGTTCCATAGTTGATGATGTAATTATTCTTGTGAATGTGTTGCCCCAGAATTGTATCCATGGTGTATTCATTGGAATCACACATGATCTCAAAAGGTAGATTCCAATCCTGGGCATGGAGGATTGGAGTAGAGATGAGAGCTTCCTTAAGGGTGGTGAAGCTCTTCATGCAGTCAGACTCAAAGTTGAAGTCCACATCCTTCTGGAGAATATTTGTAAGAGGCTTGGTGATCTTGCTAAAATTACTCATGAACCTCCTATACAATCTAGCATATCCCAAAGTTGCCCAAATTTTTTTACAATAGTTGGAGGAGATATCTTGGCAATCACTTCAATCTTCACCTTATCAACCTCAATGCCATTAGAACTTACAGGATGTCCTAGAACAATGCCCTCTTTAAACATGAAGTAGATTTTCCCAAATTAATCACCAGATTTACTTCTTCCCAACCTTTTAAGACCAAGGAAAGATGATGTAGGCATGCATTAAAAGAATCTCCATAGATTGAGAGGACATACATGAAAGATTTCTATTATTGTCTCTGTAAGGTCAGAGAAGATATAGCAGGTGCGCTATTAGTCCAAAGGGCATCAAGTAGAAAGCATATGTACTAAAGGAATACATGAATGTAGTCTTTTCATAAATCATTATGGTGGTGGATATCTGGTAGAAGCTAGACTATCAATCCAACTAAAAAAAAGAACCTTGGTGTGCAAGTCTCTACAATACTTGATCAAGAAAAGGAAGTAGGAAGTGGTCCTTTTGAGTTTTATTGTTGACCTTATGATAGTCAATGCACACGTTCCACCCGATCATAGTGTGGGTGGAGATAATCTTATTCTTCTCATTTAAAAAAAGTATTACCTCCATTTTTTGGAACTACTTGCACTGGACTCGCCCATGGTGAATTAGATATGGGATAGATGATCCCCAAAAGCAGTAGCTTTATCACCTTTTACGCACAACCTCCTTTAGAACTGGGTTCAGCTTATGTAAAGGCTTGATGGAGGGCATGTACTTGTCAATCATATTGATTTTTTGCATGCAGAGGGCTTGACTCACTCCAATTAAGAGAGTCATTCTATAGCCTTATTCCTTTTGTATCCTCTTTGGTTATGCCAACAACCTGTCTTCTTGCTTGGTTATGAGATCTACATTGATGATTATTGGGCATACCTCTTTCTCATCTAGGAAGACATATTTTAGCCCCTTAGGACTTCATCTATTGTGCAATAGGCTCCTTGTCTTCTTCTATGAGCTTGGTAGATTTAATATCTTCAAATTCAGATTCAAGGTCTTCTTCAATGTTATTGAGGTGAAAAAGAATTTGCTCCACATATTCATCATTCATCTCATGGGTGTTAGGGTCGATGACTGCAATCTCAAGATGGTATTAAAAGGTAGGTGTCTCTTGTCATAGTTGTTCCATCTTGCCAATGTAGTCAATCGGAAAGCATTGCTCTTGGAAAGAGGTTCCTTTAAGGATCTCAAAGACCTTGAAGTCGATTATCTCTATTCCTAGCCTCAACTTCAAGATTTTGACTTCAACATCAATGAGTGCATAGGTAGTTGTAAGGAAAGGAAGACCAAAGATGATAGGGCATTGTAGATCTTCCTCAATATCCATAATGACAAAATCACATGGGAAATAAGATTTGGGGCCTACTCTCTCAAGGATGTATTTGATAATCCTTGTAGGGGCGGTCATAGAAGAGTTAGCTAGTTGAATCAAAATTCTAGCAGGAAGGATGTCAATGGTGAAGTCTAATATCTTGCACAATCTATACGAAATGATATAAATGCTTGACCCAAGAACAACTAGACCTTTCCAGTATGTAGAGTCCCCAAAAAAGCAAGAAATGTCAAAAGATCTCAGATCTTTGTGTTTTTTGGACATCTTATTGTGGACTATGTTTGATGTCATTTGTGCTAGTTTCACAATCTCAACTTCCTATGTTAGTTACTTTCAAGTGAGGATATCCTTGTAGAACTTGGTTTAGGAGAGTGTTTCTACCAGGTCATCAAGGTATATAATATTACCATTTAGCTTCTTCGCAATTTTCTTGAACTTCATAAATCTAAAGTCTAGATGTGTCTGAGCTAACCAGATCTAGTAAGGGACGTGTGGTTTGTAAATAGACACCACATGGATAGAATGAGATGATAGTGTAGCTTTTGGTGCCTTCTTGGAAATGGGCATGCTACTTGTTGTTGGAGGATGTGCCAGTATGCTTAGGAATTTTAATTGTTGGTTCCACGGGCACAACCATAGGAGTGACTTCATCATCTTCGTCATCTTCAAGAATGAGTATGTTATTGACAATTGAGGCTAGAGGTATTGGTAGAATTAACTAGAATGTGTGGTTACAACCCATCCTGGTGCTTGGGATTGTTATTGGGTTGGCCAACAAATAAACTAAATAGAGGAAGAACAACCACATCGATTTGAGCAAGTCGAGCCTCCATGGACTTGTTATACACATGTTGACTTGTTAGTATCTTCTCAATACTGTATAGGCATCCTTGATTGTTGGAGGCATGCATGTTCTATTGGCTACCTTACCCTAGGAGAAATTGTCCTTATTGTAGGGTTGTTGTCATGTATTGTAGTTGTTGCCTTGGTTGAAGTTGTTGCAGTATTGTCAAAAATTGTAGTTTTTCTGGTGGTAGGTTTGAGTCTGATGGAAGCCATGAGGACCTCAAACTTGATTTTGGTTGGATCCTTACTTGAGCTTGTGTGAATTTTCATCTTTTTTTGGGTTTCCATATTATAAGTGAGAATGGTTTCGCATTCGATTTGGGTCACAATATCCCTACCCTTGAACAAAGTTGACAACATTGACTTCTTCAATGATGAGGCTTCTATTGAACTAAGTTTGGTGCATGTTCAAAGTGGATTGGTAAAGGGGGTCACACTCCAAACTTGTGTGCCCCTCTGCATAGTAGACCTGGTAGACCTCTTGGGTTTCCCTATCTAGAAAAAGGACAAACCGCTCGACCCATATTTCTTAAGAGCAAGAGCCTTCAATGGCTCAATAATAGCTTTCAAATAAGACTTGTCCTCGGCCATGGGACCATGACAACACCTTTCTTTCTTGTGAACCCCAACTGGCCTGGTTCTCTTCTCCTCTTCTAACTACCTTCCATGCGTTGTCAAAACTTTTCCACATGAAGTCTCTATTGGGAGTGGCATCTATGAACTATTGATATCATCATCGACTCCCCTATAGAAAATTTTATATGATGTGAAGGGGGAATCTTGTGATGAGGGTATTTTCATTGTAACTCTTTGAAACATTTCCACACTTCAAAGAGAATCTCAGAAGTGTGTTGCTCAAACTATATGATTTTCCCTCGAATTTGGTAAGTGAGTGAGGGTAGAAAAAACTTCTCTAGGAACTTGATCTATAGTTCTTCTCAAGTGGTGATAATGTGATCGTCTAGGGAATTGATGACACCCTAGCCTTATCAGTGAGGGAATGGTAGAATAGCTTTAGATTTATGGATTCCTCAAACATGCCAGCTTGCTTTCTTCCATAGATATCTATGAACTTCTACAAATGGTCATGCACGTTCTCACCAGCTCATCCTGTAAAACTATTTTTCTGCATCACCATCACCCATTGCGTATTGATTTTGAATTTTTTTTTATTCGATGGCTGGTTGGAAATGGGTTCATGAATATCTACAGCTTTGGGTATCAAGAACTCTTATATCTCTCTTTGTCTTTCATCTTCTTTAGCTACTCATAGTTTTGTTTGCATAGAAGCATTGGATTCAACTACGAGTCTATCTCTCTGTGGTAGGTTCTTTTGATCTCAGGGCCAAAGTCTAGACAGAGACTAATGATAGAAGAGCATGACATGCACTGGGGATGATTCTTGAGGAAGGAAGACTACCACAGTTAAGATGATTGATCTGGAGTTGAATTCAAGAAGATATGCAATATTGTCAATTATAAAAGAAAAACACTAACTAATCCAAGTTAGTTGAATTATTAGAAAATTCCTTTGTCCTCAGATGCCAAAATTTGATGTATAATTTACCGCATCAGATAGGAATGCAATCCCTAGATTTTACCTCAATTAAGTGTATGATAATCCCACATGCAAGTGTATCATAGTATAGTTCAAGATTGAACCTAAAGGACAATGTTTTTAAGCATTAATATGATCAAAATAATTGGTCAAGAACTAGTATATATCGCAAAAGATGTGTTGTTTGTTTAATGACACTAAGAGTGCAATAGAAAAAACTAGACTAAGGATTGACAAAGCAATGGATGGAAACACTAGGGTGAAATGGGTTTCACCACTGCTACCTATCATTCACTCTCTTACTGCATTTTATTACATATATTGAAGCCAAGAAAATCCCCCTTTTGGTGTTAGGATTAATACCCGAAAAGATATTACTCTCAATAGATGAACATGGTTGTGGAATATGTTATTCATCTCCAGCCAATTTAACCTACCTTGCATAAATACTTATCTCTTATGGAGAAAATCAAATGATATTTTGAGATATTATTTTGAGGCAATGACTTCTTTGTGATCTGATTATAAATCTAAGTGATGTAAGAGAAGCCCTAGAATAGGGCCTTGGTTATTTTTAGCTAATCCCATGATAATGAAACAATGAGAACACGGAGAACCTCTATACAAATGCAAGTTAGTTGAAGTGCCAAACTAGATTTGTATCCATAATGTCTTGTCTAAAGTTTTTTTTTGGTCGGAAAAAAAAATGTGTTACTATTGAAACCAAAACTATAGGTACAGAGTGCCGCATAAAAGAAACTAGATCTATGTGCCTCCATATAGGAAGAGCACATCAGATCGGGAATGATAAAGAAAAACCCCCAAATGTCCGAAGCTAAGAGCAGGGAAAAATCAAACAAGGAAAATAGAACTGACATAGAAGAAGGAGAATCATACAGACTTAATAACCCCACCCACAAATATATCTATACAAAACTCCTTGTTTTTTTGCTAGAACCATTCACCAGGTTAGCTTTTGCTCCTGCTACTTGAGATACCGGACAGATGGGACAAGAATGCATAAGTCTGAATGAGTATTGCATGATCTTCCACATCAATGCAACCTCCATGGAGCTGGTAGAACTACCACTTCAAACTCAACTCCAAACGAGAAAGCTAACTAAACAAACTTCATTATTCAGACGAAAGCAACTCATCCAGGACCCACCTTGAGCTTCAGCAGCCAACCTTCAATAATCCAAGAACACTAACAGTCGTATCACCCACAAAGAAGTGATACATGAAAGGTCTCTAATCGGCCACCTACATTCAAGGTGAGCCATAGATTGAAGTTCACTTTTGCCAAGATAAAACATCTGATCAGGGACCTTAAAAATCAATCACAGAAGTAGCTGACAGCTTCACGGAAGAAAGAAGATTAGGGATCCCAGGCAGCATTCAAATCTGTGACAATCCTACTTGCATCCTTTTCCTTTCCCTTCTTTTTTGTTTACTTTTTCCTTGATCTATCGTCATCCTTGATCTTGAATGGATCATAATCTAGATCAATGGAGATAATCGATGAATATCCATCTTCATCTGAGACCCTTGGTTCCTGATAGTAATCAAAAGACAACCCAATAGATTGAATTATGATACTAGTAACCTTAGGTTGTGTTGGAACATCTAGTTCCCACTCCAAAATTAAGAAACCGAATTTAGGAGTTTGTTGTCTGCAAAGCATGTCCGACTCTAGGAGAATCAGTTGAGTAGATGAGGGAGAATCCTGTGTAGCCAGAATGCCAACCCCTTCTTCTCCCACTGAATTCCTCTCATGGGTTTTCTCCCAGACCTTTTCTTCTTTACCTTGATCATTCTAACAAACACCACAATATTTCCCGAATCATATCTGCATTTCCTCGAACACCTTAGGTTTGCTAGAAATCACAGGGAAAGAAGAGAGTTTGTGCTCGAAACACCTGTAGCCTATGCAAACAAGGGGCCTCACAACACAGTCAACCTTCAATGATCTTTGGGAACCATATAGGTCTACCAAAACCAAGCTAGGTATCGAAGCAGGGGCCTTAAGATCCACGCATACTTTTGCACTTTCAAGGCATCTGATCGAGAGAGAAGTGTCCACCAGGTCGAGCGGCCTCCCCTCAAGGATGGAAACCCATGCAAGATTTGTCACTGTCCAAGGGAAGCTCGGGTTCTCTATGCTAAACTAGACTGGAACGGAAAGGAAGGATAGATGGGAAAGACTTGCCGCTGGCTCCCATGGTTGGACTACCAGCAGGGAGCCATCCATCGTCCAAGGAGCTTCATCTAACACCCTTTCCCTTTCTGTCGATGTCGGCATCATAACTATGAAACCTTCCTTCTCCTCTGCCACCACTACATAGTCGCCACTGGACCGCCAGTGTCTTCTGATCCAACCAAGGAGTTGTCCTATCTAAAGTTGTAGTATTAATAAATATTTATCTTGATTGGGAGCTATCTAGGCACCCCTTTCAAACAAGATACTTTAACTTAGCTTTTAAAGATATTAGACTTCAGAAGATTCCAGTTGCTTGTTCCTACCCCATCCTAGTTTCCTGGTAAAACAATATAGTAAGTGATGGTCTTATTTAGGACACATTGAAGATTGAGTACGAATGTTTTCCTTTGTGTTAAAGCATGTGGGACTTTTTCACATGGCCAAGGTGATTGCATTAAAGTAACAAACAAGATGAACAAACTAAACAAATTTGGATGGAAATAGAACCAATGATACTAAAACCTTCTATGATTGTCCTATAAATCACAACCAGGTAGTTGTTTAACTACCCAAAAGACAAAGAAATGAGAGACAAGTACTTATTCATCCTCATGTTATGATAATGGAAGAAATATAGAGAAGTTAGTCAGTCGATCCATCCCAATAGTGATTATTGAGAAGAATCAAACTTATAACAACCCATATTTTGATTGGGTATGTCTTTATTATTAAAAGAAAATTAATATTCACCTAGAGATGTCTCAAAGATCCCTTAGTGGAAAGCTAATGGGATTCATGTTTCTCAAAATAGTTTTAACATTCATGATTTTCTCAACGACCTTTAACATTGAAGAGATTTGCTTGACACACAAGCATACCAACTCAAGGGAAGGTCTAGAAGGATGGTGGTCGATAATGATATTCTATAAGGAGTAGGAATCCCCTTATCCACGCCATTCAATTTTGGAAGGATTTGTATATGCGTTCTCTATAGTCGACATGCCTCCAACCGTTAACCCAAATGGAAGGATTTAAAGATGAGTTCACCATAGTAAACAGGCCTCTAGCCATTAATAGAATGTATGAAACTACTATTCTCCACTTTTGGACTATCCATGGTTGAATGAACATGGACAACAAAGGGTTGTACATGAGGCATTCAAGTAAATTTTATTTTTATCCTAAGTCTTTAGGAAACAAAAGGTAAGAAAGAGAATTTATGAAGGCCATGAATAAAGTTTGACCTAACATAGAATGGATCTCAAATCATTCTAGTCATTGTTAGGAAGGAGTATTGTTTCCTGGAAAAGAAATAATATTACTATTGAAAAAATGAAGAAAAATAGTAATTCATTGTTTATGATGTTGCCACTCGTGGTGGATGTTTCTTCCCTACTTCCATGTATGTTCGAAATCATGAAACTAAGAGAGATCTCAAGTGGTTTCAAATACAAGACTCAATTATTCATAATGAATATCATCGTTGTATAATTAGAGGGGGGTGTAATGTTGTGAGTTGCTCTTCAAAAAGAATTGGTCCTAATGAACCCTCCTATTCTTCTCTACATTTCTTTAAAGACTTTTATATACTAACAATCTTATAGAGATCAGTTGTAGTGGTGTAAACTTCACTAGAAAAAAGATACACATGACTATAAGAATTTGTTTATGTCTAAAATTGACATAGAATTTATGAATTATTAGTTTCTCCAAGATTTTTCTAGAATAGGGTTGTTGTGAAATACACCATCCATAGTGATCATAAATCTCTATTTGTTCATCTTGATGATAGTTCTTTCAAAGAAAAGACACCTTTCATATTCATAATTGTGTGATCTAGTATTTTTTAATTTCTTTGATGTTGTTGAGGAAGACTGGAAGAAAGAGGTGGATGGACATCCTAGGTTTAGGGTGTGAAAAAAATTCAAGGAAGTTTGTCATGCTTTCTTGAGATGAAACAAGGCACGTAATGGTAACTTTCACAAAAATAGGAATTTTAATAGGATTAGGTATGTATTCTGTAAAAACAACTTCATAGTGATCTTATTAATACTGAAGTTGGTGATTCTATTATCAAGAAAATAAAATAAACTATTGATGCTTATAAGGATGAAGAATTGTTATTTATATAAAAAGGTAGGGATCAAATAGTTAAAACTCTAATTTCTTCTATGCTTCTTTTAAGAGTAGATGACTAAGAAACTACATTATTCTCTCTTGTACATGGCTTGTAGCATTGTAGTATTTTTTCCCAAACAAATAATCCATCAAAAGAGCCTTGACCTACGAGAGTCGGTGTGTCCTTGCGCCCCACGCCAGGCAACCAATCATGCCCCCCTTTGTTTCAGTACTAAAAGGGGGATGGAACAAAGAAGAGAAATTGACCAAAGAAACAAACACAAATAAGAAAGATTAAGCACCTAAGACTTGTCCTTCGTCAATCCTAATGGAAGTAGTTGAGAGCTAGGCCTAATCAAAGTGTGAGCATGTTCAATATCCAGAGTCATGTGCCTTTATGCACAGCTATTCTCCTGGATCTACCCCAACCGAGCCAGATTTGAGCTCCGACCTTGCGAAGGAAAGAGGAGTTGAACTTTGATTGTCTTTGTGTGAAGTCGACTGTATAACTACTAGTCATGTTGTGGTCTTCTACTAAAATTTATTTCCTATTAATGACACTATCAATGTGGCTTGGAATGACGACATTGAACTGCCAAGAATTTTGGATATTCAATTTAATTCATTACGTGCATTAGTTTTACATGCAAAGAAAAAGTGATTAAGGAATATGATCGGGATAGATCCACTGGAACTATGGTTTTCATTTATATTGCATCAAAGCTTATTTCATGCTATTGGACCTAATGTTATTAGGGGGTAAAAAAACTTATTTTCTAGTGGTCCTCTTCTCAAAGAGGTAAACAATACATATATCGTTCTTATACCTCAGAATAAAGTAAGTTCTTATGTGAAGGATTGAAGGCCAATTGGCATATGTAATGTTCTTTGTAAATTTACATTCAAAACCCTTGCAAATAGACTATAGAAAATTTTTATTAGTCTTATTGATCAAGCATAATTTTCTTTCATCAAGGGTAGACCAATCATTGATGCCAGTCTTCTAGTAAATGAAATCATCAATAGTACGCAAAAGAGAAATAGTCCCAAATTTTGTCTTAAGATGAAAATTATGAAAGCAAATGATTTTTTGTATTGGAAGTAACTTTGTATCATTCTCAAAAAAATGAATTTTCCTAGACTCATGAAATTTTCTCTACTATCATTTTTCATGTTCTTATCAATGGGAGACCCACAAACTCTTTTCTTCCCTCTAGGGAAATTAGATAGGGGATCCTATTTCCCCCTATTTGTTTGTGAGTGCTATGGAAGTGTTTTTTCT
The DNA here is from genome assembly GCA_963693085.1 of Alisma plantago-aquatica. Classification (NCBI taxonomy): domain Eukaryota; kingdom Viridiplantae; phylum Streptophyta; class Magnoliopsida; order Alismatales; family Alismataceae; genus Alisma; species Alisma plantago-aquatica. Next base: position 1,132,315,268 of record OY856410.1, read on the forward strand.
ATTATGATGTATGCTAGAAAAATGATGAAGTTCACTCCCTTAAGATCCTCACATTCTCTTGGTCTATCTCATATGCTATTTATTAATATGTTGTCCTTTTATAAAAAGTTGATCAAATTTCTATCAATTCTCTCATTATCCTAATTACATTCTTTTAGAACTTAACTGATATTGAAGGTGGTGCCAATAAAATATCTATTTTTGTAAGAGCTCCATGGGCAAGAATTAACTCACAATTAAATTTCAAATGAAGATTGAGGAGCTCAACAAAAAGTGCTTAGGGCTTCATCTTTTCAATGGAAGGATTACAAGAGATATCTGTTCTCCCATTCTAGATACAATTTGGAATAGACTTGAGTGTTGGAAGTCAAATTTTTGATCCTTTATGGGCAGGCCCAAGATTATCATATCCACTCTATCATACACCTCTAGTGGGCACCTTATTTTCCCTCCCTATCAATGTTTCTAATGATATTGACAAAATGTCTAGGTATTTCCTTTGGGGTGGTCCAAGTCATTAAAATCATCTCAACTTGGTGTCCTACGAGAATTATTATACCCCGAAAAGGAAGGAATTCTTGGGATCAAGTGACTAATGATATGGTAAGAGAATGCATAGATAGAAATATTTACAATATAGTCAATAAAAAGTTTTATCTGTAGATCATATGGATCCACAAGAGATCCATTAAAGGTGACTCTTTTTGGAGAATCAACTCTAAATCCAATGTGTCTTAGATGTGGAAACAACTCCTAAATTTTAGAAAAGGTATGATTCCATGAGTTGGTATGAGGTGGGTAATGGCAGTAAGGCTATGTTATGGAGGAACTTAATGATTTGATTTTAAAATGGATATTTTTTTCCTAATTCAGACATTATTAATTTGGCAAAGGTAGAATTGCTTGGGTGAATTGTTATACTCACAAGGGTTTGTGGTTAAACTTAAAATGAATGAACATGAACCCTATCATTAGGTTAATTGTCAAACTTTTTTACTATTATTTTGATAAAGAACACATCATCCTTATTAATGGCATGAAAAATCCTAAGCTAAATAATTTCGGGAGGTTTTAGATTTTATGGGGTTGGGATCATTTAGGATAAGTGGCTATATAAAGTTAATCTCTCTAAGAAGTGAGGCTTTATTACATGGAACTTACTCGGAAACAAGCTCACCAATCAAGATCACCTACATAAGATAGGTTTTATGTTTCCTCTATTTGTTATTGCTATAAAAAGGAAGTGTGGAGGATTCACACCATTTGTCTAGTCATTGTGATTTATCTTTTGCCCTTTGGCAATTTGTATCTTCAAAACAATGCATTCATCATTTTCCTAAGTCTGTCTTGAAGATGAATGAACCCAAAGACAAAACAACAAGAGTTTCTATGATTATTTTGATCTATGAGATTTAAAAGGAAAGTATTTTCCATATTATTGAAGGAAAATAAATGAACTGGTAAGATCCTTGGAAAGCTATGAAATAGGTATTAATACTTTTCTTAAACTTTGTTATTATATTTGTTGTACATATTAGCCATTCTCTCTCCTATCATTTCATTTTTACATATTTTGTTATGTGTTTCCTTTCTTCTCTGCATTGTATAGAGACTAATTCTCCAAAATACAAAAATAAAGAAAAAAGTCTTTGGAGACCAAAAATATATATAGTTAAAATCAAATAAGTGCTCAAAAAGCTCTAAGTTCCTAAATAGATGGGATTGTGCAGCAATTGTCATTGATTTTAGATTAAAAAATGTTGATTTTAAGTGAAAGCACCTTTTATGGTGAGTTGATCTCACTCCTAGGTAATGATGGAAATATTTCTTCAAATCACCAAGTACACATATGAATAGTCCTAAATTATCTACTTGGGAGACTATTTCATGAAGTAAAAACAACTAAGCTATTTCAGACTATATCACAAAAACAAGTTATAAAAATCCTACATGGGATGCATTTCATGGCAAGAATAAAAAACACAATTTGTAAAACATTATATGAAAAGGGTTTTAATATATATGCAATGCACATGCATGAATGATATAAACTAGAAAAGCAAAGATATAGATAACTCCAAGGTTAGGGCATATCGCCCTACCATCCCAATCTTTTGACTCGTGTTATCAGCAAAATGAAACTAAGTTTAGGATGATGGGTGAAAATCATTCAGAAGTGTGTGTTTAAATTATTTGTCGATAGGAAAAGTAAAAAATTAATAAATTGGTTTGGATTTCAATAGATTGCAAATGTGTGGGGTTCCTCCCAATAAAGCTAAATCTTATGCCTTTATCTAGAAAGTGTCACTTCACAAAATGGGGATTGGATTCTTTGTCTCTTATGGTCTTTCAAACAACTCCAGAGGGTGTTCTTCACTAAAGTCATCAAAAGCATCCATAAAGTAGTAAAACTCTAGAATCTTTTCACTGAAATCCTTTTATATGGAAGCCTTGAAAATATTAAACCTTATATTCATGTGTATGAATTTCATGTCCATGCTTTCATTTACACATGAATTTTAACATAGGTAGTAGCCGCGAATGACCTTCCCAAGTTGATGGGAATGCTTCTATTTTTATGCTCCATATCTAATCTAATGAAATCATTTGGGAACATCATCAAGTTTTCTTCACCAATCTTCACTACAACATTGCCTATTCGGAACCTTGGGGTTTTTTAAAATCGTTACACCAATTGGTGAGTATAGTTTACTGACTTCAACTTGCCTAGGTAAAGAATCAACATGTATGCTCTGTGGCATCAAGTCCAAACTAGATCCCAAGTTAAAAAATCTCTCTTAATTGTGTGGCATCCAATATAGCATGTGATGATAGGGGCACACTGGTCCTTTCTCTAAATGGGGTCAGAGTGTTGTAGAATGAAACTCACTTCCTCTATAAATTGTATCTTCTTAGGCATTATTAGGGATGACCTTCTCTAGAAAGTGCACACATTCTTTAAGAATTTTTCATAAGAGGAAATTTTTATTACATCCATAAATGGGATACATTTAATTGTCTTAAATTTTCAAAGATATCATTGTAATACTTCTTCTTGTTATTATTCAACTAGGACAGTGAAGGATCATCTAGGGCATCCAAAGATGGCGGTTCATTCACATGATCTTCATTCGGGATTAGTGTATCAACAAAATTTGTGGCGGTCTTATAGTTTCATAATTTAACTATATCATAGTTTCATCACTCTACTCAATGATAATATCATCATTCTCTTAAGCTACTATTGTGTCAACTTTTCATTTATGATGACTGCTTAGAATATCTTTTTCAACTATTTTGTTGTGCTTCTTTTCTTGGTTTCTCAATCACTTTTCCACTTTGCAACGTAGTCAAAAATTTGACTGGTGGGGGAGTTTGTTATTTTGTGGGTTCCCTTAATGCCTTTGGCACTTCTTCACATATATTTTCTCTTGAGCGATTTCAAGATGCTGATGTTGGTGAATTTGTTGCTTCTATCCATGCGGCAATTGGAGTAGGATAAATAGATGTTGAATAGTGGTAACTTGCCCTCTTACTCTGTTCAGATTCATCATTTCTTAAGAATGGAGCCTTCCCTATTCACATTATCATAAAAATAAGGATAGGTTATCCAACCTTTACTCTAATATTTGAGTTCATTTTCATGGTAGGATACATCCTTTTTTGCACCATCAAGTCCTCTCAGCCTAGAAAGTGCCTTATCTTTCAACTTGGGTGAATGTGTATTTTGGTGTCGTTATTGTTCTTAGTGGCCATGGGGTACATCTCCTTGTTTCTTTCAATGGAAATTTAGGTAACTATGTCGATCGTGTGGTACAATAGTATGTGATTTGATGACATCATGTGTTATGGAGTTCCTTAATAGCTACAAACCTCACCTGAATTTGATAGAGTTTTCACATGATAATATATTCTAGGGTAGTATACATGTGGAACCATACATGTTTTGCATGATAAACTATGTATATCTTTAATGTGTTGGTATGAAATATGACATAGATAGATGTTGGTCCTAAGATTATATAATAGACTATAGAGAAGATCCAGATTATGAGATAAGAATCAAAAGTCCTTCAAGATTGATAGAAGTCTTACACATGCTCATCATGGAAAGATGTGTTATAGTTTGGAAAGAAAGGTAAGTTGGATATATAGGACCTAAACTTGTTGTGAGAAATGTTAGAAACATGCATATTTGTTAGAGTTTCCCATAAGTTGGGCATGCTCCATATGTGTTCTATTATCCATACTGAGAAAGTCTCATCCCAACATGACCAGACTTTACTTTTAGTGGATGTATATTTACCAAATAATGTTTCCTAAGAACAAGCACCTAATTAAATCTTAGATAGGTGTATCTAGAACTTAATATAGTTCAAAGTACCGCTATGAAGGTTTTCTCACATCACCGTGGAGTGTAAGAAGCCACATGTGATTTAGAAGAGGGGATGTACATCTACCTGACTCTTTTGTAGGATTTTAGGGATGAGTACATACAGAAGGGGTGTGTTATGAAACCAAGTTAGTAGTTTAAACGCTAGTATTTGTTTTGCCTCCTGATCGAGAGGTTTTCTTATATCAATACATGGTCAAATTAGTATCTTCTAATTTATTTTCCCTATTTAATGTGTATTACAACCAAGTAGGATGAGTTTGGTGATATGAAACCGTAGTTTTGTATTTCGGGTTTTAAGGGTAAAATGGTCTTTTCACGTGATAAAAAACAAAAATATAATTAAATCGTCACCTCACATGAATCAATTACAACTAGAGAATATTTTCATGTTCTAAGCCTTATATGAGGCTTATAGAACCCTATGATTTCTAGTCGGGGCATTCATTGATCATCATGAGGAAAAATCTATATTTGGCCATGTGACAACCAAAAGATGGGCAAATATTCTGATTAATCATCCTACCAATGGGTTTGATCAAACTACAATGACATTAGTTTGTTCCTAGTGGAATTGAATTTTGGATTGCAACTTATTTTACAAAAATTATTTGACTTCCTACTAGGAAATTTGAGTTATAAGTTCCACTAGGACTAGTCAAGACTACTCGTAGCTTGACTAAGGTTGCTAAGTGAACCTCTTCCCAACTTTTCTGAAAGTCAAGTCATACAGTTGACGAGCCAATTGAATAAGCTACTATAGGAACAAAAATATAAGTATGGTAATTTAAAATTTTATTTGAGTGTTAAACCCACATATTATTGTTGATAAGATGTTGAAGGATGGTTTTTTCAAGATCACAAGGATGGGTAATAGAATCATATCTATCAAGGTTGTTCTTGAGGGAAAGATTTTAAACATGATTATCCCTTATGCCCCCCAAGTTGGCCTTAGTGAGGAGTATAAGAAGGATTTTTGGGATAGCATGGATGAATTGATGTAGGGAGTACCAACATATGAGGATATCATTATCAGGAGTGATTTAAATGGCCATGTGGGGAGTAGAAATTCTAGATATGAGAGAGTTCATGGTGGTTTTGGATATGGAAGCATAAATGGAGAAGGAGAGAGGATATTAGACTTTGCAGTTGCATATGATATGATTTTGGCAAACACCCATTTCAAGAAAGGAGAATCTCATAAGATTACTTTCAAGAGTGGGCACAGTTGTGGACAAATTGATTACCTCCTTACGAGGCAGGTGGATCATAAACTATGCAAGGATTGTAAAGTGATTCATGGTAAAGAACTCATGACTCAACATATGTTGGTAGTTTTGGATATTTATGTGAAGATCAATAAAGGCAAGCATAACAAAAACCAAGATAGAAGGATCAAGTGGTGGAATATTAAAGGAGAAAAGAAATTGACTTTTCATAATAAACTCATCAAGGAGGGAACTTGGAGTCTGATGTTAATACTATGTGGCATAACATGAGCTCCTGCATAACAAAAATTGCCAAAGACGTTTTGAGGGATCCAAAGGTTGTGGGCCACCACAAAAAGAGACTTTGTGGTGGAATGATGAAGTATAGGATCTTGCCTAAATCTCGATATGATACAACATTCCATAGATATAAGAAAGCAAAGAAAGAAGCTAAAAAGGTTGTTTAGGAGGCAAGGTATAGATACTTTGATGATATTTATAAGAATTCAGACATAAGAGAAGGGGAAAAAGATATATATAAAATGGCTCATATAAGAGAAAGGAAAGGAAGAGACTTTAGTCAAGTAAAATGCATTAAGAATGAAGATGGTAAAGTCTTGGTGAAGGATAATGATATCAAGAACCAATGGAGAAACTACTTCCATAAGCTTTTCAATGGAGATAATGTAAATAATGTTAGTGACTCGTGTGACATGAATATAAGAGATATCATTTACACATGGCGAGTTTCACTATTTGAGGTCATTAATGCTTTGAAAGGGATGGAAATAAGAAATGCATGTGGATCAGACAACATTCACATTGATGTATGGAAGAGTATGGGGAATGAAAGAGTTATGTAGCTAACAAATTTCTTTAACAAGACCATGAAGACCAAGAAGATGTTGGATGAGTGGAGAAGAAGTATTATAGTCCCCATATACAAGAACAAAGGTGTTCAAAGCTATGGAAACTGTAGAGGTATTAGGTTGATGAGTCACACGATGAAGCTTTAGGAGAGTATTATTGAGCAAAGGCTAAGATCTATAATGCATATATTAAACAACCAATTTGGTTTCATGTCTGGAAGATCATCAACATATGTTATTTTTTTAATAAGGAGGCTTATGGAGAAGTATAGAGAGGCAAAAGAGATCTTCATATGGTTTTTATTGAGTTGGAAAAGGATTTTGATCGAGTACCCAGGAAAGTGTTGTGGATGGTTTTGAAGAAAAAGGGTGTGCCAATCCAATGCATTGACTTGATTAAAGGCATGTATGATAGCTCTACTGTAAGCATGAAGACTCTTGGAGAGACACCAACTTTTCCTATCATAGTTGGAGTGCACCAAGGATCCACACTTAGCCCATATAGGGATTAAGAGAGAAAGATTTCTCTCCCCCCACCCACACTCATGATGGAGGCCCAACGCCTAGGAGGGTGGTAGATCAAGGCGGTAGTTGGGATTCGAACATGGGTCCCTTTGCTAGGGGACACCATATATGTTCATTCTTAATATGGATGAGTTGACAAAGAATGTTCAGGATGATATTCATTGGTGTATATTATTCTTTGATGATATTGTATCGATTGATGAAATTAAAGATGAATTAAATGATAAATTTGAACTTTGGAGAAAGGCATTGGAATCAAATGGATTGATGACTAGTAGGAGCAAAATGAAGTATATGCATTGCAATTTTAGTCAATCTCACAGTGTGAATGGTGGAGTCAAGTTGGACGGAGTAGACATACCAAAATATGATAAATTTCATTACTTGGGTTATATTATTCAAATAGATGGGGATGTCCAAAATGACGTTTGTCACAGGATCACTGTAGGATGGTTGAAATAGAGGAGTGGAACTAGAGTATTATGTGATTGGAAGATCCCTCTCAGATCATAAAGCAACTTTTATAGAATAGGTATACGGCCAACCATGCTCTATGGGAGTGAATTTTGGGAGGTGAAGAAATAAGGTCTCAGCAAGATGAACGTGACCAAAATGTATATGTTGAGATGGATGTGTGGGAAGACAAGAAAAGATTGCTTGAGAAATAAATATAACAATAATAAAGTGGGGGTGGAGAGCATTGAGGACAAGTTGCGTGAGGGCCGACTCAGATGGTTTGGACATGTGCAATGCAGACTGACTAATGTACCTATATGAAGTAATTCCATTGAGCCAAGTATAATTAATAGAAGAAGAGGAAGGCTTGTTGGCTAAATTGACATTATGATAAATCCCTTTGTTTCGATGATGACAAACATTTCATTCTTGTCGATCTAACGAGCTACTTGAGTGTTGCAGGAATAAGGTGGATGACAAAGTACTAGGGAATCTATATGCTTCAATGCTTGTAAATTTCATGAAATGTAATCAGTTGTAAACTTGTACAAGTATATAATGTACAAGTACTTAGACATCATGTAAATCAAGTGTTAGATCTTCCCTAGCCAATCACTACACTTAGATAGGTCATCCCCTTCAACAGTGTCACCTATGCACACTCATACACACACTCAATGCCTTAAATTGAAACATTGAAACAGGGTCAATCTCGGTCGACAAACTCCTCGACTGAGACACTCTCGGTCGACAAACTTCTCGACCGAGAAAGACCCAAGTAGCCGTTAGACACAGCTGACAAGGTAGTTGGTAGTTGGAGATAAATGTTGCATACACTTGATCCAGAGTGCCTTTCGGTCGGCAAGTCCTCGACCGAGTATGTGTCTCGGTTGACAAATGCTCGACCGAGGTGGACTCTGACAGCAACTGCAGAATTAATTAACTAGTCGTTGCTAATACGCCTAACTTGTACCTAATGGCTAGTTAAGCACTTAGAACCCCCTAGAAAGTGTCTAGAACGTCCTTAAGCACTTGTAGGCCATTCCTATAAATAGGACATGCCTTAGGACACCTAAAGATAACCAAGATATACACTTGTGCTACACTTGAGCTTACATACTCACATTGGCAATCTGTTTGAGCAATAGAGCAATTCCAACATTGGCTATTCATTCCCATTGCTCCAACTTCATGTCCTATAGGCTAGCATCTCCTATCCACAGCACTTATACTTCTACATACATTGGTTAGGAGATCAATACGCTTGATATAGGCAAATCAAGCCTAGTGCTTACAACGGTATTGTAATTTCTGTTTTTCCTTCTTGTTCCTTGTTATCTTGTGTACTCTCCTTGCTACTCCTAGGGTTGGAGGCTGCGGATTGGAGAGGGTGTTCTTCTCGGAGGAGAAGGTGGACTTCAAGCTACTTCAAGAAGGCTATCGCAACGGGAAGCTACTTCAAGAAGACTATTGCAACGGGAAGCTACTTCAGGAGGAAGGTTGCTTCAAGTTTGGTGCAATTACTTCTAGGTGAAGGCTGCTTCAAGGTTGGTGTGATTACTTCTAGGTGAAGGCTGCTTGAAGGGTTTAGGGAGAGAATTGTAATTTTATGTAAAGTCCTTGCGAGGTAATAAAATTAAATTCTTTCCAAATCCCGGTTGGGTAAGCAACCGGGTAGTGGACTGACTACCTTAGTATTTGCTAAGGTAGGAACCACTCTAAATCCTTGTCCCCTTGTCCAATATTCTTGTGGTTGGTTGTTTGAGTTTAAATTATTTTAAAATATCTTTAAAACCCTATTCACCCCCCCCTCTAGTGTTTTTCAATTGGTATCAGAGCAGGCTTCAAGGAACCCTAACAAGGTCTTGAAGAATGGGTGACGGGGTGCTCAACAACCTTAACCTTGAAGGGACATTTGTTGCTAGGCCTCCAGTGTTTGATGGAACAAACTACACATATTGGAAGAGAAGGATGCAGTTCTACTTTCAAGGCATAAGTTGGGACTTATGGAGGATGGTCTCAACCCCATACGAGCTTCCTCAAATGCAATATGCAGAGTGGGATGCAAATACGGTAAAATCGGCTCAAATGAATGCAAAGGTTGTAAGTATTCTTTATTGTTCAATTTCAGTAGGAGAATTTAATAGAATATCAAATTGTGAAACAGCCTATGAAATTTGGCATAGACTCTCCATAACTTATGAAGGGAATGTTCAAGTTAAGAATTCTAAAATTGGAATGCTTAAACAAAAATTTGAACAGTTCCGTATGGATCCGAATGAATCTATTAGTGAAATGTATGCAAAATTCTCTTCTATTGTAAATGGTTTGAATGCTTTAGGTAAAGTTATCAGTGAGGAAGATCAGGTGTCAAAGATCCTTAGATCACTTCCTCCCAAATACAAGCCCAAGGTGACGGCCATTGAAGAAGCAAATGACCTCACCCGACTAAGGATGGAACAACTCATTGGCAACCTAGAAGCTCATGAAACAACTCTAGAAGAGGAAGAAAGAAGAGAGTGTGAACTTCAACAAGGGAGGAAGAAGGACATTGCATTTAAAGCATCAACCAAGAACAATCATGATATAAGTGAAGATGATAGTGAAGAAGAAACTCTCATTGTAAATGGTAAGCTGTATAAAAGTTTTAAAACTAATAAAACTTTCAGTGTTTCTTCTTCCAGGTGCTTTGAATGTGGCAAGAAGGGACACATGAAAGGTGATTGTCCAAAACTCAAGAAAGGAAAGAAATCATCTCACAAAAAGAAAGAAAGAGCATATAAAATTGCATGGGATGATTCAAGTGATGATAGTGATGATGGAAAAGAAGAAGTAGAGTGCCTCATTGCTACAACAAATGAAGAAGAAGAAGAAGATGTAAGTCTTTTTGATCTACCAAAAGAAGATATAATTGCTAGTCTTCAAGATACTCATGAGAAATATATTGAGTGCAAGAAGAAACTTAAGAAATCAAATAAAGTAAATGATGATTTAAATGTTAAACTTCTTGCTCTTGCATCTGAAAATGAGGATCTCAAAAAGGCAAATGAAGATTATGATCTTAAGTTAAAATCTATAGAAGCAAATTGCAATCTTCTTTCCTTAGAAAAGTTAAACTTGCAAACTCAAGTGAATGATCTTCAGAAACAACCTATTTTATGTTTACACTTAGATTATGATGAGGTTGTAAAAGAAAGAAACTTTCTATTATCTGATTTAGATCAAGCAAAGAAAGACATAAACAAGAAGATGGATGATATTGCTAAGCTACAAAGAAAAATAAATGAGTTAAGAGGAAATGACATTCTTGAGAATATTCTAAAAATTTCCTCTAGTTATAATGGAAGAAGAGGATTAGGATATGATCCAAAGAGAAGTCAACCCAAAAGAGCTAAAGCATCCGAGACTAAGACTATCTTTGTACCGAAGAACACAATTCCTAGAAAGAGAAAGGAAGTTGACTCTATTCGTTGTCATTATTGTTTGCGTCTTGGACATTACTCTTTTTCATGCCCATACAAGAACAGGAATGATGATCTAGCTTGAGTTCCTAAAACTTAGAAGATTAAATTTGACTAGTTGAGATTTGACCTAAACTGATTCTTGATATACAAATGTCATATCTCAACACAATCAAGCTCTAACTTGCATAATCTTATTTTACTTGGAATCAATAAATAGTTCTGAAAACAATACAGAAACCTGATCGGTCGAGAAATCTTCGACCGAGCAGTCAGTCGGTCGAGAAATCCTCGACCAAGCAGGTCACTGATTTCAGTCTGCAATAAAATTGCTGAATAATTTTTTTTTGATTGATCAAGTGGCTATCTATTTGCTGTTAATGACTGTTTTACATGCAAAATAAGAATAAATTCTGGAAATCATTCCTGGAACACAATATATTAAAGTTTTCCATCATGAGTTAAGATAGATATTTATGAAAATTGTGCTATAAGAAGACTGTTTGTTGAAAAAGCTGGTTAGGCATGAACAATCATCTTGAACACTTATATGAGAATATTTTCATCTATGTTATGAATCATATTTGCTTTAGTCAAGGAAAATTATTGTTTTCATGGTTTATTCTAAGTATTCCTTGACATATCTACATAGCAACATTGTATTGAATTTCATGATTCAAATGTTCTATCATCATACATATGTGTTCACTATTTCACATGTTGCTTTAGAACAAGAATGTAAATGTTTATTAAACACATAAGATAAAATTTCTCTATTGGTATTTTAAGAACTTGAGACATTAATCTTGCTTTCAAGACTATATATTTTCTTGAAAAAAAATTACATGATTAATCTGAACACAAGATCACAAAAAGAAATAGGACTTGATATTAAGGGACATCATTCATAATAAGTTTCACTCAAAGAACTGATATCTCTTTAAGCTACCTACAGAAATTATATTTCACATATAAGTGCTCAAATTGGAAATCTGCAGGAATTACCTCTTGGTTGAAATCAAAATTTGACCAAGGGGCGCTATGGTCGTAGTCAAGGGCGACCTAAAATAAGCTTGACATAATGCTTATTTGCACATTTTTTACTGCACTTAATCTTAGTATCTTGAATCAAAATGTGTTCATTGCAAAACATAAAGCTCCAATGAAAGGTCAAAATCAAATCTTGTTTGTGACCTTAGAATCCTTAAAATGTTTTAATTATAAGATTAAGGGGGAGCTTACAAAAACTATTTTGATTATAAGATTAAGAAGCTTACAAAACTTTGTAGATATCATTTGAAGCTTGTTATGACCTTAGTATTTTTAATCTTAGTTATGAAAATAAAGGAATCTACAAAATACATGAATATGATATATTTTTCTTATTGATGGAATTCTCTAAACAAATCAGGGCTTAACATCCCGTGTATTTGGTTAGAGATATTTCTTATAAGCTCAAAGGATTCTCATTTCATTTTCATGGCTTAACATCCCTTGCAAAATGGATGAGAAATCAATATGTATTCATCATGAGCTTAAGGGCATCTCATTTCATTTTCAGGGCTTAACATCCTTTGTAAAATGGATGAGAAATCAATACACATATGCCATGAGCTTAAAAGGAACTCATTTCATTTCAAAGCTTAACATCCTTTGCAAATGAGTGAGAAATAAATTGTGGCTAAATTTAACAATAATTGCTTTACATTAATCCCTTGTTTTTAAATTGAATATTTCTTTAAGGGGGAGCATAGCATAAAATTAAGGGGGAGAAATATAAGTCATATAAAATGATTTTATTGGATATCTTTTTGAAATGACAAAGGGGGAGAAATAATATAAAATCCAAATCAAAAACATAAATGAGTTTCATAATATCACGGCCAGCATTCACTTGCAAAATAAGAATGGCTACAAAAGGTAAACTTTAGGTATGAAACTCACATGATTTATATTTCCTTATTTTATATTTAAGAAATGTTTGTCATCTTCAAAAAGGGGGAGATTGTTGGCTAAATTGACATTATGATAAATCCCTTTGTTTCGATGATGACAAACATTTCATTCTTGTCGATCTAACGAGCTACTTGAGTGTTGCAGGAATAAGGTGGATGACAAAGTACTAGGGAATCTATATGCTTGAATGCTTGTAAATTTCATGAAATGTAATCAGTTGTAAACTTGTACAAGTACTTAGACATCATGTAAATCAAGCGTTAGATCTTCCCTAGACAATCACTACACTTAGATAGGTCATCCCCTTCAACAGTGTCACCTATGCACACTCATACACACACTCAATGCCTTAAATTGAAACATTGAAATAGGGTCAATCTCGGTCGACAAACTCCTCGACCGAGACACTCTCGGTCGACAAACTTCTCGACCGAGAAAGACCCAAGTAGCCGTTAGACACAGCTGACAAGGTAGTTGGTAGTTGGAGATAAACGTTGCATACACTTGATCCAGAGTGCCTGTCGGTCGACAAGTCCTCGACCGAGTAGGTGTCTCGGTCGACAAATGCTCGACCGAGGTGGACTCTGACAGCAACTGCAGAATTAATTAACTAGCCGTTGCTAATACGCCTAACTTGTACCTAACGGCTAGTTAAGCACTTAGAACCCCCTAGAAAGTGTCTAGAACATCCTTAAGCACTTGTAGGCCATTCCTATAAATAGGACATGCCTTAGGACACCTAAAGATAACCAAGATATACACTTGTGCTACACTTGAGCTTACATACTCACATTGGCAATCTGTTTGAGCAATAGAGCAATTCCAACATTGGCTATTCATTCCCATTGCTCCAACTTCGTGTCCTATAGGCTAGCATCTCCTATCCACAGCACTTATACTTCTACATACATTGGTTAGGAGATCAATACGCTTGATATAGGCAAATCAAGCCTAGTGCTTACAACGGTATTGTAATTTCTGTTTTTCCTTCTTGTTCCTTGTTATCTTGTGTACTCTCCTTGCTACTCCTAGGGTTGGAGGCTGCGGATTGGAGAGGGTGTTCTTCTCGGAGGAGAAGGTGGACTTCAAGCTACTTCAAGAAGGCTATCGCAACGAGAAGCTACTTCAAGAAGGCTATTGCAATGGGAAGCTACTTCAGGAGGAAGGCTGCTTCAAGGTTGGTGCAATTACTTCTAGGTGAAGGCTGCTTCAAGGTTGGTGTGATTACTTCTAGGTGAAGGCTGCTTGAAGGGTTTAGGGAGACAATTGTAATTTTATGTAAAGTCCTTGCGAGGTAATAAAATTAAATTCTTTCCAAATCCCGGTTGGGTAAGCAACCGGGTAGTGGACTGACTACCTTAGTATTTGCTAAGGTAGGAACCACTCTAAATCCTTGTCCCCTTGTCCAATATTCTTGTGGTTGGTTGTTTGAGTTTAAATTATTTTAAAATATCTTTAAAACCCTATTCACCCCCCCCCTCTAGTGTTTTTCAAGGCCTCTATAAGACCCCTGACCTAGCTTAGTGTTTGTTTGTTCTTTCTTTGTTTAATGAGATTTTTAACCTTAATCTAATCTCTTGAGATGCCTTAATAACATGTGACATGCTTATGTCTTCAATTTGGTCTTGTTTGGTTGATGTTTGAGCTAGTTGTGCTTATTTTGGACCAAGTTGCAATTCACCCGTGATGAGGGTCTATCTTGTAATTTTTCACATGTAGGTTGTGTCCTTTGTACCTTGTAATCATGAGAGAGTGTGTGTGTGTGATGCTTTGGGGTACCTTGCTAGACCTTGGTTGATGATGTGGCATCATATGTTGATGTTAGGGTTTGCATATTGTTGCATGGTTGCTTGAGTTGATGGTGTAGCGACCACGTGTGTGGCGTCTTGAGTGTGTTTTGACTACTACACCTTGTCTTGGTGGTGTTTGTATCAACCTAAGTGTTTTAGCTTGGTTGAGATTGCTAGGTCTTCCCTTGTGTTGTTTTGTGTCAACATGTGTTGCGGCCTACCTTGGGTGGTTGAGTGTTGCGGTCGATACCTTGATGTTTTGTTGTGACCTTGGTGTGTAGTGGACATAAGTGGTATCTACACTACCTTGTTTTTATCACCCTTTCTTGCATGCAAGTATAGAGTGGTAGGATGGCCAATCCTTTGGGGGACAAGTGTCTTTTTGGTGCTTTTATGTATTGACACCTCATATCTTTACCTCCCTCCTACCCCTTGAGTATATAAGCTCTCTCTTTTACATTCAAGCACTCCTTTTAGCCCTCTCTTCTCCTTTCTCTTGATTGTGCCAACATTAGAGCTTGGTGGTGCTAGAGAAGGGTTGATCGTGGAGCTTTGGTGGCCGATCATCCTTGCATGTGGTGATCTTGAGCTTGACCATCTTCTTAGTAGTGATTCTTGATGATCTTCCTTATTAGTAAGTGGTTCTTCACATTTGATCACGTTTTCCTTTGAAACCCTACCTTTCCTTCTTTCTTTCTTGGTCATGATACTATGGTTCAACCATGGTGGCTATTCATTGAGGATCTTCTCTGCACAAAGGTTGGAGACTATGTCATAAACATGGTGGTACCTATGTGAGAAGAAGCTCTCCTCTTTCTTCTCTCTTGTTCATCCTAGGGTTTGAGTTTCTTCTTCTTGATATTTTCTTTGACCTTGGTGTCTTCTTCTCTTCTTGAGGTGATCTTGTGGTTGAGGAGTTGATTCTAGTTGGAGATTCTTTCTCTCTCCTGGATCTTGTGGCTTTGGATATTGATCTTCTTTTTAAGGTGGGTTATATAACTTTCCCCTCTTCTATTATTGCACCATTAAATTTCTTTCATGTTATTGTTCTATATCTAAAATGTGATACCAAGGTGTTAGATGATGTTATCATGATCTAGGGTTTATGATTTTGGAGTATTCTTATATGGATCTCTTTCTCTTAAACCCTAATTTCATGTACCTGATTTGTAAGTGATGGAGGAGTTGTTAATTCTTACATGCAATATGATCTTTGGTTCTATCACCATGTTATGGTTTGACCATCTTATGAGTTTTGAATTTTTGATATTTAATTACATGAGTTTGACACGTGGTTTTCCTCTTATTATCATGGTTTTCCATATGTGCTTTGGAGACGTTGGTTTTAGGGTTTTGTTGTCCATTTTGTATGGAGTTTCCCCCTCGATGACACTTAGTTTTCCTAGGTGTTTGTCGTCTTCTTTGATCGTGGTTCAACTCTATTTTGAATATGGTTATGTGTTGTTTGAACTAGCTTGACCTTGAGGTCACTACACTTGCCTTAGTGTTATGATTTTGAGTTGGCTACTACATGTTGTTGGTGGGTTGTTGCGGGCGCAAAAAACCCTAACCTTAGTTGTGGGTTGGTAGCTACACTTGGCTTTCTTATGATCATGATGTGATCTTAGTTTGAGCTGGTTAATGCACATTTGTTAATGTGTTGCGGGTGCTACATGGCTAACCCTAATAACCTTACAGTCACTACACATATGCCATGTTGGCTGCAACGCATGTTTACCTTTTGTGGATCGCTACACCTTGTGGTTGTTTTGGTCAAAACACATGTGCTAGTTTGATGTTCGACACACCCTGTGCCTTTGTTGGTCGCAACAAGTGTTTTTCTTGGTTGGTCGCTACAATATGTTAAACTAGCAGGTCGCTACACATGAGTGCATCTGTTTCGGTTGCAAAAATAGTTGACACATATGCTAATAGTCTATACCTTGACCCATGTGTTGTGTCCGCTACTCTTAGTGGGTTAATCCTTAAGGTTGCAATACATGTGTGTGAAAAGGGTCACTACAGTACCCTACCTATCTAGTTGGCATATGTTGTTATGTATATGTTTGAGTAATGATGATGCCAGTGCTAAACCCTAATATGTTCCAAAAAAGTGGGAGATGGTGTAATTAGGGTTTAATGATGATTATTGAAATACAAACCCTAATTGGCTATATGAGAAACCCTAGCCCTAATTTGAAGTGTATGATGTACTTGCTGAACTTGCTTGAAGTAATTAGCATGAGATGTTATTTTCTCTCTCCTACTCGTGTAACTCTAACCTTGCATGCGGAGTGAATAACATAGCTAGTGAATTCTATGGTGTGATTGATGTGACACGGTGATGATCATGAGACTTGATGAGGCATGCTGAGATAATAATGATGATGTGTAAGAACTATGTGATTTGGGTCTTATGACCTGACAGAAGTTATGCCTAATGTGAGGTGATATCCTCTAGTAATGAAATAAGGGACTGTTATCCCCTAAGTGATGTAATGATGTGGATGGCCTTATTCGGCAAAGATATCAAGAGATGATGTGACAAGTTTATACTTCATATGTTTTATATCTTTTGGAGTTGTAACACACCCTTATCTTTGTAGAGTTTGTTTAGGGTTTGTACTTTGTAACTTGATTGATGCTAAAGATACTCAATTGACTTAACTAATCAAGTGAAACCCTAATCATGTAGTTTCCCTATGCCATAGATCTATCTTCAGTGTCAGTATTTGCTGGATGGTGAAACCGGTCCTCCCTTAGTGGAAGCTCAGAGTTGTATATTGTAGGGTATATGCATTTCACATAATTGGATGTGGTCATACCCTGGAAAGAGAACGGTCGAGGTCATATCTCAGGTGATGTGGTTCAGTATAGATATGATATGTTTTGAGGATGGTTGAGGTCATACCTCGGAAGGAGTGCGGTTGCAGTCGTAGCTCAGTTTTCACTAGTGTTGTGCCTATATACCAAGGCAGACTAAGCTATTTTGTAGTTGGACTTTATATGTCACTGTGGCAGAATTAGACTGACCAAGGGTGTGGTAGATCATAGGAGTCTGGCTCCTCCTAGATCTTGTATGGCATTGATTTTGACATAGTAGTGGTCACTTAGAGTATGAGTGGTATACATCACCTCCTCAGGGCATAATAAAAGATGTAATACAATTGTGTAGTATAATTACTTAAGGTTAAACACGACTCACATTGGATGACCCTTTTCCTTATATCTTGTACTATTTAGTTGGTTTATAATGTCGTAAGAGAAATCAATTATTATATATGTTCTTCATATTCCTTCTAAAAGTATAGGAAGTTCTACTGCTCAGTTGTAGATGCCTAAATTGCTTAAATAATGTTATTTGTTTTATTCATATCATTTAGTTGAACCTGCTCATCCTGCTAATTTTGTTAACTTCTTGCTTCAGCTTATCTATGTTAATAATAGTTGTTGGTGGAGAGTTATATCTCTCGCTGGGATGTTGGTCTCACCATGTGCATTTCCACATCTTTTAGGTGGTCATGCGCGACGACGTAGAGATTGTGCGGTTGAGGCAGAGTAGCTAGAGGAGCAGTAGTTGTTAAAGGTTGGATACGCTACTAGTGTTTTGAAGTAGAGTCCTATGTGTCGTACATGTACTCTCAGGTCCTTGGGAGTGTTTGTAGACATTATATATCAATGTGAGGTTTTTGGTAGGATGCCATGGTTGTACATATATGGTTTGTATATGCGGATAGGTTGTAAATTGTAACAGGTTTGTGGCATGATGGCCACTAAATAGTGGTGTGTACATCCTTGTGGCATGCTATGTAATACATATGGTGATATTTATGGACTCAGTTGTTATATATTTCTTCTTTTATGGTTATACAAAATTAGTTTTAATTTAGTGTGTTTTTTGGTAATTTGGACGATTAGTGTTAGTTCCACGCTTTGTTTTTGAGTTATCTAGTTTTACTGTGATCGGTAAAAACATGGTAAGAGCTTATAAAGAGAGATTTTGAATCTCTACATGTTGACTAGAATATGACCCATGATAGAGCTAAATGGAAACAAATGATCCATGTAGTTGACCCCAACATAGTTGGGACTGAGGCTTAGATGATGATGATGATGATGATGATGATGATGATGATGATGATGATGATGATGATGATGATGATGATGATGATGATGATGATGATGATGATGATGATGATGATGATGATGATGATGATGATGATGATGATGATGATGATGATGATGATGATGATGATGATGATGATGATGATGATGATGATGATGATGATGATGATGATGATGATGATGATGATGATGATGATGATGATGATGATGATGATGATGATGATGATGATGATGATGATGATGATGATGATGATGATGATGATGATGATGATGATGATGATGATGATGATGATGATGATGATGATGATGATGATGATGATGATGATGATGATGATGATGATGATGATGATGATGATGATGATGATGATGATGATGATGATGATGATGATGATGATGATGATGATGATGATGACGATGATGATGATGATGATGACGATGATGATGATGATGATGATGATGATGATGATGATGATGATGATGATGATGATGATGATGATGATGATGATGATGATGATGATGATGATGATGATGATGATGATGATGATGATGATGATGATGATGATGATGATGATGATGATGATGATGATGATGATGATGATGATGATGATGATGATGATGATGACGATGACGATGACGATGACGACGACGATGACGACGACGACGATGATGATGATGATGATGATGATGATGATGACGACGATGACGACGATGACGATGACGATGACAACGACGACGACGACGACGATGATGATGATGATGATGTAAACCCATATATAAGACTTGACTATGACTTCATGTATAAAAATGATCTTTGTAGGTCAAATATGACATATTTTATTTCTGAAACAAACAAAAAAATGTTTGTACATTGATACATTTACTAAAGTACACATAATACTATAATGGAAACATATACATAACTACAGATAAAAAATTAAATCACTTTAACTCAAATATAGAACATCTCTTGCAATATTTCTACTATATGTCCTCATTTTATTTATTATTTTCTATTCCCCAAACATACATGATTATCTCATGCATTCCCTCATGGAATCTTTTGTGCATGAACCTAAAAGGGATCAAGAAATCATAAGGAATCATATTCAAAATCCAATTTAAGAGGAAAAATAATAAATGCATTATCTAACAAGAATTTTCAACATATGCATAGTGACTAGCAAGACCATGTAGCATCAAGAGTATAATATTCAAATATTTTCACAATATTTCAGTGAATGAAATATATTCCAAAAATATTTCAAAGTGTGAAATCAGATAAGTTTGCACTTGGCATCCTTATTTATGATTACATAACCATGTCTCATTGTATCCTCACACATTGTGAAAAATGATCACATCAAGCTAGCAATAGTTAATAAAACAGTATTTTATGGAGTACAAAAGAACAAGTTGGCACTTGGTACATTACATATGTATCTAGATAACCATGTTCCCTTCATCGATATGAGAATATACACAACTAAGTTTTATTCGATTGGACAACCAACAAACCCTATCTCTATATAGATCCACGGGATCATAACCCTAGTAAACTATAAGGTCAAAGGCTTGTCAATTTATGATGGTATGCCATATAATCTAGAGATATAATTGTTTGAGGCATTCAAAGATAAAGTATAAAGGTATAAATAGATTTTAGGCTCTACATGTTAATTTAATAATGCATGATATTCAAAGGGAGTAATATTATAATTAAAAAAGTAGATCTTGTACCTTTAACACAACTTGTGTATATTTCTAGGATTTCATTTTCAAGGTAAATAAAGAAAATATCAATTAAACAACGACCAAGGTGTTTTCTAGGTTTTCATCTTTAAGGGATTACAAGCAAGTCTACAATTAGGTATATGTAAGGCTTACAACTAGTGAATTGGAATCATTATCAGCATTGAGATGTGATTCTTGAGTATTTTGATATGATGATGATTAGGGTCTCCATATTAGTCTCACTCAAACTAGCATGTTTTACTCTAGGTCTTTACCTATGCATAAGATATAGTTTTACAACAATACTCTTTTAAGCAAATTGTCACATGCATTATATTTCTCAAAACTAGGACTAGGTGATAACTAGAGTTCAGTTTTAATCAATATATGGTGTAAACAACATTTATTAAACTCAAGTATACTACCAAATTAGTATAAAGCTTGAGAAAAAGGGTTTTCTAAATAGAAAAATTGGTATCAACTAGGCCAGATCACAAAGTGTGGAAGCCACATGACCAAGTAAGTGGGTCCAAAGTAATTATGCTAGAAACTTTAGTATGGGCACTTTCCTAAAAATACTAGCCTAATTCATGCCTACATATTGTTGACTATCCTCAAAATAGATAGACTATGATATTTACAGAGTACGGGGTTCAAAAGTAAAAATGATCAAACTGGGTATAAGATGTGGGATGTTTAGATAACCATCAGTAGTTGAATGTGTAGATAAGACCACCATTCAAATTTGGCAAGTTTACAAGTTATAGCCATTTTTGAATAATGGAGCTAGTAGCTTGATGAGATAAAACAATTATAAATCCATATCTAAGATTTTTCTAGGGACCAAGAGTTACAACTATAACTATTAATATTTTACATATTTTCCATTCATAGAGTTATTTATTCAAGTTTGTCAAATAAAGCACGACACTAATTAGAAATTCTAAAAGTAGATTTAATTAGAATTCAATTTATACACAATTGGATTTTGATAAAACTATATGTAGAGGTATATATTATATAACTATACTTCAAGTAAGTACTCACACTTTAATAAAATTCTTAGAATGAATTATGCATTTTAAAAATTATTTCCATTAAAGTTAGAAAGAAAATTAAAAAAAATCGATTTATATAGCTTTGATATGGTGTGTCAACTAGGTGCACAATGTGTCCTTTTAGGTAGCACAATGTACTCAGTCAGCATCTCTATTCAAACCTGAGACCCGATTACTTGAACATTGACACAACTATAAGGTTTTGAGGGATGGGGGGGGAGTAGAAATACAAGTATTTTCCAAAAAAAATCTTAGCCAATGGATTTATCTAGCCATAAAATGTTAGTCTGTTAAACATATATAAGGGATATCTAATGTATATTAGAACACACTAGTTTTCTAACAACTAGGCATGTCTTATGTTGATGTAGAACTTCTTCTATATTCAGATTTGAAGTTGTTGTTGTTGTTGTTTATGCCTTGTTGTTGCAGCAACACTTTGTCTTCTCCTTGAAAAAGTTGCTTGCCACCAAGCCTCCTCCCAAGGGCCTAGACCTCTACGTTGTCCATGCATATGTTGGAACTCTTGGTGAATCACCTTGGTATCCAAGAGGAATCCGAACTCTTAGTCATTGATGTGCTAGCATCACCCCCTCCTTCTCCTTCTATTATAGGTTATTTTCTTGGCATGAGTTTTTTATCTCTCCAAAAGGAAGAACACTCATGAAATGTGTTTCTCATGTGGTTGTTTACCTTTTCATGTCCAACCCTTTATATTAGGAGAGTCATGGGCTTTCATTTCCCAAAAATTTAATCTCATTCCTAATCAGTACCCACAATTAGGATCAAATTAGAAAACCCTGACAAACTTCCAATCGATTCAGTTGTTAATAAATTGGTCGACTCGCTAACCTAGTCACCTGACTAGATTATCCAACCACTCATTTCATTTAGCAGGTATGTTCCAATTTTATTGCTCAATTCAACTCCAAACCTATAAAGTCTTTCCATTTCTTATTCAACTCTAATTTCACCTATATGTCTGAATGGTCTATGCAGGTGACCAATTGGCTACTTGACCAATTCTTGATCATACAATTGATTAACACTCAATCTAGTCAGTTGATCCAAACCATGTAGTTGATTGACGGTCTTGACCAGTCATCCAATTGGGCAGAAATCCAAAAAAGCATGATTTAGAACCATTTTAATCATATGTGTGATTGTAAACTTCAATGCTTTTAAGCATCCTTATGTGTGTGACCATGTTGGTTGCTTATTATGTTTGCAGTGATGTTCAAAACACTATAGTTAAAGTTTGATATCTAGAAAAACATCATTGCTACCAAAATAATGGCAATAATTTGGGGAACAACTTCAACTATAAGTGACCAATATTATCATGATTGTATGATCCCTTTGTCACAGATATCATGATTGAAATTGAGTCATAAACATGCCATTGATGCGATGATTTTGAGTCGCATTTATAGACTTTTTTTATAGGTGTTTTATGCATTTATTAGTCATTTTCATGGTTAATGTTTCATAATTCATTCATTTTGGTCAATGCTACTTCTTTATGTCAAATTCCCTTTATTTAAGCATTTTGAGTATTAATTATCGTAAAAATATATTTTGTGTGGATTTATGTGGTTCTGTGTGTTAATTTTAGGAAGAACAAGTATCTGCTGCCGTCGATACCATCGACAGTGGTCGATACCATCGACCGGACCACAGGCTGCCAGCCGCAAGGACCAGAAGAAAGTCGATACTATCGACAGGGATGTCGATGGTATCGAGATACCATCAGGTTGCTGGTGAGAAGTGTGTCGATACTATCGACCAAAATGTTGATACTATCGACTGGTGGAGCTACAGTGACACAAAACGACAAAACAGTCGCTACAGGTTCGTCGATACCATCGACCCGCGTCGATGGTATCGAGATGACATCAGGCGCTCAGACGAAAGAAAAGAAGGATTGCCGCTATCACGCTAGGTCGATACCATCGACCCGTGTCGATGGTATCGACACCATCAGATATGAGTTTGTTTTAGATTAATCTTAATCGGACGGTTGTGGTTAATTGGCGACCTAATTCAGGAGATATACCTAATGACGACGCCCTTGACTGGGGAGTCACGTCATTAGTTGTTGCACACATCCCGAAGAGCAAAGGAGAGAAGAACGGAGCACGAGAGCACGCCTCAGCTGATCCGGATGCTGAAGAAGACGAATTCCACCACCGAAAGGCGGGAGAACGTGTATTCCACGCCAAGGATTGATTGGACCTTCTCCGTTCAGGGGTTTAATCACTCAATCACATTTTTCTTCATGTTTCCCTTTTTCTTCTCCACATTGTACTCTGAGATGAACATGTGGGGCTAATCCCCTTTGTCTTTAGGACCGGGAGTAGCCCGGGGATTCATTGTATGACAATTTTATAATAGTAATTCATATCTTATCTCTTAAATCCGTGGTATAATTTCGTGTTCTCTGATATATTGTTATGCTTGATCACCATAATAATAACCTAATGCCCTTAATTGCTTTGAAAGAAGAATTAACGGTTGAAAAGAGACGGAATTTACATTAATTGACAAATCCCTTGAACAAGGTGGTGTAAGATTAATGGTGGATACCGAGAGGTTGTTTATAATGCACCTAGTTTAGGGTATAGGTTACTACGACGATGGAACCGACCTAGACATAGGTAGTGAATTGTACCACGACAGTGGGCAATTCTGATTTCAGGCCACTACCCAGATAGAGAGATAAAATTGAGTAGATATATAGAATTTAATACAATGAAAACCCACGGTGAAACCGCAACCCTAAAGATCTCCTTTTGAATTGATTAAACCAACATTTAATCGATTGCTTGTTTTGTTTTGTTTTTATTTTCTTTTAATTTTAACAACAACTCTCAACTTTTTAATCGGCTTAGCTGATCGCGAGTAGTTATTAGGAGTCCCTGATGATTGCATGTATCCCTGAGTTCGACTCGGGCCTCACAAAGGCCTGTACTACTTCGACGCATTCACTTGCATTTCTGCGCACGGTAAATTTGTGTCAAGTTTTTGGCGCTGTTGCCGGGGATACGGCAATTTGTTGGCACATCGAGTGCTGTGAGCGGCCACTCTAGGCCACATTTTTTTTTATCTTTCCAAAGATTCATAATCTATTTTCTAAATATTTGCAATCGTCAAGCACTGTACTAAATTTCATTTTTCTATTTTCAGGTACTCTGCATGGTGCAGACGCGTAGTACTGACTACGCAGGTCGTGCACCAGAGGTTCCACTGCCGGGACCAGAAGACGAGGGCGAGTATAATAAAGATGAGCTGGAAGATATAATTTCTGAACCCGAACAAGAAGAGATGGATGAGCCACAGACAATATGGGAGAAGATCAAGGCTTCTTCCTCGTCCGCTTCTAAGGGGCCGATAAAGAAGCAAGCGCTGAATATTCCGACATACAAGATTGATTCAGCTTTAATCAACTTGGTGAAGTCTAATGCCTTCCATGGGCTAAAAAATGAAGACCCCATCGCACACATAAGTCAGTTTGTGGAGAATTGTGATATGGTAAAAATCGACAGATTTCCACAAGATGTGCTCTACTTGAAGCTCTTCCCGAGTTCTCTAGCGGGAATTGCGCGTGAATGGCTACATAACTTGGACGATGAATATGTGGAGTCTTGGGACCACATGGTGGAGGTCTTCTTCGAGAGGTTCTTTCCACCTGAGAAGACCAATGACATGATAAGAAAGATCCATAACTTCACCCAACAAGCAGGAGAAACCTATTCTGAGACCTGGGAAAGGTTTCAAATCATGCTCAGGTGATGCCCGCATCATGGGCTGGATAAGGAGACCCAAGTCAAGATCTTCTATTTTTCTCTCTCCGAGCATGATAGAAGCAACCTCGATTCAGCCAGTTCCGGATTCTTCTTGAATAATACAGACACTAGATGTTGGGAGATCTTAAAGAACATGGCAAAGAAACAATCATGGGGCGAAAGAGGTGTTGTGGAGTAGGTTCGAGTTGTAGGTGAATCTAAAGCAATAAAGGAGCTGAATGAGAAGATGGATCTTCTCGCAAAGAAATTTCTTGCAAAGGAGGATACTGAGTCCGAGGACGAGGCTCAAGTGAAATTCATGAGGTAGCAGCCAAGTTACAGGAACAACGACTATTCATGGAGGAAAGACAAGAAGTTTTCCTGGAAGGATCCCAATAACTTCTTACAGGATCTAAATGCTAAACCCCAGCCAACAGCGGAGGATAAGAGCACAGAGCTGCTCAATCAAGTTATAAAGCAAAACCAAGAACTCATGGCTACTTTCGGCCAGCAAATAAAGCAACAAGGGGAGTTCATGAACCAATTCGGGCAGACATTGCAGAGCCATGGGGCTCAAATGAGGACAATAAAAACATCTATGGCACATATGGTTGTGGAGATATCCAGTCTGAAGAAGCCGGCACATCCAGGTTTCCCGGGAAATACTAATGTTCCAGGAGGGAACCAACAAGCGAAGGCCATCTTGCTAAGAAGTGGCAAGAAATTGTTAAATCCCAGGGTCGATGAAGCAAGTAAACCCCAAGCTGAAATTGAAGTTCAAGCCACTAAGGAGCTGGCCGCACCGGTCACAGAACCAGTCGATGACACAACTGTGGATGCTACTGAAGACCCTATTTCCAAGGAGGAGGAACCTAAGAAACATACACCCTATGTGCCACCGCATCAAAGGGCACAGGCTGTACCGGTCCCTTATCCTAACAGTGCTAAGGCAAGGAAGGTAGATGATCAATTCAAAAAGTTCTTAGACAGTTTCAGGAAGATTTCAGTCAACATCCCTCTATTGGAAGCTATTGAGCAAATCCCTTCTTACGGGAAATTTCTGAAGGACATCATCACTAAGAAGAGAAAAATTCCAAACACGGAAGTAGTTGTGCTTAAGGAGCAGGTGAGTGCCTTCATCATGGGCACATTGCCACCAAAGAGGCAAGATCCGGGTTGTTTCAACATTTCGTGCTATATCGAGAAAGTCAAATTTGGTGAAGCATTATGTGACTCAGGAGCAAGCATCAATTTAATGCCCCTTTCTACATTCAAAAAGTTGGGATTAAAGGAGTCCAGGCCAAGCAACATGACAATTCAATTGGCGGATAACTCTGTAGTGAAACCGTATGGGATTTGTGAAGATGTGCTTGTGAAAGTGGATAGATTTGTATTTCCTGCAGATTTTGTCGTCATGGAGATGCAAGATGAACAAGGCAATGAGCTACTACTCGGAAGACCATTCCAAACTACAGCCGACATGATACTCGAGATGGGGAGAGGTCGGTTTACCTTGGGTATAGCCGATGACCGATTTGAGATGGTCATGCCTTCCAGCGCCACTTCACCTAAATCCAAGGAGCAATGCCACATGGTAAAACATTTTGATAACACTATCTCACTTTGTCTAGGGAAGCCATTTCTGGAAATGGCTCATGTAATGACCAAGGTGGACAAAGGGACTTTGGCTGTAGACATCATGGAGCAAACCAAAGTAGTATCCCTTTGCAAGTTTGTAGGGTTCCCGAATGATGAGAATGAGGACATTCCTCCCTCTACGGAGGATGATGCTATAGAAAATTCAGTTTTTGATGCATATCCGGAATTACCATTGGAGGCTTGTTTAGTCAACATCACTTACGATTGGATGAGAAGCAAATCACTCAAGGAGTGCGCCAAGATGCTTCAGATGCTTCCATGTTTCTATGCGAGGTATTATGAAGATTTAGGTGAACTTCCCCCTCCACCTCAATCATCATTGATCAGCCCGCCGGAGTTAGAGTTAAAGCCACTGCCACCGCATCTCAAGTACTCCTTTCTAGCGGAGGAAGAAAAGTTACATGTGATCATTTCTGCATATCTGAGTGCAGAAGAGGAGGACCAATTGTTGATAGTGTTGAAGAACCACCGGGGAGCATTTGGGTGGTCTATCGCAGATATCAAGGGGATTTCCCCTACCTTGTGTCAGCATAAGATTCAGCTCGAGGAGGGAGCCAAGCCGGTGATCCAACCGCAACGTCGACTGAATCCGAGCATGATGGAGGTGGTGAAGAAAGAGGTGATTAAGCTTCTCTCCACAGGTATCATCTATGTGATTTCAGACTCGACATGGGTAAGTCCCACGCAGGTAGTCCCTAAAAAGGGGGGTAATACTGTCACTCAAAATATTTTAAATGAACCTGTCACCACCCGTTTGGTAACCGGGTGGCGAGTTTGTATTGATTACCGACGTCTTAATGCCTCTACGCTGAAGGATCACTTTCCTCTACCATTTATTGATCAAATTCTAGAGCGCTTAGTCGGCCGATCTCATTTCTGTTTTCTGGACGGGTATTCAGGATACAATCAGATTTCAATTGATCCTAAGGACCAAGAGAAATCTACTTTCACTTGTCCTTATGGAACTTTTGCGTATCGCCGCATGCCCTTTGAATTATGCAACGCACCAGTGACTTTTCAGCATTGTATGCTTGCCATTTTTTCTGATATGGTAGAACACTATCTTGAAGTCTTTATGGATGATTTTTCGGTTTATGGTGCTTCATTTGATGAATGCCTTTATAATTTGGATAAGGTATTACAGAGATGTGAGGACACCAATTTGGTCCTCAACTAGGATAAATGTCATATGATGGTGAGTGAAGGGATAGTGCTAGGACATAAAGTGTCTAGCAAAGGTTTGGAGGTGGATCCAGTGAAAATTGAAGTAATTTCTAAATTTCCCCCACCAAATTCGGTAAAAGGGGTAAGATGCTTCTTAGGACACGCTGGATTTTATCATCGGTTCATAAAAGATTTTTCTAAAATCGCCAAACCTCTATCCGGGCTTCTCGAGAAAGATGTTGTTTTTTATTTCAACGACAAATGTTTACACTCGTTCAATGTGCTGAAGGAGAAATTGATTTCCGCACCGGTTGTTCAAACACCGGATTGGACTAAGCTGTTCGAACTCATGTGTGACGCATCGGATTTTACTGTAGGAGCTGTGTTGGGATAGAGGGTGGACAATAAACCCGCCGTAATCTTTTATGCTTCTAAGACTTTGAATGATGCTCAATTAAATTACACAACTACTGAAAAAGAATTGCTTGCCGTTGTTTTCGCTTTTGAAAAATTCTGGCAATATTTAGTTGGATCAAAAGTAGTTATTTGGACTGATCACGCCGCTATTAAATATTTGATGGAGAAAAAAGATGCTAAACCTAGATTGATTAGGTGGATCTTGCTCCTACAAGAATTTGATATCGAAATTAAAGACAAGGAGGGGATTGTAAATGTCATAGCGGATCATTTGTCTAGGTTAGAGAGGGTGGATGAAAAAGATTTACACATACCTATAACCAAGACATTTCTAGATGAACAATTGTTGAAAGTGAATTCTAAAGATCCTTGGTTTTCATATATCGTGAATTATCTTGCTTGCAGGATCATCCTAGAAGATTGGACATATCAAGAGAAGAAGAAATTTTTCCATTCTCTACGTTATTATTTTTGGGATGACCCCATTCTTTTGAAGCAATGCAGGGATGGTGTTCTATGTAGGTGTGTACCTGAGGAGGAATATGAGAGTGTTCTTCGTCACTGCCACACTCTACCTACAGGCGGACACCACGCGAGCTCTCGTACGGCGGCCAAAGTGTTGGAAAGTGGCCTATATTGGCCTACCTTGTTCCGAGATGCCTATGAGTTCATGAGACAATGTGATTCCTGCCAAAGGGCGGGTAACATTTCAAAGAGACAGGAGATGCCCCTAAATGTTTTCCAAGAGGTTGAGGTATTTGACCTATGGGGTATAGATTTCATGGGACCCTTTGTGTCCTCAAATTCGAATTTATATATTCTCTTAGCTGTTGATTATGTATCGAAGTGGGTAGAAGCAATACCCACAAGGACTAATGATTCTTTTGTAGTGTGCAGATTCGTAAAAGAAAATATCTTCTGCAGGTTTGGAGTGCCCCGAATGATCATCAGTGATGGGGGTACGCACTTTAAGAATCAAAAGTTCTCAGCATTGTTGAAGAAATATGGGGTAAAACATAACATAGGTACCCCGTATCACCCGCAAACTCAAGGACAGGTGGAGGTCTCCAATCGCGAAATTAAGAAGATTTTGGAGCGTACGGTGGATTCCACGAGGAAGAACTGGAGTGCCTTACTGTCGGATGCACTGTGGGCATATAGGACAACATACAAGACACCTATAGGCACCACGCCTTTTAGGTTGGCGTATGGTCGGGCTTGTCACTTACCGGTGGAGTTAGAGCATAAAGCACACTGGGAGCTACGAATGCTAAATTTGAGTTATGATGAGGCAGGGAAGAAGAGGTTGCTTGAATTAAATGAATTGGATGAGTTGCGCATGACTACATATGAGAACTCTCAGATATACAAGGAGCGTACTAAGTTGATCCACGATCGCCACATTCAGATATGCACCTTCAAAAAGGGAGATCGTGTGTTGTTGTTTAATTCAAGGCTGAAGTTGCATCCCGGGAAGCTAAAATCCTGATGGAGTGGGCCATTCATGGTGGAAGAGGTCAAACCACATGGCACAATCTTGGTGCGCGATGGTGAGATGACATTTTTGGTGAATGGACAGAGGTTGAAGCTATATTTTGGCGAAGATTACATAAGGAAGGTGAATGAGGTCAAACTCATTTCACTTTTAGATGCATGATGTGATTCAAGTCGTCTAGCCTAAGATGTTAAATAAGGGCACTTATTGGGAGGCAACCCAACCATTGGTACCTTAGTTTAGTTCATTTACATTCGTAGTTTAATTTGATTTTATTTAGTTTGTAGTGTAAAAAAAAGATATCGTGATCGTTTGCTACATGTGCAGGGCTGAGGCAGAGTCGATACCATCGACCCTTGTGTCGATGGTATCAACCATGGTATAGGTTGGTGACTGCAGGAATCGCACTGCGTCGATACCATCGACGGCCTCGTCGATGGTATCGACATACCAACAGGCATATCGCAAGCAGAAGTCGATGGTATCGACATGGTGGTCGATACTATCAAGATCTCTGAAGATATTCAGAACAAATCGTCTCAGGAAAGTCGATACCATCGACGGGCGTGTCAATGATATCGACACATTCATGTAAAGAAGGCGGCGGTCGGGCCTCGTGAGGGTTTGCCCTAATCAGAGAGTCAATACTATCGACTCGCGTCGATAGTATCGATGCGCCACGTCAACGATCCGCGAAGGAAGATCAACGGTGATCGCATCAGCCAAGAAGTCGATCTGGGGGATGGGTCGATACTATCGACCCGCGTCGATAGTACGAACGCGTCAGCAATCCGGGCCCCATAGATCCAGCCATCGACAACCGTCGATACTAGCGGAGGCACGGATCGTGCTACCCGAGTCGATACCATCGACTCGCGTTGATGGTATCGATGGGCAGACAGTAGCGCTGGCCACAGCTATATATGAGGAGTGTTTGCGTCAGATGACATCACACCTTCAGTGCAATCTTCCTCCACTTGTGTCGAGTGTGTTCCAAAGCTGTGCAAACCCGACGATGAGCAACACTGAGCTAGTTCTTCATCACGCGGAGATTCGATTCTCCAATATTCACTGAGCTCTCTTTCGATTCCTCCTTCTCTCACAATCATGGTGCACGTAGATGGTGTGTCATCTTCACGCACGGATCTGATGGACATCCTGAAGTTCGTGCCACCTCCGACTGCATCAGTTGCACACCCACGGCTGATTCATCCATCTGCGGAGGTGAAGAAGATATACAAGGAGATTCTGAAGAGGAAGATAGAGCCGACCCGATATGTTGATCAGGATACAATCTGCAACCTCAGGTTCGAAGCGAACCTTGCTTACGTCTTGAAAAGACAGGCCCGACACACGGAGATACGGTCTGATGAGCGGGAGTATCATTCTGATGGCCAGCCATTCTTCGACGAGTGGCCCACGTACAAGGAGTTGGTGGCAGAGTTCATGGCGTCTCTGGACGTCTGCGTCGTGCCCAACGACGTAATAGCCACTGACCGTGAGTGGATCAAAGGTCGGGTGTCGTTAAGGTTATACAACAATGACTACACCATCACACTTCGGCAGTTCAACGCGATCTTCAACTGGAATCACTCGCGGTCTGACTACCAGCGCCCGGACAACCGCACCGACTACGACGCCATCTTCGCCGAGCTGGTTACGGTGCCGTCGGGGAAGTCAGTAAGCTACCATAATGCTGCGGTAGCCAATTTTGAGCACCCTATTGTCCGGGTTCTGCACCGGATGCTCAGTTTGACGTTATTTGCTCGGGGTGATTTGGCCCTTAGCAAGTTTCAGGAGACGGACTTATTCTTTCTGTATAAGCTCCTGAAGCGTCAAGAGTGCAATTGGGGTGCCTTCTTTCTGCATAGAGTATTGGCGGTGAAGAGGAGTACGAGGAAAGCGCCGATTCACTTCGGCGGGCTCATCACCAAGCTGGCTTCATACCTCGGTTTGAATTTCCAAACCCTCACTCCTCTATCTACTAGGAGCAAGGTGAACTTGCAACATCTACACCGGTCCAATCTTATTCTTCTTCGAGATGGTTTGGCGTATGCGCATTGCCACGTCAACCACGCCTATCAGGATTGCTTGCTGCCTGATCCAGTCTTCAACATCGAAGGGGCGCACCACTTCTGATGGCCAATCATAGACATCGCCGACTCCGATGAAGAAGGCGGCAACGACGGCGGCGATGACGGAAATGACAAAGAGGATGAGGAGGAAGAGGAGGCATTTACACCTCTTCGAGCACGAGTGGCACCACGGAAGCATCCTCGGATGCATCTGGGTGCATCTTCATCATCACAGCCTATGCCGCCACCACCACCGCCCTCGCAGCCAAGCGAGGAAACATATTCCATGCAGGGTATGTATGATATGCTGTAGGAGATTTAGCAGACGCAGCATCATCATATGATGAGGTATGTCGGTATTCAAGACACTACAAACCGACTGCTAGACAATCAACGTGCAATGTTCGAGAATGAGCATCTTCTCCTTGACAACCAACAACAAATTCATGATCGGTTGCAATGGATGGAGATGCAACAACAGCCCTTCTACGACCACTATTGGAGCCAAAATTACTTTGGAGGCTATCCACAACCTCCACCTAGGGCCCAGTTTGATCCAAGCTTCCAGGGGAAGTATTCGTCTTGGGACCCTACGGTTCTGCAGTACCCGTCTCCACCTGAAGAGTAAAAGCAGTATCTCTGTTCCAACCTTTAAGATTGTTTTTGACTATGAGGCCATAGTCGAATTCAAGCTTAGGGGGGGGTGTTGGAGCAGTTCTATCTTGCATTTTCTCTATTTTTAGTTTTATTGCTTTTGTTTCCTGTCAATTGCTTTCTGCAATCTTAGTTTGTTTTAGGATCCACATTCTATCTAGTGTAATCGTGGATGTCTTTAATGTTGAGTCATCTCAGTTGCATATGCATGGGGAAGTGAGGGAAACTAAAAAATTTTGAGTGTTCACAAGCTTGAGTGTTGTTTAACCTTGATCACTTAACTTAGAAAATGATTGGTTTTGTCAACTTTAAAACAGAAAATCACAACTGTATATTCCTAATGATTCATGAAAGTGGACGGAAATGGTTGTTTGAGCCTAAACTGAACAAATGATAATGAGACTTTAATTTGAAGTAAGAGAGAAAAAAAAACCTTTTAACTACTACGCAGGTCAGTAAGAAGGGACACATAATATTTTTCTAAGGTTCAGTCGACTAGTCTTGTGATCTGTCCACCTCATTGTTTTCACAATCCACCCAAGATTTGGAAGTAAAGTACGGTTTTAACTCTTTTTGATTGCATGGCATGTAGATAGGACTTGCATTGTAATTTTTCTTATGTTTGCATGAAGAAGAAGAAAAATAAAAAGATTAGAATAGGTATACATGCACATTACCCTTAGGTGCATGTCATGTAGTTGCATTCATAACTTTTAAGCATAAAGTATGTCATGTACCTTATTTATTCTTTAATGGTGAATTCAATTGTTCCATACCTTCCAAATAGTGCAAATATTGAGTTATGCAGGAAAAATAAGCCCAATAAATGTTCTTTGTCAATCATGGATATAAGGGTTTGAAAAAAAAAATCTGAAATTGAAAAAAGTTATTCAGAAGCAACAAAAATAAGAAGGAGAAAGGAACATAATTTCACCTGTATTTCAAGATAAGTGAGTACATGATGTAGCTTAATTAGATATCCATCTCATTTTGAGACAGATGGTTAGTGCATGCATCATTCCACCTAATCTTAGGCATTAGGGCATTGTTCATGTGCATTTGCATCATTTAGGGCATTTTTGTTTTATGCATGTTGAAATTGTAAAATACTTCCACTTCTTCCATGAGCCACCTATTTCATCCACCCGTTGCTCGGATTGGTAGGCCACCATGAATTTCTCCTCACTAATGAATATCAGGAGAACTGCTTCCATGTAGATGGTAGTTAGGGCGAGCAACGTAGTATAGAAAATCACAAGATGCACTAAGTCTGGACCGGCGAATTTTATTATGTTAACTACCTTATGTGATAGTGTTCATCGGTATAAGGTTAATATCTTTTATGGATAATTATTGTCGCCTTTAGGATAATTATCATTTTGTGGTTAGCAAGGGCTGGTATGCGAATGTCCGGTGGGAGTCATATGGGATGTCTGTTGTGATAATTTGTTCTTTAGTTGACTCTGGCAATTCTATTCTAAGGATTAGTTGCTCTAGGGCAAGCAATGTTCAAGCTTAGGGGAGTTTGATGCGATGATTTTGAGTCGCATTTATAGACTTGTTTGATAGGTGTTTTATGCATTTATTAGTCATTTTCATGGTTAATGTTGCATAATTCATTCATTTTGG
Organism: Alisma plantago-aquatica; assembly: GCA_963693085.1. Classification (NCBI taxonomy): domain Eukaryota; kingdom Viridiplantae; phylum Streptophyta; class Magnoliopsida; order Alismatales; family Alismataceae; genus Alisma; species Alisma plantago-aquatica. The sequence goes on from OY856410.1 coordinate 1,132,349,718, forward strand.
TCTATGCTACTTCTTTATGTCAAATTCTCTTTATTTAAGCATTTTGAGTATTAATTATCGTAAAAATATATTTTGTGTGGATTTATGTGGTTCCGTGTGTTAATTTCAGGAAGAACAAGTATTTGTTGCCGTCGATACCATCGACGGTGGTCGATACCATCAACCAGACCACAGGCTGCCAGCCGCAAGGACTAGAAGAAATTCGATACTATCGACAGGGATGTCGATGGTATCGAGATACCATCAGGTTGCTGGCGATAAGTGCATCGATACTATCGACCAAAATGTCGATACTATCGACTGGTGGAGCTACAGCGACACAAAATGACAAAATTGTCGCTACAGGTTCGTCGATACCACCGACCCGCGTCGATGGTATCGAGATGACATCAGGCGCTCAGACGAAAGAAAAGAAGGATTGTCGCTATCACGCTAGGTCGATACCATCGACCCGCGTCGATGGTATCGACACCGTCAGATATGAGTTTGTTTCAGATTAATCTTAATCGGATGGTTGTGGTTAATTGGCGACCTAATTTGGGAGATATACCTAATGACGGCGCCCTTGACTGGGGAGTCACGTCATTAGTTGTTGCACACATCTCGGAGAGCAAAGGAGAGAAGAACGGAGCACGAGAGCATGCCCCAGCCGATCCGGATGCTGAAGAAGACGAATTCCACCACCGAAAGGCGGGAGAATGCGTATTCCGCACCAAGGATCGATTGGACCTTCTCCGTTCAGGGGTTTAATCACTCAATCACGTTTTTCTTCATGTTTCCCTTTTTCTTCTCCACATTGTACTCTGAGATGAACATGCAGGGCTAATCCCCTTTGTCTCTTTAGGACCGGGAGTAGCTCGGGGATTCATTGTATGACGATTTTATAATAGTAATTCATATCTTATCTCTTAAATCCGTGGTATAATTTTGTATTCTCTAATATATTGTTATGCTTGATCACCATAATAATAACCTAATGCCCTTAATTGCTTTGAAAGAAGAATTAACGGTTGAAAAGAGACGGAATTTACATTAATTGACAAATCCCTTGAACAAGGTGGTGTAAGATTAATGGTGGATACCGAGAGGTCATTTATAATGCACCTAGTTTAGGGTATAGGTTACTACGACGGTGGAACCGACCTAGACATAGGTAGTGAATTGTACCACGACAGTGGACAATTCTGATTTCAGGCCACTACCTGGATAGAGAGATAAAATTGAGTAGCTTTATAGAATTTAATATAATGAAAACCCGCGGTGAAACCGCAACCCTAAAGATCTCCTTTTGAATTGATTAAACCAACATTTAATCGATTGCTTGTTTTGTTTTGTTTTTATTTTCTTTTAATTTTAACAACAACTCTCAACTTTTTAATCGGCTTAGCTAATCGCGAGTAGTTAGTAGGAGTCCCCGACGATTGCACGTATCCCTGAGTTCGACTCGGGTCTCACAAAGGCCTGTACTACTTCGACGCGTTCACTTGCGTTTCTGCGCACGGTAAATTTACGTCAGCCATCCTCTTAATATTCATATATTCTTCTTGAACTAGAGTATACTATTAATATTTGTGAGCTCAATATAACATATTGGCTCACATGAGCATGGACATGTATTTCATAGTCTCACTTATCAAGTAGCCAGGATAAGAGTCCAATGGAGGGACAAATTCCATCTACATCACTCACAATAATCCACAAGTGTCACAGTTCACCCAATGACTACTTATATGGCAACACTTATTTAGAGTTACATAGCATAGTGTTAAAGTACACATAACAACATGTGATTGTAGTAGTGATTTTAGGTCTAAGGATCACAATCGCCATTGTCACATTAGTATATGACTCTGACTGACATAACATGGCTTCTATGTGTCATTCCCAAAGTGGGTTTATCCATTACAACTTGTTCTCTAACAAATACTTGTATATCTGAATTGATATCCGATGTCATGACTAAGGAGACATAATCATCATTCAACATACACATTAGTTTTATGTATTATTGTTGTCCTATAATTTATAGAATAATAACTAACTTGGTATATAAGAATAATGTATACTCTTAAGTAAACATATCATATTATGTCCAGGCCCTCAACCCAAACCACATCATTATCTCGAAAGAATATTAAGAGATTATGAGATTTATTCATTATCTAGATACTAAAACAAACTTAAGAAGTGGAATTGCATTTATTTATAATCAAATTCATATATAATGTATCCCTATTGCAATGATGATATGATGGCTCTCAGGACATACAATCAACAATATCAAACTTACACTAGAGCCAATCACTAATGAATCAAATTCCAAGTGATCTAACATGACCCTCATTCTTCTGCTATGACAGTTCTTTTGTAATCATCAACATTGATTTCACTTGGTTCTCTATAAATCTTTACATATCCTCATTATATGATTTTCTCATATAAGATGACATTTTCATAGTATATGCTTGCAACGTGGATGCGATCTAGGTTCATTAGATTATTATTTTCACAATAAATCTCTACTACATCCTCAGTGGCTGGAACCACCCAAGTTCCCTAATGAACTTATCGATCCATGTTTCTTCCTTTTTTCATTAGATGCAGACACATACCCATATTTTGTTGTAGAATTGGAAAATGTTTCTTATTGAGAACTCTTTTGGCTTACAACTCTATCATCTTGTAAGAACATGAATCTAAATTGTGATCGATAATCCTTCTTGTCAGTTTGGAAGCTTGCACCAATGTAACCCTTTATAAATAACTCTTCTCACCTACGCATATCAAGAATTTGATCCTTTGTTCTTCTCAAGTACTTCAGGATATTCTTCACAACAATACATTGACCTTCATTGGGGCCTGACTGGTATCTACCTCCATACTTAAAGCATACTAAACATCTGGGTGTGTATACAACATTGCATACATGATACATCCAATAGTAGATTCATATACAGTCTTACTCATGTGTGCCCGCTCTTCCAAAGAGTTGGGACATTGGGATCTAGAGAGACTTCTTCCATGATACATGAGCACGTTACTTCTCTTAGAGCCCTACATGTTGAACCTCTGTAGCACTTTTTCAACATGTGTATAATGGCTTAGGCTAAGAATCCTTTTAGATCTATCTCTATAGATCTTGATTCCTTGAATATGACATCCATCACCTATATCCTTCATGGAGAAATTATTTCCCAATCAAGTCTTAACCAATTGTAGAGTAGGTATGTCATTTCCCATGAATAATATGTCATCCACAAATAATATGAGAAATATATGGTCCCACTAACCTTCTTGTAAACCCAAGGTTCATCTTCATTATTGATAAAGCCAAATTCTTTGATTATCTTATGGAAACAAATATTCTATGTTCTTAATGATTGCTTCAATCAATAGATTGACCTTTGTGACATATTTTATTAGCTTCATTTGGAATGACAAAACCTCCAGTTTGTGTCATGTACACATCCTCAAGAAGATCCCCTCTAAACAAAGTAGTTCTAATTTTCATTTTGCAAATCACACAGTCATGATAAGGTGAAATTAGAAGCATGATCTTGATGTATTTAACCATGGAAACTATTGAAAAAGTTTCATCATACTCAACAATTTTATCTTCTCTCAAAACCTTTTGCAACCAATCATCCTTTATAGGCTTGTACATTACAATACATGTTGGTCTTCTTCCTAAAGACCCATTTGCACCCTACAAGATTTACTCATTTAGGTTAATTCACCAAAGTCCATACTTTGTTAAGTACATGGAGTCCATCTCAGATCATTGCCTTTATCCATTTACTAAAATTTGGTCACTCAATAAACTCATTGTAGGTTGTTGCATCATCATCATTCATGACCAATAAATTATCTAATTGATGCATGAGAAATCTAAATTTCTCTGACTCTAGACATGTCCTACAAGGCCTTTGAGGTTCTTATGCTACATGAGGAATTTGAGATTGTACAATGATTTATGATTCTCTCTATTCCTATCTACATCTATAAGTTCAATGTTATCTTGTTGACCTTGAACTTGTTTGAGATTTATTTTCCTCCCACTGATCCCTTTGGAAATGAATATTTTTTCAAAGAATGCAATAGTTCTGACAACAAACATTTTATTGTCATATGGAACATATAAGTAACAAACCTTCGTTTCCTTGGGTTATCCAACAAAGAAACATTTATCTGAATTGGGTACAAAGATTTCAAAATATGGCTTATTGACATAAGATTCACAACCCCAAATATTCATAAAATACATATTGTGATGTTTCCCATTTCAATACTTATAGGGTGTCTTTTGAACTGGTTTCAAAGATATGTGGTTAAGTGTAAACATGATGGTTTCAAGAGCATATATCCATGAGGAAGTTGGAATAATTCTTCAAGTCATCATTGATTATACCATGTCCAATAAGGTGCAATTCCTTTATTCTGACACAACATTACGTTGTGGTGTTTCAGGTGGAGTCAACTATGATATAATACCACAGTTTATCATAAGGCTACCAAACTCTTGACTTGGATATTCTTTACCACAATTTGATCAAAGTTCTTTAATATTCTTTCCAAGTTAGTATTTTATTCCATTCATGAATTCCTTAAACTTATCATGATACTATGATTTGTGTTTCATAAGATACACATATCCATATCTATTTAAGTCATCAATAAATGTGATGAAGTATTGATATCCACCTATATCTATTGTGCGAAAAGGTCCTCACACATTAGTATGTATGTTTCATAATAAGTCACTTGCCCTCCAAATGTTACAAGTGGAAAAGGTGGGTTTGTCATCTTTCCCAACATATAAGATTAGCATGCCTCTCTTGATTCAACATCAAAGAGTCTAAATAACCATCTTTATTGAGTCTATAAATGTGTTTCTCATTTATGTGTTGTATATGATAGTGCCATAAATAAGTTTTGTTTGAGTCATTGAGTTTTAACTTCTTGGTATTTATGTAATATACACTTGTCTCAAGATCCAATAAATGAAGATCATAAGACATTGAAGCATTGCCATAGAATATCTCATCTTTTGAAATGGAATTCAACCGTTAATTATTAGAAGGTGGAAATTTCTCTTGTCCAAACAAGATACAAAAATAATGTTTCTACTTATGTAAGGTACATAATATATTATCTCTAACTCTATTAAAATCCCATTGGACAGAGATAAACTATATGTGCATATAGATGTGGTAGCAACTCTTCCTCTACTAGAAACTTGTAGATTTACCTCTCTCTTCGGTATGGGTTTACTTCCTTTTACATATTTCATATTGATTTATTTATCCAATATTGAAGTTGAAAAAGTATAAAAGTGTATCTCTACAACATATGTATCTGAAGTGTAGAACTTTGTCCCCTACTTATTCTATAGTTACTCAAGGTTAAGATGACAATTTCTTTTCAATTTTCATCTTGGTGACAATGGTGACAAGTGACAACTACCTTCCTTGCCTACTCCATTGACTTTAAGTGCAACACACATGGGCTTCTGGCTAAATTTAGAATTTTCTCTTAGCTTTGACTTTACCCTTTGACTTGATTTTTCCTTTGTTGACCATCAAAACAGACTTTGGTTTATCTTTCTTCATCTGGGTCTCAACTACTCTCAACATTCCAATCTACTATACAAACAATCGAACAAACTTATTGATGTTTTAGTTCACAAAAAAAGTGACTATAGGATTTCAATAATGTTTGAAAGATTACATCAGCAATCAACTCTTAGCATAAAGGGAGTCCTGGTCTCTCTATGATTTACACATATCTGATCAACTTGAGTACACATGGACCAACTGGATCACCTTCAGTCATTTTTCACTTAAACATGGTCTTTCATAATAGTTGAACAAAATTCTTCATGTTGTAGTTTATGACAAACTGACTATATGATTCTACCAATGATTGTAAGATTACATCAGTGATCAACTCTTAGACTAATGGGAATCCCAGTCTCTAGGACTTCCACATGTCCAATCAACTTGAGTACATGGGTACCAACTAGACCACCTTCATTCGTGTTGCACTTAAAGATGGCCTTTGAGACATCATACCTCTCTTGCCTTTCTTGTAATTCAAATATATTTTAGATGAATGTGACCATTTCTAGAATTCAATGTTCTCATGTCTCTTATGAAGGTAAATTATTCATGAAGCATAACATAATGTACTTGATATTAATACAGCCATCTATATGCTTATGATAATCTTTGATTTCTATTATAGGCGCATTTGGAGGTGGTTCAAGTGTTTCCTAGACATAGAGATTATGCTCATGAGTGAGAAAAATCTTTAATTTCTAATACTAGTCATGGAAGTTATTCCCATTAAACTATTCTTCTCAAGGATTGATCTCAACAAGGAGTTGTATTGTGTGTTTTCCATTATATCTATAAAGAGAACATTTGTACGGGTCAACAATTTGATTCAAAATTATTTGATTTGATGATATTCATTTGGCATTTAATAAATCAAGATCCCACTATTTTAATCATATAAATATCCCTTGCTACTAAATTAGAAGATTACAAGAAAGATCTTTTAGTGAGCCAAGATCCACAATACATAAGTTACGAGTTAACTTTGGCTAACCTCTTACAAAATAATTATTTAGGTAGGTAACAATTACGAATTGCATCCAATGCAACTCTTAGATAGATGTTGCATAACTATATTGTCATGAATCATCTTGTGAATTATATGCCATCTGTATGCCTCTAGGTGTTTAATATTGTTAAGATCACCTAATCTTGTCCAACCTAACGACCAATACAATAGGACATGCACCCTACTAAGAAGACCCACACGCTTAATATCATACTTCCACAAGATAGACATTGCACCACAATGAGAGTGCTCACACATAGTCGATTGAGGTTTTCATGTGTATTGCATAATAGAAGGCATCTTAAACTTTGATATAATTTTAAGGTATTTAATAAAATAATCATATGTATCAAATCACCACTATATACTATATTGTAAGTGTTATATACTACAACAATCACCATAAGCAATAAAATTGGATATGTCAACTAGTAAAGCATATTGAGCCAATAAGACTTGTAGAAAAACACCCAAAGATATTCACATCTAATGTAACCCTAAATCTTCCTTTACAAGGTATTCTAGTTGGCCGACTGGCAAGCTAGTCACCTGATTTGATTCCCTGATTGGGTTTTTCTTTAGTTGTTGATGGAGTCATTGCTTCATCTTCATCAAAACTCCTTAAAGGACCTTCCTTGTTGGTGTGGGCTTTTGATCGTCTCCTCCTCTCAGTCAGTGTCCAATCAGTAATGTCAACACATTGTCTCAATCTGATTGAAGAATAAAATTTTACATGGATAATGTATAGAGAGAGGCATGATATGCAAATCATATACATGTTGAGTAAGTTTATTACAAAAAATGACAGTATTACATGTTTAGACCATTCACCACAATGACCTAATTTCTATATCTAGATCCACTAAACAAAATGATTTCAAATATTTCACATTGTTTTATGTAATATAAATACATCATGTCATATACGATAGTTAGTGATTAACTTGGATCACACCACACAAAAATTTTCCAATAAATCATTTGTTGCTTTTAAACCCAAACTGGAGTTATAGGCATATGATGTAGGCTCTAATACCATTATAAAATTTTGAAGGAAGGGGACGCAATCGAAATACAAAATTTTCACAATAAGACCCTTTGACAATGGACCTGTACAATAAAATGTCAGTATATTGAAGACATAGAAGGGATATCAAATATACCTTGGCACACATTAGTTGTTCAACAACTAGACACACCTTATGTTGGTGTAGAACTAGCACTTTTAGTCCTTATCAGAAGTGGTTGTTGTTGTGGTCGGCTTGTCACCGTAGCAATATCTTATCTTCTTCTTGAAAAAGTTGCTTGTCCTCAAGCCTCCTCCCAAGAGCCTCAACCTCTACATCGTCTATGTGGATGTAGGATCTCTTTCTACACTATCTTGTTTTCTAAGAGAATGTAGAACTCAGAGTCATTGGCATGCTAGCATCACTCACTCTCTTTCTCCTCCTATTTTGAGATTTTCTCCATGGGATGAGTTCTTCTCTCTAATAGAATGAACTCTTAGACAACTTGTGTCTCAAGGTGTGTGTCTCCCCTTTTGATGTCCAACATTTTATATAAGAGAGTCATGGGCTTGGATTTCCCAAAAATAAAATCCCATTCCTATTCACAAATGACAATTAGAATCAAACTAAATAACTCAGACAAACTTACCAGATGACCAATTTATTAATGAATTGTCTGAACTGGACTTTCTAGTTGCCCAGCTCATTTTGTCAACAATCCATACTCCTATATAAATTCAGTTCCAAATAAACTGAGTCTTCACTATTTTTATTCAACTAAAATTTCACCCAATGGCCTAAAGGACTATCCAGTCTGCGGATTGACCACTTTCCTAACTAGTGGTCAAATCGGTCTGATTGATAATATGATTAGATTATCCAAACCATATACTCAACCAGTAGGCTTGCCTAGTTTCCCCATTAGGCATAAATCAACATATACATGATTCATAACCATTATAGTCATATGTGTGATTATGATCTTCAATTCATTTAAGGATCCTTATGTGTGTGACCCTATAGGTTCCTTAATACGGTGGCAGTGATGTTCAAATCATTACAAGCAAATATTTTTATCTAAAAACACGTCATTGCTACATAAGTAATAGGAATAAGTTGGAGAACAACTTCAAACAATAAAGTGACCAACGTTACAATGGCCATATAATTGATTTGTTATAGATATCTATTTTGAAGATGAGGCGTGTAGATTTCATCCTCTTAACATTAGATCTATGTTTCTTAAACTAAAGTAGAGTGTTGAGATCGTGTGAGATCAATACCACTTATTGGCTCACATGATCATGTCCATGTATACCAGAGTATCACTTATCAAATGGATAGCATATCACTCCAATGGAGGGCCAAATTCCATATACATCACTCACAATAATCCATAAGTGCCAGGATGCACATGATGACTACTTGTATGGCAACCCTTATTTAGAGTCACATTGGGTAGTGTTAAAGTACACAAAACAACATGTGATTGTTGCAGTAACTTTTGGTCTAAGGATCACAATCACCATTTTCACATTGAAATATCACTCAAACTACTATAACATGGATTTTGTGTGTTAAATTCAAAGTGAGTATGTCTGGTATAACTTTTTCTCTAACAAGTATTGATATCCAATATCATGACTAAAGAGACATACTCATTATTCAACATATATACCAGTCTTATATATTGTTGTTGTTCTATAATATCCACAATAATAACTAACTAGGGATATAACAAGAATGAATACTCTCAAATATATAAATGATCTCATGCTATAGACCTCAAACCAAACCATATGTGATCAAGTCAAAACATTCTTAGAACAATAGTACATTTATTCATTATCTCAATATTAAAAGAAACACAAGAAGTGGAATTACTTTTATTAATAATCTAATCATATATAATGTATCCCTATCACAAATGACATGATGGCTCTCATAATGTACAACTAATAACAACATATTGTGGGTTGTTGCATTGTTATGCAATATTGGACATGGAGTGTGTCCTTGAAAACATGATGTGTCGTGTCTATATGTTGCATAAGCACAAAAAAGATGGTTCGAGAAGGTTGGGAAGTTAGCTATGGGGATTTTTTTTTGAAGGAAAGTGTCATAGAAATTCTTTAGAAGCTATGATAAGCCAAGGGAGATAGTAAAAATGGGATTGAAGGTGGTCATAAAAGATTGAAAATTGCCCGGTAATAGTACTAGAGAGATGGGAAAGGGCATCTAGGATCTAGTCTAACTTTATTGAGATTGGACAGAGCTAATAACATTATTAGTTATTTGTGAGAGTGACTATGTGCATACATAGGATTCCTCACCGAATATGTCAAGGTAGATAAGAAAGGATATGATGGAAAACTAGTGACACATGTGTGCATGATCCTTTAAGTGGGCTTAAGGGTAAGTATTTTGACTAAAAAATCAAAAGAACAAACGATGCCCATTTTGGTGAAGAAATAAGGAAATTTTCATTCCTTTTCTCCTCATAATTTTCTCTAGCATGCATCTCAAGGTTGAAGATGATGACTCTCTTCCCAAATATCTTACTAATCATGAATTGATGAGTCACAATGACCAAAATCATCAAACTAAATATTTTATAGAAAGCCCCATGGGACTAAAAATGACTTCAAATATGGATCATGGGTGCATGACATTGTCTAATGTTGTGTCAATTTATATAAATGTGAGTTTTTTTAGATATACTCTATTTATCCATTTTCCTCATTAAATTAAACAACAAATATCTAGAGATTCAAGAGATATTTTATGATGATTCTGAATCCACATGATCACAAAGGACATACATTATCATAATGTGGGGTTTGGTCGAGTTATTAATGCAAAAGGGAATTTATTTTCGAGAAATGATATACCAAGAAATAATATCAAAGTGATTCAAATGTGAAACTTTTTGAAGTGTTTCATATGGTTCTAGTCCATGGGGACAAGAAGGTCTCAAGTGTAAATAACTTCCAAATGAATGAAATGATCAGATAAGTCAGATTTCTACATTTGGTTTCTACTTTCCAACATGCCACAGTAAACCATCATTCTTCTTCTCTAGTTTTGTTATCAAAGAAGAATAATAAGAAGGAGTTTGGAGTTATTATCATTTTAATCAAAGTCAGAAAATTTCTTCATCTCCTAATTGGAGAACTTCTTTGGATGAGATTTCATTTCCTTATTGTAATCCTCCTTTTTTCTTCACTTACCCTCTACGGAAAAAATTGTATAACCACGTTGGAGGACCCTAATCCTCACATTGAATCCTTCCTTTGTCTTCCTTTGGCCTAAACTGAGGTAAATCTTGTTGAGTCTAGAAAGAAATTCATTTTTAAATAAACTTTGAAGGTTAAGGTTATTCTTCACAGTCTAGATGTGGAGACATGTGTGTGGTACTAGTGATCAAATTCCTATCTTGGATATTATAATATGAAAATTCTACTAAATTCACAGGAACCAATGTCCTGGAGTGCTAATTTATGCAAATTGGGAATTTATATTGATATAAAACATGGGATGAAGGAACTAGAAATTTATGTTTCCATTATAATACCTTGTTTTATGTTATATAAGTGAGTTTTTTTTTCTATAACACACACACGCACACACACACATTATATATATATATATATATATATATATATATATATATATATATATATATATATATGAATCACATGAGTTACATTAAAAATAACATTGTATTTGAGTCTAGGGAATGTTTTATCTAAATTAAGCTCAAATAACAATAATTCATTGTGAATCTTTCTATATGGATTCAATATGAGTACAAATTGAGTTTATTGGTTAAATTTATGTTTCATGAGATTATGCATGAAATGACCCATTTATACAGAAAGTGTTCATTTATGTGAGGTATAGTTAAGTATGAGACCTAATGGGTTGTAATTAGGGTTTTATCTTTGTAAGCCTTACATGAATTTCTTATAGAATAATGCATAAATTACATACTTATGATAAAGGATGAGTAATATGGATTAATATTCAAAACAACCTTAATTCAATTTTGTTTTGTAATGCTCCGCACATCATGGAAATTCCCTGGTGTTCTAGTTTTTTAGGATGGGAAATGATATTTTTGTAGCGGTCTTTTCTTGTAGCGATCTCGATATCGGGAGAATACTTTCCACATTAGTATTTTGTTGAACATGTGTAGGAGATGGGGAATATCGATGATAGGTACCTCAACATTTTGAGATTGCACATGTTTTATTACATACCTTAATGGGTGTGGGGACATATCCACATCTCTAGTATATAAACTAGCCTGTTATGATGAATATAAATGGGAATATGATGTTAAAGCACAATCAATGCTTCTAAGGTGTTTGGATGCCTTAGAAATTAATATAACTAGTGATTATTTCTTTACAATAATATATAATGGTGCCATTTCTTGGTTCATACACAATGATGTCGGTTGTAGGTATATTAGCCTTACAATAATATACATGCACATATTAAGGCATGGTAAGACTAGTGACCCCAAACTACGATAGGTTAAGTGGATGAGATACATTAGTTGTATCTTGGTAGGAATATATTGATGAAAATTATGAGAACAATTAAAATATTGTATAGTTGAGTAAATCTAAAATTATATATCAATTATTTTATATCACATGTTCTCGAACTCAATGATATCTTCCTTATTGAACCATAATTGCTCACATTTTCTAAAATATGTGCATACTTTTATCTCTTTATATGTGTTTTAACATTCAGATGGACTTTATGTGTCACTCTCGTTGTTTATACCTTTTCATGGTCCCATATTTAATTATATCTCACACAATTGATTTTGTGATAGTTTAAAGTCATACCTCTACCTCAAGTCCCCAACAAGGCATTTTTTATTCTTTTTTGTATGAGTCAAGATTTTGTAGAAATTCAGAGATTAGTAGAAAAAGACTATGGGAGATTCTTGTATAGACAGTTCATAATGAACTTTTCCAACCGGTGATCTATGAACTAAGTCACATAAGTCATGCAAAAGAGAAGTATGGAGGCCTCCCTATATCAGAGTCAGTATGATGGAGATTCAACGAAGCTATTGATGCTGCAAATCTTGTGGAGCTAAATTTGAGGGGTGGTATTACTACATGGAACAACAATTGTAGTAGTATACACCATATTGTGAGAAATATGGGTCATGTGTCTTCCTGGATGCATAGATCATGCTGGGAGGGAACCCTAATAGCAATCACTCATGGATGAAGATGCACCTTTCCAACAGTCTAAAGCAACATGGACCTTTCAAATTTCTCAACCACTAGCTTTCCTGGACTAGCTTTTAGGGAACCGTGAAGGAGGCGTGGAGTCACAATGTAGTGGGGAATCCTCTCTTTGTCACGGTGGAGAGGATTAAGGAAGAGAAGAAAACCCTAAAGAAATGGTCTAGAAGTCTGATAGAACTCCCTAATCTCATTATTGAAGCTAGAGAAAATTTTCAAAAAAATGATATGGAGCTCAGGTTGAATCTATTAAATTGGGTGAAGATGGGAGTGCAAAAGAAGATGGCAAGGATGATGCTACATCTATAGAAGGTGGAGGAGGCTTCTCTATGGTAGCATAGTGGGATGAAATGGATTCAGGATGGTGACATGAATACCAAAGTCTACCATGTTTCTTTAAAACACAACAACATGAGGGACGAGATACATACTCTCATAAATGATGGGGCAGTGCACAAGGGTCCTGAGAAGGTTGTGTAGATGAATCTTTATTTCTTATCAAAGCTAGTATAATCAACCTAGAAGCACCAACACCAATATTGCATACCTAATAGGGGAGAAGGTTTTCCAATGTTATGGATGCCAAATTGTTAGCTATCCTTGTTGGGAAATATGGCATTAGATACAATAGAGGAAGTAAAAAAAATACTTTGATATTCTCCTTCGACAATAGATTGTATCAAAAATTGTGTAATGGGAAGGAGGGTTGTACGGTTTATACCTGGTCCTAGAGCAAGTCCAGTGACTATCCCTTGTTGTAGTGTGTGTCTTTCTTCAAGTTGCACTGGAGGACTATCAATAGTGGCCTCCTGGTTGATTACCATGGATGGTGGTTGGTTGTGTACTCCTAGAGGGTGATAATAGTCTTGTCGCCTCTATAGTAGTCTACACAGACCACCAAGAACTCTTGTCATTCTAGATGAATGAACAAGGAGTTGTCCTTTCAAGTCAATGTTCTAGAATCAACTTGTTTTCTAATTGTCTCTCCCTTTCTATTCCTCCATTTAACAGATAGAACTTGCTTAGGTTCTCATAGTACCATAATAGTAAGAAGATAAAAACTATTAGAGTTTATTGTTGTGTCTTTAGCAAGCCTCAACTACCCCTCTTTTTATAGAAGGGATAAGGTCAAGAGTTCTAGTTTGAGCATGAGCTGAAAGGATGAAATTTCATGATTTTAATGGAACCTATGAATGTTAAATCGGTCAGTTCATTGTTGAACCAGTCGGTTCACATGTGAGACAATTAATTTAACTCTTGAATCGATCATTTCACAACAAATCCTATTCGCAATTGTATTGGCAATTAATATATGATTAATGCACAGCATGACATCAACATCAATCCTTGAACCAATCGTATTGATCAACCAAACGGTCGGTTCATAGATCTGAGCCAATCATTTCACTTGCTAAACTGGTTGTTTCAAAGTTCTAATTGCCAATGCTAGTTCAGATTGACCTGACACTTGAATCGATGGTTCAACATTTGAACCAGTCAGTTCATAGTCCAATCATTCAACTTCCAACCATTGTTGTTTAAATTGAACACATAACACTTTAGTAATCAAGTTAAACATCATTCATGAATAAACTCCTATTCAAGTGTATCCTATGTGTGTGACCCTATAGGTTCCAAGTTACATTGGCAGTGAATGTCCATAACCAACTTATGAAATCACAAGCAATGAGTGGTATCTAGCAAGACATCATTGTTGCCTAAGTAATCAAAAAGTTGGATAACAAATTCAACCTACAATATATAATTGGTATTATAGTGATCATATAGTTCCTTTGTCACTGATATCTAGATTGAACTCAAGGCATGTAATCGTCATCTTCTTCAACGTTCAATCCACATTCCTTGAACTAGAGAAGATTGTCTGACATATATGTAATCTCATTATCACATATTGACTCACACCATCATGGACATGCATTTCTCAGTCTTGCTTATAAGTGGTCAGGATATCATACTCATGTAGGAGGGACAAATCCTATCTACATCACTCACAATCATCCCCAGTGTCACAATGCACCCGAGCACCACCTTTATGGAAACCCTTATTCAAGGTCACTACGAATGATGTCAAAGCACATCGAATGACATGTGATGAGTGTAGTGATTTCAGGTCTAAGAACCACAATCACCACCATCACTTTGAGAGATTATTCTGACTACCAGTCATGGTTTCCATGTATTATTCTCAAGGTGGGTCTATCCAATACACTATTTTCCAACAAGTATATATGTGTTTGGTTTGACATCACATATCATGACTTAATGATATTCTTTCATCAACCAACATACACTCTAGTCTTATATGTTATTTTTGTCTATTAGCCTTCCATAATAACATTGGACTAGGGACATAACAAGGATGTATATATTCTTGGCATCCATATAGTCTCATTGTTTAGGTCCTCAACCTAAAGACATATGTCATTGAGTAATATCATTCTTTAGACATTTATTGTGTTACATAATTATCTCATAATTGAATAAAATAAGATAAATTGGAAAATTATCTTTATTATTCATCAAATCGTTTACAAGATATGCCATTACAACCATCATATGATTGGCTCTCTGGGTATACATACCAATAGACTCTCACTTGCACTTAGAGTCAATCACTCATGAACTTAATCCCAAGTGATCTAACATGACCTCCATGCTTCTACTATGAGAGTACTTTTGTCAAGGGTTCAACCACATTACTTTCAGTTGGTGCTCTATAAATATTCACATCTCCTTGCTGTATGATCTCTTGTATGAGATGGAACTATCGTTGTATGTGCTTGGAATGCTAGTGTGATATGGTTTCCTTAGCTTGTGTAGTAGCTCCATTGTTGTCACAGTATAGCTCAATTACATCATTGATGCTTGGAACCACCCCAAGTTCAGAGATGAACTTCTAGATCCAAACAACCTCCTTTATTGCATAGATGCAACAATATACTCAGCCTCTATTATAGAATCAACAACTGTCTCTTGCTTGGAACTCTTCCATCTTACAACTTTGTTGTTTAGGCAAAACATAAATCCAAATTGCAATCAATACTCATCTTTGTCAGTTTGGAAGCTTGCATCAGTGTAACCCTTTACACCAACTCTTCCTCACCGCCATAGAAAAGGAACTCATCTTAGTTCTTCTTAAGTACTTAAGGATGTTTTTAACTGCAATCCAGTGACATTTACTGGGATATGATTGATACCTTCTAGTCAAACTTAAGGCATATGAGACATCAGGGTGAGTGCATAACATCGCATACATGATAGATCCAATTGTAGACACATATGGAATGTTACTCATGCACTCTCATTCTTCACAAGAACTAGGACATTGAGATCTAGAGATAGTAACACCATGAGACATGGGTAAGTTTCCTCTCTTTGAGTTCTCCAAGCTAAACCTTTATAGAATTTTGTTAATGTATGTGCTTTGTATTAGACCAAGAAGCCTTCTAGATCTATCCCTATAGATCTTGATTTCTAGAATATAGGATGCTTCATCTATGTCTTTCATAGAGAATGTATTTCCCAGTCAAGTCTTTACCATATGTAAAGTAGGGATGTCATTCCCCATCAATAGTATGTCATCTACATATAATATGAGGAATACAATCATGATCCCCTTAAACTTCTTATAAACACATGGTTCATCTTCATTTTGACGAAAGCCAAACTCTTTGATTATTTTGTCAAATCAAAGATTTCAACCTCGAGATGCTTTCTTCAATCCATAGATTGACCTTTGTAGCTTACATAATTTATTTGCATCCTATGGATTTATAAAACCCTCAGGTTGTATCATGTACACATCCTCAAGTAGATTCTTGAAGGAATGCAATTTTAACATCCATCTACCAAATCTCATAGTCATGATAAGTTGCAACGACAAGCATGATCCTGATGAATTAACCATGGCAACTAGAGAAAAGGTTTCATCATAATCAACACCTTTAACTTGTCTGCAATCCTTTGCAACCAATCTACCTTTGTAAGTCTATACATTACCATCCATGTCAGTATTCTTCTTGAAGACCCACTTGCACCCTATGGGTTTTACCCCTTCAGGTGGATCCACCAAGGTCCATACCTTATTGGTGTACATGGATTCCATCTTAGATCTCATGGCATCAAGCCATTTCTTAGATTCTAGACCCTTAACAGCTTCTAGGTAGGTAGTTGTCTCATCATCAATGACCGACTCATCACTTTCTTTAGTCACAAGATAACCAAATCTATCTAGCTCAAGGCATGTCCTACTAGATCTGCGAGGATCCTGAGTTACATGAGGAGTTTGAGATTCCACAATGGTTTGTGACTCTCTGTGTTCCTATTGTACCTCTATAGGTTCAATGTTCTCTTGTTGGTCTTGAACCTCTTTGAGTTCTACTTTCCTCCCACTGATTCCTTTGGAAATGAATTCTTTTTCTAAGAATACAACATCCCTGGAAACAAACACTTTATTGACAGATGGAATATAAAAGTAACACCCTTTGGTTTCCCTAAGATATCCAAAAAAATAACTTTTGTCCAATTTGGGTCCAAGCTTTTTGGGAAACCACTTTCTCACATAAGCTTCACAACCCCAAATATTCACAAAAGACACATTGGGACGCTTCCCGTACTATAATCATATGGTGTCTTTTGAACCGATTTAAATGGTACATGGTTTAGTGTAAACGTGGTGGTTTCTAGAGCATAACCCCAAAAGAAAGTCAAAAGATCACACCATATATAGCAATGTGCAATTCCTTCTTTCTTATACACCATCATGTTATAGCATTCCACGTGGAGTCCATTGTGATATGATACCACGGTCTTGTAGAAGGTCCTCAAAATCTTGGCTTAAGTATTATCCAGATTGATCAGATGGAAGTGCCTTAATACTTTTCCAAGTTGGTTATATACTTCATTCATGAAACCCTTGAACTTTTCAAGAGTTTCTAACTTATATTTCATTAAGTAAACACAACCATACCTACTGAAGTCATTGGTGAAGGTAATGAAGTACTCATAACCACCTCTAGCATTTGTTCAAAAGGGCCTCATACATCAATATGTATGAGTCATAATAGATCACTAGCCCTCTCATTGTTGTGAGTGAAGGGAGTCTTTGTCATCTTTCCCAACAAACAATACTCACATGTCTCTATTAATTCAAAATCAAAAGAGTATAGATAACCATATTTATGGAGTCTAGATATGTGATTCTCATTGATGTTCCCTAGACGACAATGTAAAATATATGTTTTTTTAGTTATCAAGTTTTAATCTTTTGGTATTAACATTGTAAACATTTGTCTTTAGATCTAGCAATTAAAGATCATAAGACATAAGGGCACTGCCATAAAAGATCTCATCTTTTAAAACAGAACATTGGCAATTCTTTATATGAAATTCATATCCATCCTTGTCCATACAAGGCATAATGACAGGTACAAAATAGTAGTTCTTGAACTCTATTACAAGCCCCATGGGCATAGATAAATTATAGTTTCCAACTATAGTAGCAACAACTCTGGCTCCATTTGTGACTTATAGTTTGACCTCACCCTTTCATAAAGGCTTACTTCTTTTCAGATCTTGCATATGTTGGTATCTATGCCCAGAGAGCCAATCATATGTTGATTGGTATAAGGCATTAGATACATGATTTGATAATAACAAAGGCAAGCTTCCAATTTATTTTGTTTATTCAAGTCATGAGATAATGAATTATATAATAAATGTCTAGAGAATAATATTACTCAATGACATATGTCTTCAAGTACGTGACTTCAAAGAATGAGATCATACAGATGTTAAGAGTATATTGTTGGGTTTTAGGGGAGGCAGAGAAGGCAGCGGAAACAAAAATTTTCTCCTCCCCAAACCCAGAACAAGGAAACGCGTCAACGTCTATACAATAGGAAAGGATGGTTTGTGGAATCATACCCTGTCCCGAGGCTTGCTCAGCGACAATACCTCGCGGCTTGTGCGGTCTTCACCTCTGATCTTGGACGGTGTCTGTGCAGCTCCTGGTCGCACCGGGACTGACGACTCCTGGTCTCACCAGGACTGTCGAGATTGACAGCTGTCCTCCGAGCGACAGAAATCTCCCGCCTCTGAAGTAATCCACACGGACCACCTGGAACTCCAATCTCCTTATCCCACAAGGAATTGGAAGGAGTCACACCCTCCTGTCAGCGTATTAGTCACCAACACACTCTCCTACCATCAATTGCTATCTACAGTTGTCTTTCCCTTGTTGTGCCTCCCTTATCGGGTAGCACTTGCTCGGGCTCTCTCGGTTACCAAAACCAGAGAGAATGACAACTTTCTAGAGCAACTGGTTGCACTGAGTTGTTCTTTGAGAAGCCCCCAATACCCCTATATATATAGGAGGGTCATGGGACAGGGTTCTCCATCCCGGGCAATGCGGTACTAAAAAGCAGGAGTAGAAGGGTTCGAGATTTTCCACAAAACAACCAACTCGCAACCTAAACCGATCGTTTCATTTCTGAAACGGTCGGTTGGGGACCTAAGTCGGTCGGTTGACACCTCAACCGATCAGTTGGGACACCTCAACCGGTCGGTTCATTTCTAAACCGGTCGGTTCTTGTTCCTGGTCAGTTCCCGATTGACTTTCCATCTTTTGTTTCTAATTGGTATCAAATACCAATCCTTGTTCCAATCAAATTGGGCAAGTGAAACGAAAGGAAAATTCTCACCAATCCTACTTTCCCAACTTGCTCAGTTGCAACAGTTGAACTGATCATTTCAAAACTTAAAGCAATCGTTTCACCCTATCATGAGTCGATCGACTCACCACTTGAGCTGATCGGTTCACCAAGCTCAATCGATCGGTTCATCACATGAGTCGATCGGTTGGGAGTGCAGATTGTGCAAAATCAGTCAATTGCAGTTTCAATCAATCTGATACTCCAATCAATGTGTCCAACACCTTGAACATTATGAAATTGAGCTATCAATTAATTGAGTGTTTAATTGAACTACTAAACTCCTTTAGTAATCAATCTAAACATTGTTTGTGGACATAACTCCTCTTCCAGGTTAAATCCTGTGTGTGTGACCCTACAGGTCCATTTCACGTTGGCAGTGAAAGTCCATAACACTTAGGACTTCACAAGCAAAGAGCGGTGCCTAGTCACACATCAGTGCTACCCAAGTGAAATAGAAAGTTCGAGAACAACTTTCAATCCTACAATCCGTGAATGGTGTTACAGTGAATGTATAATTCCTTTTTCACTGATATCCTGAATGAACTCGAGGCATGGAACAGTCATCCTGTCAACGTTCATTCACTTTCTTGATCTCAGAGTAGATTGGAAGAGATATGTATGACATCAATATCACATATTGATTCACACATGCGTGCATGCCTTTCTCAATCCTACTCATCAAGTGGCCATGGATATCAAACTCCCTCAGGAGGGACAAATCCCATATTTATCACTCACCCCTCAAAATCCCCATGTGTCAAAGCCACCCAATCATCACCTTTATAACAACCCATGTTTCAGGACTGCGTTTGATGATGTCAAAGTGTGCCCAACGACATGTGTAGAGTGTAGTGATTTTAGGTCAAAGAATCACACTCACCACCATCACTGTGAGTACTGACTGTGACTACCATGGCATGGTTCCATGTGTCAAACTCACGGTGGGTCTGTCCGGTACACTTGTTCTCTAACAAGTACCTATGTGTTTGGTTTGATATCTCTATATCATGACTAATGAGATTCTGTCATCAACCAACACCACAATCTAGTTTCGTGTGTCATTGCTGTCTATCTACCTTCCACAATGACATCCGACTAGGGACATAACAAGAATGTACAAACTCTTAGCATCTGTATGATCTCATCGTTCAGGTCCTCAACCTGAAAGCATACGTCATTGAGTACTGTCATTCTCTAGACATTCAATCTGTTCTATCACTATCTCATATGACTGAACCAGAAAGAATTGGAAGCTTGCCTTTGATGTTTATCAAATCAATCTTAATGTATCCCACCAATCATCTCATGATTGGCTCTCAGGGCATACATACCAACAGACTCCCTCTTGCACTGCGAGCCAATCACCCTTGAATCATATTCATAGTGATCTTCAAACATGTCCCACATGTTACTCTGTTCTAGTGCAATCATAGTGAGTAATGGCAACACTTTGCCAAAGTCAGTATAAATTGCATGTCTCTCATCTCTTCATTGTACGTCACATGTATGAGATGGAGTTGTTGTAATATGTGATCTAGTATTCCTTTGCTAACCTTTAGCCACATTGCATGATCAAGGATTCCATACTTGTCATCAATGAGCGGAATATCTATAAGTTCATCTCATGAACTTCCAGATCCATATAGTATCCAATGTTGTTCTCCAACACATAGATACTCGGCATTTCCTTTTAAATGGTTTTATTGGAACACTTCCAATTATCAACAAACTTTCACTTTTATATATCCTATATATATTTTGCGATTAATTTTCTATCCTTTCAGAAGTTCGCATCAATGTAACTCTTTACATTGAACTCTTCCATATCTCCATAGAACTAGTACTTATCAAGTTCTCATGGTATTCCAGTAACCCTTACTGGAAGTAGACAGATATCCACTCGTCATATCCCACATATGAGTTATCAGGATGAGCACATCATATTGCCATGTCCTACATACAAGATGATGAATGCATTTTGTTCTTGCCATGTCGATACATGCAAGATAATGGGATGATTACATACATGATAGATCCATATCTATTCTTAGTGTTCCCATTCTTCATAAGAATTGGACACTTGGCCTTGGGATACTAACTCCATGTATCATGGACAATTTTTCTCCTACTGAATCTGTACATACTGAACCCTTCAGTACAGATTGCCAATGTATGCTTTCTCTTTTCAGGTCAAGAGGTTTTCGAGAACTATCTCTATAGATCTCTATTCCTATCACATAGGAAACATCTCTATCTTCCTTAAAGATAATTTCCACTTTTGGATTTCCATTCTAGAACATTTCCATTTCACATCAACATGTGGAATGTGAACACGCTCCCACTAAATCACAGATCCCTTCTTTATCTTTGACATATCAGTCAAACCCTTTGACTATATCATCAAAGTAAAGATCCAATTCTGAGTTGCTTGTACTCAATCAATCACATTGATTAGTCCATTGTAACTTATAGACTTCATTTGCATTAGTGGATTCATAAACCTTATAGGTTGTGTCACGTACACATCCTTGTTTTATTCC
The DNA here is from genome assembly GCA_963693085.1 of Alisma plantago-aquatica. Lineage (NCBI taxonomy): Eukaryota > Viridiplantae > Streptophyta > Magnoliopsida > Alismatales > Alismataceae > Alisma > Alisma plantago-aquatica. The sequence continues at coordinate 1,132,371,899 of OY856410.1, forward strand.
TCATAGGAATGTGGTTTTAGTATCCATATGCCAAATGTCTTAGTCATTAAGTTGCAATCAACAAGCATCATCCTTCTCAAAATGTTATCCATGTGTCTTAACACTTTAGACTCATTTGCACTTATGGATTTCATCCAATGGGTGCTACCATCAAGGTCATACCTTATGGTTTACATGGATGTCATTTAGGATGAAAAGGTCATAAACCATAACTCAAAATTCGGTTCCTCATATTCATCTAGATAGTTGACTCATCACATGAACAACTTATCACATAGATAATTGAGGTGCAAGGATATAAGAATTCACAACCCTTGTGATTCTTAATTTCTTTTATTAGTGAGGGGTATTCTTTTATTAAGAAGAATTCAGTTATTTGATAATCATTCTCTAACTCCTTAGAGTATGATTCCTTCTTGATTTAGACATCACCATGCCTTAATCATGAGTTCACTATGATACACTATCATAATCACTCATAAGGATCTCAAACATTTGGTCCAAGTATTTCAATCATTGATCTTATCAAGAATTAACACTACCAAATTTGCACTTCATCTATGATAATCTTGAACACTTCAAGATATTCATATTGGTATTTCTCTAAACACCATTTGAAGTATTACCATTTGTTCCAATAGGTATGTAAATATTGTTGGATCAATGGGCTCTAGAAGGGGGGGGGTTGAATAGAGCTTCACAAACTTCACAAAAGTGATTAGACCACCAAATTATATTAAGTGCAGAACTTAATTCAAAACAGCAATTTGATGTCCTAAACTAGCATACAAAGCAAGGATAAGAGACAAGGAAAGCATGCACTTGGACAGGTGGTTTAGAGTGGTTCCATGTCCTAAACTTAGGAGCAATGTCAGTCCACTACCTAGAGTTGGTTAGGCTCTAGGATTTGTAACTTGGTTCTCTTATATATATCACACAATAAGATTACAAGCTACAACTACCAACCATCCAAGGACTTATATATCAAGCCAAGATCTTCTACCTCACCAAGGACTTACCCACCAAGCAAGTAGTCTTCAGCCTTCTTCAAAGGACTTACCTACTCTTGCTCTAGTCTTCGGCCTTGCAGGAATTACCCATCTTGCTTGAGCTTTGCCTTGCACCTCTCCTTCTCTTGGAGAGCTTTAGCACCTTCCTCCTTCACTCGGAGGCCTGGAGCAGCTAGCCTTCTTCTCCTTCACTTGGGGAAGAGCAGCAACCTTCTTCTCTTTCACTCGGAGAAGAAACTTCAATCAATCTTCATAGAGAATGGAGATGGGAGAAGTGGAAAGGAGAGCTTTACAAGATTACAAATGATAGCTCTCATACATGGGATCCTAACTCACTCATACTCATGAATTTGCTTTGAAGGTAGAGAGAGAAAGGGGCTCAAAGGATTAGAAACCACTCAACTAAGGTTAGGACCAAGCATATGTGAATGAGCAACCTTGGAATGAAGTCCAAGAGGTCCTATTTATAGTTGAGGGTGTCCCTTTGAGGTTGGGAGAGTTAAGTGGCACAAACTAGCCATTTTACAACTTGCAACGGATCTATTTTGAGTCCCACCAACTCCTCCAACGGTTGGAATTGCTTTTTCTGCATTCCAGTACAGTCTGATCGGCCGAGTTTCATTAAAGGCAACTCGGCCGACACACTAGGCGACAAGTCTGAGAGGCAGACTGTCGGTCGAGTTTCCATGGGGAAACTCGACCGATCGGTCGACCTTCAGTCTTGACCAACCAGTGGATCGGCCGAGTTTCCTATCATTGAAACTCGACCGAACAGGGATCAGCTGAGTTGGAAACTCGGCCGACAGCCCAGAAAATTCCAGAATATATGGATCGGCCGAGTTTGGAATTCGGCCGACAAAATCCCTGTTAAGGGTATTTTGGAATTTTCATAAACTGTACAAATGATGGATTTTTGAGTCCCAATCATTTTATCCATCTTAGATACAATGCAAAACATGATTATGAGTGATTACATAAAATGTTCTAAGCCTCTAAGGGCTATATTACAAAGCGGTTAAAAGTCACATGTTTTGCATGTGCCGGAAGAGTAGCTTTGGAGATAAAGGAGATTCTTTTCTTGTATCTAATATCTGCAATGATCTCAAATAGATTTGTTAGATACATATGAATGGAATGGTTAAGTCATTATCAAAATATGGGCAATGTGCGACACCTAGGTCAACATTCTCCCCCTTTTTGACAATGACAAACCATTCCTCAACATATTGAAAAGAATGTGAAAATTATACCTTTTCTTTAGGGAATTGCAAGGGGATGCAAATATGATCAATTTGTAATGCTCCCCCTCAATTCATGCTTACTCGTTCCTGCATAGTTAGTTAACACACAAGCAGACATAGCATATATAGATACTATATGATTCTAAACAAGTCTAGATGCATTTCAGTTTATAGACAAGAAAAGAACCATACAAGCAATAAAAAACAATATGATTGAGGTCTTTCTCCCCCTTTGTCATCTCAAAAAGGCAGGGGGGTAGAAGAGCATAAAAGCAAGGTCTTCTCCAAACACTCAATCAACCAAAACATAGAGAAACAGATAAATATCAAGATAAAGCATGAAAGCAAAAACCTATCATTCATCAAAATATGGAACACACTATAAGATAAGCCATACAAAGTGTTTCCAAAAGCAAACATAAGACAAAAACTACACGGACAAAACGGAGTAGCAATAGTACAACTCAGATGATGTGCCTAATGTAAATAATACAATCATAGTCCAAAAAGATATATCATGGTCATCCGAGACTAAACTAGACACATCAACTCTAAGCTACACTAATCTATGTCAACATCATCAACGGCAGCCTCCATGTCCTCGTCGGGCTGGTAGTCCTCATCGCCATCATCTGAAGGAGGAGCAGCAGCTGGGGTAGCCTCGTCTTCAGCATCGGCATCGTCATCATCATCCTCGTCTTCGGCATCCGTCGCAGTAGCCTCATCAGCGTCAGTCTCAGCATCCTCCTGGTCAGCCATATCCTCGTCTGGAGGACCAAAAGCACGTCCGGGCCACCTCGCACTCTGCTCGGCCCAAGACATGCCTAGAGCATGTAACTCATAGGCAACCTCAATAGGGGGAGCAGAAGAGGTGTATTGGGCCAGAAGCTCAGACAAACGGCCACCTGGGAGCGCCAGAACCGGAGGAGAGTATCCACCTGTAGAGTGATCAGCGGAAGCAGAAGGGGGTGGAGGAGGATAAAACTGACTATACGCAAAAGAAGCGTAGTCACCACCGGGGTAGGGCTCGTAGGTGGGGTAGGGCTGAGGGCAAGACAAAGACATGGATGACATGATGTGGCACAGATCCTGATGGTGATGTTGCTGGACCTGCATGTTGTAGGCTTGCTGATGCATGAGGTACCCCATGAGGGCCTCATTGGAGACATGGAAGTCAGCAAAAGCCGGCTGCGGAGGAGGTCGGAAAGATGGCTCAGGAGGAGGTGGTGCAGCTGTGGAGGGTGGAGGAGGAGGTGCAGCAGATGATGATGGAGGTGGAGGTGGAGCAGAAGAAGATGATGCACCAGAGGTAGGGACACTCTTTTGAAGAGTGGTCTCACTGATATAAACTCCCTTACGATCGGGCGGTAGAGAAAATCAGAAAAGAGAGATTTTCCAGTGGCATGCTGGAAAAGACCACAAATTAGGGCAGGATATGGAAGATGCGTGCCCTTGGTGTTCTTTCCCGAGTCAAAACAAGTCATATGGTGAAGGATGTAACGAGCCCATTTGACTCCTTGGTTGTTCAAAAGCAGATACATCATCATAGCTGTATTCTCAGCGATGTCCGTTTGATTCTTCTTTGGATGGACATTGCAACTGAGAACGAACGCCAAGACACGGCGAGGAGAGGACAGGGCAGAAGATGGCAGAGTGCCCTTCTTTCTATAAGGAAAATCGGGTTGCTTGAGAAACTTATGAATATCAGTCAAGTCAACCTCAATGGTCTTATAGACGTCCTCGGGATACAAGAGATCAAGATAAGCAGGGTAATCGATAATCCACGAAGCCGTGCCAACATTGCCATTGAGATAGAGATTGAACGAGCGTTCAGTAATATGGAAAGGTTGGCCGGCAATCATAGACGTCAAAACGATTGAGGTGTCCGAAGGGGGAACCAAAGAGTCGTAATTCCACCGCAAGTTAGCGTAGAATTGACGTACAGCTTTGGAGCTGTATTTTAGGTTATAAAAACGGGCATCCTCAATGCAAAGAGCTTCAAGATGATGTGTGCGAAAGAGTTGACAAGCTTCGAAAAGGTCGGCATGAAAGCTATGGGGCTGATAAAGAGCTCGAAAAGGAAAGGGAGAGCGAGGAAGGAGCTCTTTGTAGCGAGCAATAGCAGCATTGTCAACAAAAGAAAGATTATCAAACACCATATACCTAGGCGCAAGAGGAACCGCATGAGCAGGGGCGGGAACGGCACGTTTCCGGCGTTGGGACCTCATTGGAGAGGAGAACGAGGAGAGGGAGCCGATCCACGCGGAGAGAGAGAGTAGGCGGCACGCCAAGAGCAGCAAGAACACACGAACAGGTCGATTTGGGAAGAAAAACGGCCGGAGAGAGAGAGAGAGGAGCACCAGGGGAGGAAGGGTTGGGCTGGGCGTCTAGGGTTCGGTCGACTTTGCTCTAGTTGAGAGGGAGCAAGTCGGCCGATTCCTATATATATTAAACCAGTCTGCCGCCGATTGGCCGAGTTCCAGGGAGAGGAAACTCGGCCGACAGAACACACAGGTGCCCTGTGCCCGACCGATTGGCCGAGTTTCCAACTCGGCCGACAAAATCCCTGATGTGGGAAAAACCTAGATTCTAGCCCTAGCCTCAAATGACCTAAAGCAAATTTTCTGGTTGGACTAGATTGTATATTAAGCATATTTAGGCACATTCCCATCATCATAGGGTACTATTTGTCGATTAAAACCCGATTTGTGAGAAAAGCCCGAAGAAGAGATAGAAACAAGAGAAATTTTATCAAAAACAAGCATTTTGAGCAACCAAAGCATTTATAAGCAAGAGCAACACACATAAGATGTAACCAACTAATTAGAGAGCAATTCAACATCATCAAGAGAGGTTATAAGCAATTTTGATCTAATAAAATTAAATTGTTCTCTAGCAAGCGGTTTAGTGAAAATGTCGGCCAACTGATTTTCCGTATCCACATGTGTGATATAAATATCCTTTTTGACAATGTGATCACGGAGAAAATGATGGCGAACTTCTATGTGTTTAGCTCTACTATGCAATATTGGATTATAAGAAAGATTTATTGCACTAGTGTTATCACAGAAAATAGGAGAAGCATCAAAATGAATGTTAAAGTCTTGGAGCATTTGCTTCATCCATAGGACCTGGGCACAACAACTTCCGGCTGCAATGTATTCAGCTTCGGTAGTTGATAATGCCACTGTGCTCTGTTTCTTGGAGAACCAAGACACCAAGCATGGTCCCAAGAGGAAGCAAGTGCCACTTGTGCACTTTCTATCAATCAAGCAACCTGCATAGTCAGCATCACTATATGCTACAAGAGTAAAGTCCCTTGACTTAGGGTACCATAGTCCAAAATTTGGAGTTTTGGCTAAGTACCTCAAAATCCTCTTGACAGCAATAAGATGTGATTTCCTAGGGCTTGATTGAAAGCGAGCACACAAGCCAACACTAAACATTATATCAGGTCTAGAGGCAGTTAAGTAAAGTAAACTTCCGATCATACCTCTATAGAGCTTCTCATCTACCTTCTCACCTTCTTCATCCTTGTCAAGTTTGGCAGTGTTTGACATGGGTGTATCCATTGGCTTCATGTTCTCCATCCCAAAGCGTTTAAGAAGTTCAATTGTGTATTTGCCTTGGTTGATGAAGTTACCCTCCTTGGTTTGTTTGATTTGGAAGCCGAGGAAGAAGGTCAGCTCACCCATCATACTCATCTCAAATTCACTCTGCATAAGAGAACCAAACTCTTTGCAAAGATCAAGGTCAGTTCCGCCAAATATAATATCATCAACATATATTTGAATTATGAGAAAATGGGTGGAAGTGTGTTTTAGAAACAAAGTACAATCAACTGTGCCCATGATATACCCGTTATCTAACAAAAAGTTCTTTAATTTCTCATACCAAGCTCGAGGTGCTTGTTTGAGTCCGTAGAGAGCTTTTTGCAAGAAATAGACATGATTGGGTAACTTATCATTTTCAAAGCCTGGAGGTTGAGCAACATATACTTCCTCCTCGATTGTACCATTTAAAAACGCACTTTTAACATCCATTTGATAAAGCAAGAAATTTTTATAACTAGCAAAGGCAAGTAGCATACGAATAGATTCTAATCTAGCAACAGGAGCATAGGTTTCATCAAAATCAATACCTTCTTGTTGATTGTAACCTTGTGCTACTAACCTTGCTTTGTTCCTTACCACTTTTCCTTGCTCATCAAGCTTGTTGCGGTAGACCCATTTGGTACCGATGATCTTTCTATCATTTGGTCTTGGCACTAAGGTCCACACACGGTTCTTCTCGAACTGTTCAAGCTCTTCTTGCATGGCAAGGATCCACTCATCATCGCCAAGGGCCTCTTTGATGTTTTTTGGCTCCAGTTGAGAGATGAAGGCACTGTCTGCTTGTTCTTTGTTGTGTGCAGCTCGTGTCCTCACTCTTTCAAACGGGTTGCCAATGATCAACTCCTTGGGGTGATTCTTTGCAAAGCGGGGAGTAGGATCCTTTCTTTCTTCTTCTTTTTCTTCTTCTTCAACCTGCTTGTCTTTGTCTTTGATGTTGAGCTCTTTTAAGATAGGAATGATTTCATCTGCAACATCATCATCACCCAAATGCTTGCCAATACCAGGGTTAGTTTCAATAAATTTAACATTTATAGATTCTTCTATTTTAGATAGTTCAATGTTAAACACTCTAAAAGCCCTGCTAGTAGTGCTATAGCCTAGGAAGAAAGCCTTGTAGGATTTCGGATCAAACTTGTCGAGAGAGTCCTTGGTGTTCAAAACAAAACATGGACATCCAAACACATGAAAGAAATCAATTGACGGCTTCCTACCACGCCATAGTTCATAGGGGGTTTTCTTAAAAGTCGGATGAGTGAAAACTCGGTTTTGCACAAAACATGAGGTGCTAACGGCTTCAGCCCAAAACTTCTTAGGAGTGTCATACTCAAGAAGCATGGTCCTGGCCATCTCTTGTAGCGATCTATTCTTCCTCTCAACAACTCCATTTTGTTGGGGTGTGCGAGGAGAAGAGAAATTGTGCGAATAACCCGATTTTTCACAAAAACGTTCAAAAAGATCATTTTCAAACTCTCCCCCATGATCACTACGGATGGAAACAACATGACAAGAAGCTTCGTTTTCAACTCGTTTACAAAAGCTCGAGAAAACATCGAGTGTTTCACTTTTAGAAACGAGAAAGAAAGTCCAAGTAAATCTAGAAAAATCATCGACAATAACAAGACAATACTTGGAGCCGCGAAGCGTTTGTGTTCTCATAGGTCCGAAGAGATCAATATGAAGAAGCTCTAGAACTCTCTTGGTACTCATGACTCCTTTGGATTTGAAGGAGGATTTGGTTTGTTTCCCTTGAGTACAAGGTTGACATTCCTCATCCTTTTCAAAATCCAATTTGGGAAGTCCTCGAACCAAGTCCTTTTTGTTCAGTTTCTTCATTTGATGCAAGTTCACATGACCCAAACGTCGATGCCAAAGCGAAAGATCATTTTTATCCACGACTAAGCATCTATTTAGTATGGGCTTTAAAGCATCAAGAACAATCACATATAGATTACCATTTCTAGTTCCCTTATATATGACATTATAGGACAGGGAATCTAGAAGCAAGCATTCTAAGGAAGTAAAGAGCACAAGATAACCATTATCACATGATTGGCTAACACTAATTAAGTTGTGATGTAGGCCATCAACAAGCAAAACATTTTTAATGCACAAATCATTACCTACATCACCCTCACCTATAACCTTACCCTTTTTGTTGTCCCCAAAGGTTACCGATCCTCCTTTCTTCTTCACAATTTTGTTGAAATGGCTGATTTCTCCAGTCATGTGCTTAGAGCAGCCACTATCAACAATCCATTTCTTTGTGACCTGCAAGAAAAGAGGATGTCGGAACCCAACTCAAACTTTGGGGTCCGGGGCTAGCTTGGGGACCCATTTCATATTTGGGTTGGTCCCCTTAGGCTTGTAAGGACAATAGGTAGAATAATGATCATCACATTTGCAATGCATACATACCATGGGATTTTTAGAGCCGGAAGACTCTCCATTGAAAATTGGAGTTTCCACACTCTTTTTCTTACCCTTTTTCTTCTTCTTACCTTTTGGAGTAGTCGCATTGTATCCTAGACCACTAGTACCAACTTGTTTGGTAGAGTGCTCTAGAACATCATTTAGAGACTTCTTACCCGAAAGAAACCTTTGCAAAGTAGATCTTAATTTAGCATTATCATCACTAAGATTTGTAATGGTAGTAGATAAACTAGCAAGATCTTCTCTAGCATGCAAAAGGTCGGCCTCAAGACAGAGGGCTTTAGTAAGAAGAGAGTCTTTTTCAAGAGTTAAGTTTGCAACTTCATTTCTAGGCAAGATAGGTCTAGAAGATAAATCATTTGTTTGTGCAAGAAGTTTAGCATTTTCAGATTTAAGGACTACAATTTCCCTTTGATAAGCATACACTTCATCTCTCCTAGCATCATCAATAAGCTTAAGTTCAACATTTTCAGTTTTTAGAACATCTAGCTCATCTAGGCAATTTTGGTTCTCTATCTTAAGATTTTCAATAGTTTTAAGATAAGTACCATTCTCAACCTCTACTCCATTATATTGAAGTTCAAGGTCTAGAAATTGCCCTTGTAAAGAATCTATGCTATCAAGATGTAATTTCTCATTTTGATCTAGAATGTCAATCTTGGCATAGAGATCATCAACTGTCTTTCCTAATCTTTTTCTTTTAGCTTTACATTTAGCAAAAGATGATTGACAATCATTAAGCATTTCAATGAGGGTTTCCTTAGATAAATCAAGTAAACTTTCATCACTTACCTTACTTACCTCACTTACCTCAATTACTTCTTCACTAGTAGAAGCCATGAGTGCAAGGTGACATTCACCATCCTCGGAGCTTGAGGAACTTGAAGTAGAGGACTCCTCCCATGCCTCATGAGCTGCATCTTTGGGTCTTCTCTCCTTCTTGTTCTTCTTCTTGTACTTGGCTTCTCTTTTGTATTTGTCATCCTTCTTGTGGCTGCTCTTATGATAGCCCTTCTTGGCTTTTGGGCAGTCATTCTTGTAGTGGCCCTTTTGACCACACTCGTAGCATCTAGGAGTGGAGGATGATGGTTTGCCCTTGAAGTGTCTTCCTTTTGAATAGTTGGCTTCATGATCATTTACACCTTCATCTTCGCTTGAGGAAGGGCAGGGAGACTTCATGGCAAGTTGTTGTTGCCGCATCATTTCTTCAACTTGAGCTTTGAAGGCTGTGTCCTTCATCTTCTTGGACTCCTTCTCTTCTCTTTTCTCCTCTTCCTCTTGCTTGTCGAGCCTTGGTTCATGTGCTTGGAGATTACCAACCAGCTCCTCGGTTGACAACTCGCTCAGCTTGTAGACTTCTTCAATTGAAGTGACCTTTGGCTCCCATCTCTTTGGAAGAGATCTCAAGATCTTTGCATTGATGGTACCTCTATCCATGACACTTCCAAGGGCTGCAAGACTGTTCAAGATGACATTCAACCTTGTGTACATGTCCGCAACTCTTTCATTCTTCCCCATCTTGAAGTTCTCAAGTAGGCCGCCGAGCATATAGACCTTGGCCTCCTTGACTTGCTCCGTCCCTTCATAGGTGACACACAACTTATGCCAAATCTCATGCGCCGTGTCCCAAGAAGAGATGCGGTTGAACTCCGATGGTGAAAGGGCGGCGTAGATGATGCTCACAGCTTTAGCATTGAGTTGAGCACGCTTCATCTCATCTTCCGTCCATGTGGTGATGTTCCCCTTCGGCTCTTCATACTTGAGATGGACTATCTTCCACATCTCGTAGCTCACGCCTTGGATGTAGAATTGCATCCTTCTCTTCCAATATAGGAAGTTTGTGCCGTCGAAGACCGGGGGTCTCATGGAGAAGCTTCCTTCAAGATTGAGTGACCCAAGAGCTGAATCGCCCATCTTCTCCTACTTGTTGAAGTAGCTTGGAGAAGACCTGCTCTGATACCACTTGTTGGATCAATGGGCTCTAGAAGGGGGGGTTGAATAGAGCTTCACAAACTTCACAAAAGTGATTAGACCACCAAATTATATTAAGTGCAGAACTTAATTCAAAACAGCAATTTGATGTCCTAAACTAGCATACAAAGCAAGGATAAGAGACAAGGAAAGCATGCACTTGGACAGGTGGTTTAGAGTAGTTCCATGTCCTAAACTTAGGAGCAATGTCAGTCCACTACCTAGAGTTGGTTAGGCTCTAGGATTTGTAACTTGGTTCTCTTATATATATCACACAATAAGATTACAAGCTACAACTACCAACCATCCAAGGACTTATATATCAAGCCAAGATCTTCTACCTCACCAAGGACTTACCCACCAAGCAAGTAGTCTTCAGCCTTCTTCAAAGGACTTACCTACTCTTGCTCTAGTCTTCGGCCTTGCAGGAATTACCCATCTTGCTTGAGCTTTGCCTTGCACCTCTCCTTCTCTTGGAGAGCTTTAGCACCTTCCTCCTTCACTCGGAGGCCTGGAGCAGCTAGCCTTCTTCTCCTTCACTTGGGGAAGAGCAGCAACCTTCTTCTCTTTCACTCGGAGAAGAAACTTCAATCAATCTTCATAGAGAATGGAGATGGGAGAAGTGGAAAGGAGAGCTTTACAAGATTACAAATGATAGCTCTCATACATGGGATCCTAACTCACTCATACTCACGAATTTGCTTTGAAGGTAGAGAGAGAAAGGGGCTCAAAGGATTAGAAACCACTCAACTAAGGCTAGGACCAAGCATATGTGAATGAGCAACCTTGGAATGAAGTCCAAGAGGTCCTATTTATAGTTGAGGGTGTCCCTTTGAGGTTGGGAGAGTTAAGTGGCACAAACTAGCCGTTTTACAACTTGCAACGGATCTATTTTGAGTCCCACCAACTCCTCCAACGGTTGGAATTGCTTTTTCTGCATTCCAGTACAGTCTGATCGGCCGAGTTTCATTAAAGGCAACTCGGCCGACACACTAGGCGACAAGTCTGAGAGGCAGACTGTCGGCCGAGTTTCCATGGGGAAACTCGACCGATCGGTCGACCTTCAGTCTTGACCAACCAGTGGATCGGCCGAGTTTCCTATCATTGAAACTCGACCGAACAGGGATCGGCTGAGTTGGAAACTCGGCCGACAGCCCAGAAAATTCCAGAATATATGGATCGGCCGAGTTTGGAATTCGGTCGACAAAATCCCTGTTAAGGGTATTTTGGAATTTTCATAAACTGTACAAACGATGGATTTTTGAGTCCCAATCATTTTATCCATCTTAGATACAATGCAAAACATGATTATGAGTGATTACATAAAATGTTCTAAGCCTCTAAGGGCTATATTACAAAGCGGTTAAAAGTCACATGTTTTGCATGTGCCGGAAGAGTAGCTTTGGAGATAAAGGAGATTCTTTTCTTGTATCTAATATCTGCAATGATCTCAAATAGATTTGTTAGATACATATGAATGGAATGGTTAAGTCATTATCAAAATATGGGCAATGTGCGACACCTAGGTCAACAAATACATCACATGTATCATACCTAATAGGATAATCATTCTCCCACTACCTTTAGTGAAGATTGATTAATCATGTCTAAGATATTCATGTCTCTTACTGGTTCTCTAACCAAAAGAGTCTAGATTTATCCATCACATGGAAACTAGAAATGAATTTCTCATGATTGATGCTAATTTGATTGTTTGAGTTATCTATAACTTTTAGGTATCATTTTATCTTATGCATATCAAATATTACAAGATAGACAAGGCATTTGCCACAAAGATCATATCTTTAGAAATTGAAACATCAAATTTATTAATTGCCATCATTGTCATACAATATGCAAAAATAAAGTGTTTCTATCTATTCACAACTCTACTTCGTGCCCTTTAGGCTGAAATAAACCGAAACGTACTCCTATCTATGGCAGCAACACTTGCTCCAATGGTGGGTACTCCTTTCTTGGTCCTTTCACAAAGGCCATCACTTCTTTGTAGATATTGCATATCATATATGACATATCCATATCTTGGTATCATATACCTCAGATAAAGAAGCAGTTCATTTCATGATACCTTAGGTGGAGATCTCCATCCCCTCCTACATCTTCTTTTGTTCTTCCAGATATAGAGGGCAATTCCCTCATACACCCTTTCCCCATGTGCCTTGAGGTTGAAGATGGCTTGGGTTGCTGGCTAGCATCAGAACACTTCTTTGCTTTGCCCTTGCCCTTGCCCTTAAGACTTACCTTTCATTGATCTCATCAAATATTAGGGTTAGTATTTCTTCATATTTGCCTCAATATGTCCAACAACTTTATCAACATTTGTCAAAGTTGTTCATGTTGTAGTTTATCATGAACTGTATGATTCTCGCAATATTTGCAATATCATACCAATAGCCAACTCTTGGCTCAGAGGGAATCCTTCTTAGTCAGGTCTTTCCTCATACCCAATCATATTGAGTGTGTGAATACCTTACTGGATCTCCTTCTGTCATGACATACTAGGAAAATGTCTTGGAGACATCATATGTCTCATGTTGTCTCTACAACTCATAGTTCAGAGAACACAACATCAAGCACTCCTCATCAATGTCTTCCTCGGTATGCTTCCATAAGCATACTTTCAGCCATTGATGTGGTGGGATCGAGTTCATCTGGTTCTGGTATAACTAGGACTTAGAGCTTTCGCTCTTTGATTGAGAATGCTTCTCAATGTCCTAACCAATCATGGAAGTTTGTCCCATTTAGCTTGTCCTTTTCAAGGACCGATCGCAAAGAAAAGTGATTGTTGTTTGTTGTCATTTGTACTACAAAAAGGAAATATGCAATTTTAGTCCAAAAACTCATTTTTGACTTATTTGATTGATTTGAAAAGTTGATGATATAATTAGGCCTTTAATTAATAATCGCTCCCACTATTTTAGTTCAAATTGATAGCCCTCACCATCAATTCGAAAGATTGCAGCGTACAACCTTCTAGTGGGCAAGATCCTAAAATCCTCTAAGTCATGGACCAGCTTGGGCTGTCACCCACAACTTAGATCTCTCAGGTAGGCAACTCTTGCCAATTGCATCATATGCAACTCTTGATAAGATGTCATATGCAACTCCTTGCCATGATCATCTCTATGCCTCAAGGTACTAGATCCCATCTAGATCACCTTGTTAAGTCTGACCCAAAGCAAACACGATGAATATGTACCCTTCTAGGGCAGACCCACATATCCATCCTTCACGCTTCCACGAGATAGACGGTGCACCACGCTAGGGTGTGCCCACACTTGGTCGATCAAGATTTTCACGTTTGTCACATTTGGAAGGCATCTAAAACTTAATATTTAATGAGGGATTTGGTTTTATATACATATACATATCCAATCACCACAATATATAGTATGTATCATATACATGCTATATCCCACAGAAAACATGTGAAATGATAAAAGCGATGATTATGGCCATCCTAATGTGATTCTTCGAGCCAAGAGGAATCACGGTCATCTAGGTCTACATCACATGCAACCTGTACAAGATGAACTCTGTGCTTTGCCTTTCTGGGTTTGATCAACTCATCACATGACTGATCGACTCGCCATCAGGCCGGTCGGCTGGGTGCCACCAGCCGATCGGTTGGCTCCTCCAACCTGTCAGTTCACCTGGTCGTCGTGCATCTCTTCATGGCCACCACCCGCTCGTCTCGCTCCTCGAACCGGTCATCAATCGATCGTCTCACTCCTTGAACCGATCATCTGGAACATCAACCGATCGGTTCACTCCTTGAACCGATCATCTCAGCTGTCGTCAGGATGTCCGCCGTTCTTTGACATAACAGGAAATAAAAATCTATCATATTTTACATTGTTAAAAGAGAAACCTCGAGTTACATTCGAGGGGAGCAAAGGTAGGAAAGAAATCTCGAATTATTTCGAGTTACATCAGGAATAGGAGAAGGAAGATCGGTGCGCAGACCGAGATGCAAGCAACCACATACAACCATACACATATAGGGTTTATTGGCCATAACCACACTATACATCCACCACAAAACTCATTTAAGGGTGACACGTATCAAGTGCATTCATAATACATATCATATATGTAAATTGGGATTTATGGATTTAGGATTTGACATGCATAAAGCCAATTTTATTCGCATCATATGCAATAAATAAAAGCCACAAACTAAAATCGATCATATCGATAATCCCTAAAGTATAGAGCAGTTGACGTGGCTATGATACCAATGTTGGGTTTCAGGGGAGGCAGAGAAGGCAACGGAAACAAAAAATTTCTCCTCCCCAAACCCAGAACAAGGAAACGTGTCAACGTTTATACAATAGGAAAGGATGGTTTGTGGAATCATACCTTGTCCCGAGGCTTGCTCGACAACAATACCTCGCAGATTGCATGGTCTTCACCTCCGGTCTTGGACGATGTCTGTGCAGCTCCTGGTCACACCGGGACTGACGACTCCTGGTCTCACCAGGACTGTCGGGATTGACAGTTGTCCTCCGAGCGGCAGAAATCTCCCACCTCTGAAGTAGTCCACACGGACCACCTAGAACTCCAATCTCCTTGTCCCACAAGGAATTGGAAGGAGTCACACCCTCCTATTAGCGTACTAGTCGCCAACACACTCTCCTACCACCAATTGTTTTATGCAGTTATCTTTCCCTTATTGTGCCTCCCTTATCGGGTAGAACTTGCTCGGGCTCTCTCGGTTACCAAAACTAGAGAGAACGACAACTTTACAGAGCAACTGGTTGCACTGAGTTGTTCTTTGAGAATCCCCCAATACCCCTATATATAGGAGGGTCATGGGATAGGGTTCTCCATCCCGGGCAATGCGGGACTAAAAAGCAGGAGTAGAAGGGTTTGAGATTTTCCACAAAACAACCAACTCGCAACCTGAACCGATCGTTTCATTTCTGAAACGGTCGGTTGGGGACCTGAGTCGGTCGGTTGACACCTCAACTGATCGGTTGGGACACCTCAACCAATCGGTTCATTTCTAAACCGATCGGTTCGTGTTCCTGGTCAGTTCCCGGTTGACTTTACATCTTTTGTTTCTAATTGGTATCAAATACCAATCATTGTTCCAATCAAATTGGGAAAGTGAAACGAAAGGAAAATTCTCACTAATCCTACTTTCCCAACTTGCTCGGTTGTAACATTTGAACCGATCGTTTCAACACTTGAAGCAATCATTTCACCCTGTCATGAGCCGATCGACTCACCATTTGAGCCAATCGGTTCACCAAGCTCAGCCGATCAGTTCATCACATGAGCCGATCGGTTGGGAGTGCAGATTGTGCAGAATCAGTCAATTGTAGTTTCAATCAATCTGATACTCCAATCAATGTGTCCAACACCTTGAACATAATGAAATTGAGCTATCAATTAATTGAGTGTTTAATTGAACTACTAAACTCCTTTAGTAATCAATCTAAACATTGTTTGTGGAAAAAAACTCCTCTTCCAGGTTAAATCCTATGTGTGTGACCCTGCAGGTCCATTTCACGTTGGCAGTGAAAGTCCATAACACTTATGACTTCACAAGCAAAGAGCGGTGCCTAGTCACACATCAGTGCTACCCAAGTGAAATAGAAAGTTGGAGAACAACTTTCAATCCTACAATCCGTGAATGGTGTTACAGTGAATGTATAATTCCTTTGTCACTAATATCCCGAATGAACTCGAGGCATGGAATAGTCATCCTGTCAACATTCATTCACTTTCTTGATCTCAGAGTAGATTGGAAGAGATATGTATGACATCAATATCACATACTGATTCACACATGCATGCACACCTTTCTCAATCCTACTCATCAAGTGGCCATGGATATCAAACTCCCTCAGGAGGGACAAATCCCATATCTATCACTCACCCCTCAAAAGCCCCATGTGTCAAAGCCACCCAATCATCACCTTTATAACAACCCATGTTTTAGGACTGCGTTTGATGATGTCAAAGTGTGCCCAATGACATGTGTTGAGTGTAGTGATTTCAGGTCAAAGAATCACACTCACCACCATCACTGTGAGTACTGACTGTGACTACCATGTCATGGTTCCATGTGTCAAACTCACGGTGGGTCTGTCCGGTACACTTGTTCTCTAACAAGTACCTATGTGTTTGGTTTGATGTCTCTATAACATGACTAATGAGATTCTGTCATCAACCAACACCACAATCTAGTCTCGTGTGTCATTGTTGTCTATCTACCTTCCACAATGACATCCGACTAGGGACATAACAAGAATGTACAAACTCTTAGCATCCGTATGATCTCATCGTTCAGGTCCTCAACCTGAAAGCATACGTCATTGAGTACTGTCATTCTCTAGACATTCAATCTGTTCTATCACTATCTCATATGATTGAACCAGAAAGAATTGGAAGCTTGCCTTTGATGTTTATCAAATCAATCTTAATGTATCCCACCAATCATCTCATGATTGGCTCTCAGGGCATACATACCAACATATATACATTGTCATTAAGTCCCTGACCGGTTGTTATTGTGGAAGGTAGATAGACAACAATAACACATATAATTAGAGCGTCAGTTGGTTTATGATAGAGTATCATTAGTCATGATATGGCAATATCAAACCAAGTACATAGATACATATTAGAGAATAGTGTATCAGACAGACCCACCATGAGACTGACACATGGAAGCCATCATCATGGAAGTCATAGTCAGCTCTCACATTAATGGTGGTGGTTGTGGTTCTTAGACTTGAAATCATTACACTCATCACATGTCGTTGGGTACACTTAGACATCATCAAACACAGTCCTGTAACATGGGTTGTTATAAAGGTGATGATTGGGTGACTTTGACACATGGGGATTGACTGTGAGTGATAGATAAGGGAATTGTCCCTCCTATAGGAGTATGATATCCAAGGCCTCTTGATTAGAGAGACTGGGAAAAGTATGGCCATACACATGTGAGTCAATATATATGATATTGAGCTTACATATATCCAATGCAATCTACTCTAGTTCAAGGAACAAGTTTGAATAATAATGAGGATGATTGCTCCATGCCTCTACTTCAATCTAGATATCTGTGACAAAGAAACTATACACATATTGTAACACCACACACAGATTGTAGGTTGAAGTTGCTCCCCAACTTTCCATTCACTTGGGTAGAAATGATGTACAACTAGGCACTGCTCATTGCTTGTGATGTCATAAGCTAGTTATGGACATTCACTGCCAACGTGATATGGGACTTATAGGATCACACACATAAGAACTCATCTAGAAGAGGAATCTTGAATGATAATTGAATTGATTACTAAAGTATTTAGGTATTTCAATTTACTTAACAGATCAGCTGACTAGACTGTCAAATGATTAGTTCAAGTGTTGAGGCAGCCATTTGGAGTGCCATGCTGATTGTATTATACATTGGTTGGAATTTTGCCTAACATGGACTTTGAGATGCCTGTCTCGCTTATGAGAAATGGCAGTCTAGCCTGGTGTGAGATGCCTATCTCAATTGCACCAAATAGACATCTCGGGGGTGCAATTCGATTGCATCAAGGATTGGTGCTGATGTCAAGTTGAGTGCTAATTGGAATTGAATTGCCAACATATGTACAGAATTGGAAGGTGTGAAATGATTGTTTCACTTAGCAAAATGACCGTATCACGTATGAGATAATCATCTCACTGGGTGAGATGACCATTTTAGCGCACGTAGGTTGTGAAACTTCTAGAATTGTTGCGGAAATTCAAGATCATATGGTCCTTTCCACTCCCGCTTTAGTCACGCATTGGCTGAGGACTGGGGGCCCTGACCCTAACCCCTCCTATATATAGAGGGATATTGGGGGCTTCTCAGGACACAACTACTACACAAACAATTGAGAATTAGTTTCTCTGACAATTGTTGTCCTCTCTAGTTGTGGTAACCATGAGAGCCCAAGAAAGTCCCACCTGACTAGGGATGGATAGCCAATGAAGAGAAACAACTGCGGATCATTGTTGTAGGAGAGCATGTTGGTGACTAGTACACCAATAGGAGTGACAACTCCTTCTTGTCCATTCTGGCAGGATGACAAGATTTCTAATTGGTCTGTGTGGACTACTCTAGAGGCAGGAGTCCATTGGTTGCTGCTAGAAGGGAAACATCAACTCACAGTTTGTGTCGAGATCTAAGGGTCCACTACAACAGTTGTCCGAGTGTACTATCCGTAGAGGAGAAATCAGACGAGTCCCAGTGCAATCAGGAGTTGCACAAACACTGTCCAAGATAGAGTGCACATCTACATCTATGAGGATTGTCATTGGACTTGCTCGAGGACCAGATTTATCTTTGTGAAACAATCCTTCTCATTGCATAGTTATTGACCCAATCTGCTGGTAAATGGGAAAAATGTTAGTAAAAATTTTGTTTCCACTGCCTATCGGTGTCGTACTTCCCTATAGTGGTCTCGAAGTCACATCAATTAATTATGTTTTGGGATAATCGATATGATCAGATTTTTGGTTTTGTAGTGTTTATTTATTGCATGTAATGTGAATATTTAAACTGGTCGATGTTCACTTCTATCTAAATCACCACATAAAGAACCCAAATATATATATATATATATATATAATCTGTGTGTGTATGGTTGTGGTTATTTATTCCTATGATTAATCGGATTGCGTATCAAACCTCTATCTCTTTTCCAAATGTAAATTAATGCTTTTCTTCCTATTTCCTCTAAAATGTAACTTGAGGTTTTCCCATAGACAATGTAATAAGAACTAGGATAGTTTTAATTTATGTTTTGACGTGAGATGACGATCTATAAAAAGATGAAATGACTGGCTCATGAGACGACCTAATCGACTGGAGGACCGAGGAGGCCAGACGACTGGAGGATGAACCGATTGATTGGTAGCCCAACCAAATGACTAGAGGTGTTCAAACGCTACTTGGACATGAGAACCAAACGACCGCTTTAGAAGAGCCCAACCAAGTGACTAGGAGGTGAGCCGGCCGGTTCAAGAGTTGAACCAATCAACCTGGATTGGTTTGAGCACAGATCTTCACCAACAACAGGTTCCATATGATGTGGACCATAGGTGGTAGTAATTCCTTGTGGTTCCAAGGAATTACATTAGTATGGGCATAACCATCGCTTGTGTGTTTTATTTATTGCATGTTCTCATTTGTGGTCATAGCATATATATGATACATACTATATATTTAGTGATTGGATAAAGTACATATATTTATACAAACAAACTCCCTCAACTTAAATATTAAGTCTTAGATGTTTTCCAATAGAAACCCACATGAAAAAGCTTGATCGACCAAGTGTAGTTTATGCCTTTGCGTGGTGCGTCGTCTATCTCGTGGAAATGTGTTGGTAGATATGTAGTTTTGGCCTTTACAGGGTGCATATCTATCGTTTTGATTGTTGGGTCGGGCTTGATTGGTGATTCTCAAAGCATTTGGGCCCAGAAGTATGCAGATGATTATGGAAAGGGGTTGCAGATATCATCTATCCAAAATTGAATATGATGCAATTGTCAAGAGTTGCCTACCTTGATGGTTGACTGTGTTCGCGGTGTTGATCAGGTCACCATTAAATTATCTTGGATATGGCCCACTAGAATATTGTATGTTGCAATATTCCAAATTGATATTGAGGGATATCAATTCGTATAAAATAGTGGGAGCAATAATAATTAAAGACCTAGTTAATATCATCAAATCAAACCAAATAAAAATGTTTTGAAAAAGGTTGCAATATTTCTTTGTAGAATCAAATGTCAAACACAAACACGTTCAAATTGCAATCAGTCCTCAAGAAGGACAAAATAGGATAAAATTTCACAATTGGTTAAGGACTTTGAGAAATGTTCTCATCAATGAGCAAAATCTCTATGTCCTTGAAAGACCAATCCTAGAGGAATCCACTCCAAATGTGCCTAACGCTAAAAGGATGCATATTGGAAGCATGCCAATGATGCCATAGACATTTGAATACCTAATGTTTTGTTGTATGAACAATGAGTTGCATGAACAACATAAAACATGGACATTCTCAAGGTGGTAACACATCTTAAGAATCATGTAAAGTAAGAAGGTATAATTTCTCTCAAGCACTAGTTGAGTGCAAACTAACAAAGAGAGGTCAAGTAGAACCCCATATGCTCAATATGATTGGACATATAGAATGACTATGTTTCTCTTTGGTCAAGGGTTGACCATAGATATGATTATGCAAGTGTTTCATGAATCATATAATCAGTTTATCAAATGATTGGCATGTTGATGCCAAAGCAAGGAAGAAGGACAAATCCATGATGATGATCAGTAGAAGTGAGTCCTAGGGCAAAAGCAAGGCTAAGAAGTGTTCTGAGGCTAAGCTAAAGCCCAAGTCTTCTACACTCAATATATGGATAAGAGTAAGTGTAAAAGGAATTTGTCTTTTTCATTTAAAGGATAAAGAAAAGAAAATTCCACCATTGTCACTTGTCTGGACATTGGAAAGGAATTGTCCTCTTCATAGAGGATCTCAAGAAGTAGATAGAGATAGAGATCTCTACTTTAGGGCCTTAGAAGATATAAGCTAGAACTGTGTGGGGGCAAGGGTTGCTACCTTTACATTTGGGAGTTGTCATTCATGGGCACATAATAGAATTAGTGATTTGCTATTATGTACTTGCCATTAATGAAAACATCATATGTCTTTTATGACAAGAACATTATGTTTCATTTTAAAAGATATGATCTTTTATGGCAATGCCCTATGTCTCACAAACTATACTTGATAGCTATAGAGACAAATGTGTATGACAAATATATTGAATGACTTGATAACTCAAACAATGAATACCTATAACATTGTCATCTAGAGCGCATAAATGAGAAATGCATTTCTAGAATCCATATGATGGTTATCTACACTCTTTTGGTTATTGAACCAATAGAGACATGCATGTCTTAGTTGTTGTGCAATATGACAAAAGCATCTTCACTAGATGTAGTGGGAGATCGACTATTCCATTAGTACTAGTACATACTGATGTACGTAGACCTTTTTGAATGAATGCTAAAGGTAGTTACAAGTACATCATTATATTTACTAATACTATCAGTAGATATTGAAATTTGTATTTAATGAAATGCAAGTTTGGATCTCTTAAAGTGTTCAAGGAGATCATAAATGAAGTATGTAAGTAAATTGGTAAAAGTATTAAGATACCTTGATATGATCAATGTTGAAATACGTAAACCAAGAGTTTGAGGACCTTCTAGGAGATCATGATAGTGTAACATAATGAAATCCACCCAAAACATATTGATGTATCAGAAAGAAGGTACCACACCCATATTAAGTCATGGTGAGATTATCAATAAGATCTAGCTAATCTTACAAATTCTTTTGGGTACATGCTTTACAATAAAACAATGTACCGTCTAAAATGGTTCAAAAGACACCATATGATATATGGCATGGAAAGTGTCCCGATATGTTTTTATAGTGATTAGAGTTGAAAGATTGCATAAGAAAATAGTTTCTTGAAAGGCTTTATCCACAAATTACATGAATGTTATCTTGTTGAATACTACTTATATTCCAACCTGACAACAAAGTGTTTGTTGTAAGGATGGTTGAATTCCTAAATGGAAATTAGTTCCAAAAGAATCAGTGGGAGTAAAAGTAGAATTTGAAATGTTTGAAACAAACGAGAAACCATGAGTGTAAAGAGGTACAATAGGAACAAGGAGAATCACAAGTTATTGTGGAATCTCAAGTTCCTTATGTAAGCACAAAATTCATAGTTCTAGTAGAACACGCCTTGAGTTTGATAGATTATGATATCTTATAACTCAGAAGGAATGCAGTTGATCATAGAGATGGGTCAACAACCTACCTAGAAACAATTGAGGGAGCAGAATCTGAGAAATGGGTTTAGTCCATTAGATCAATCATGGACTCTATGTAAACCAACAAGGTATGACCTTGGTGGATCCACTTCAAGGGGTAAAACCCATTGGGTGCATTTGGATCTCTGTAATAAGACTAACATGGAAGGGTAAATTGGGTTAAAGAGTTTCATACTAGTTCAAGGTGTTGAACGTGATGAAGTCTTTCACCATTTGCCATGATTAAATCCATCTGCATCATGCTTGTTGTTGCAACTTAGTATGACTGTGAGATTTGGCATATGGATGTTAAAATTGCATTCCTTAAATGGAATAATTATGAAGATGAGTACATGACACAACCTAATGGTTTTATAAATATATTAATGCAAATAAAGTCTATAAGCTACAATGGTTAATCTGAGGATTAAAGCAGGCATCTCAGAGTTGGAATCTTCTATTTGACAAGATAGTCAAAGGGTTTGACTTGAGTCAGAATGAAGATGGAATCTGTGATTATAAAAGATTTAGTGGGATCATATTTATATTCCACATAATGATACAAAATAATGTTCTTATCCTATAAATGTGTTAAAACCTGGCAAGGAAAGTGCATTCTCTAAAGGGTTTAGGTGAAGCATCCTATGAGATAGGAATTAAGATCTATAAAGATAGATCTGGAAAGCTTCTTGACCTAAGAAAGAGCACATACATCGGAAAGATGTTGAAGGGTTCACCATGCAAGACTCAGTGAAAGAAAATGTGTCCATGATCCAGGGAGTTAGTTTCTCAGGAGCCTAGTGTCCCAATTCTTATGAAGAATAGGAACACATGGATAGATGCCATATGCATTCACAATTGGATCTATCACAAATGCAATGTTGTGTACTTATCTTGTTATCTCATATGTATTGGACATGATGAGAAGATATACAGTAATCTCGTATGTATTGAAGAGAGGATATCCAATCATCACATATGTATTGGACATGATGAGAAGACATATATATACTTTCCTAGAAATCTCATATGTATTGGACATGACGAGAGGGTATATGTCAGATACCAGTGCGAGTCACTAGATTACCATAAAGAACATCCTTAGGTGCTTGTGAAGCACTTAAAGGATTGGTTCCTTGGCTATGGTAATAAGACAGAGTTGGATGTAAAGGGTGACACCCATGCAAGCTTCCAAACTGACAAAATAATCACAATCTAAATTTATGTTTGATGACAAATGAGAATTGTAAGCTAGAAAGAATTATGAGCTAATGATAGTTGTTCAAATCTACAAATGAAGTCAAGTATCTCTGTTCTATGAGAACAATAGAGGACATTGTATAGATCAGGAAGTTCATATGGGTGAACTTGTGTGAGGTTCCAAACCATTGGTGACAAAGTAGAAATATTGATGACAACAATGGAGCTACTCGTTAGGCTGAGAATCTCATATAGCATACTACAACACTTCCATCTCATGTGAGTATTCATACACTGAAGAGATGAGAAAATTGCAAAATACTGACTTAAAGCAAATGTTGCTAAACTTGCTATAAAAGCACTTACATAGAATAAGCATGATGGTCCTGTTAGGTCACTCGAGATGAGATTCTTGGGTGATTGGCTCTGAGTGCAAGTGGGAGTCGATTGGTATGTATGCCCAGAGAGCTAATCATAAGATGATTGGGATAAGGCATTAGATACATGATTTGATAATAATAAAGACAAGCTTCCAATTTATTTTGTATATTCAAGTTATGAGATAATGAATTGCATAATAATTGTCTAGAGAATGATCTAACTCAATGACGTATGCCTTCAAGTACGTGACTTGGAAGAATGAGATAATACAGATGTTAAGAGTATATACATTCTCATTATGTACCTGATCGGTTGTTATTGAGGAAGGTAGATAGACAACAATAACACATAAGATCAGAGTGTCAGTTGGTTGATGACAGAGTCTCATTAGTCAATTTATGGCAATATCAAACCAAGCACACAGATACATGTTAGAGAACAGTGGATCAGACAGACACCGTGAGACTAACCCATGGAAGCCATCATCATGGAAGTCATAGTCATCTCTCACAGTGGTGGTGGTGGTTGTGGTTCTTAGACCTGAAATCATTACACTCATCACATGTCATTGGGTACACTTTGAAATCATCAAACGTAGTCTTGAAACATGGGTTGTTATACAGGTGATGATTGGGTGACTTTAACATATGGGGATTGACTGTGAGTGATAGATAAGAGATTTTTCCCTCCTACAGGAGTATGATATCCAGGGCCTTTTGATTAGTGAGATTGAGAAAAGTATGGCCATACACATGTGAGTCAATGTATATGATATTGATCTTACATATATCTCATGCAGTATGCTCTGGTTCAAGGAACAAGATTGAATAATAATGAGGATGACTGCTCCATGCCTCTACTTCAATATGGATATCAGTAACAAAGGAACTATACAAACATTGTAACACCATACATAGATTGTAGGTTGAAGTTACTCCCCAACTTTCCATTCACTTGGGTAGCAATGATGTGTGACTAAACACTGCTCATTACTTGTGATGTCATAAGCTAGTTATGGACATTCACTGCCAACATGATATGGGACCTATAGGGTCACACACATAGGAACTCATCTAGAAGAGGAGTTTGATATTGAATGATAATTGAATTGATTACTAAAGTGTTTAGGTATTTCAATTTACACAACAAATCAGCTGACTAGACTGCCAAATGACCAGTTCAAGTGTTGAGACAGCCGTTTGGAGTGTCAGGATGATTATATTGTATATTGGTTGGAATTCTACTTGACCTAGTCTATGAGACTCCCATCTCACTTGTGTGAAATGGTCGTCTGGCCTGGTGCGAGATGTCTGTCTCAGTTTCACCAAATGGTCGTCTCGGGGGTGCAATTCGATTGCATCAAGGATTGGTGATGACGTCAAGTTAAGTACTCATTGGAATTGAATTGCCAACATATGTGCAAAATGACTCTCTTGTCCGTGAGATGACCATTTCGACACATGCAGGTTGTGAAACTTCCAAAAAATTTTGCAAAAATTCAAGATCTTTTGGTCCTTTCCACTCCCGCTTTAGTCCTGCATTGGCTGGGGACTAGGAACCCTAACCCTAACTTCTCCTACATATAGAGGGGTACTAGGGGCTTCCCAGAATACAACTACTACACAGACAATTGTGAATTAGTTTCTTTGACAATCATTGTCTTCTCTAGTTGTGGTAACCATGAGAGCCCATGAAAGTCCTACTCGACTAGGAAGGGATAACCAATGGAGAGAAATAACTGAGGATCGTTGTTGTGGGAGAGTATGTTGATGACTATTATGCCAATGGGAGGGACAACTCTTTCTTTTTCATTCTGGCAGGACGATAGGAGTTCTAGTTGGTCCGTGTGGACTACTCTAGAGGCAGTAGTCCATTGGTTGATACTAGGAGGGCAACATCAACTTACAGTCTGTAGCGAGATATGAGGAGGCACTGCAACAATTGTTTGAGTCTGTTGTCTGTGGAGGAGTATTCAGATGAGTCTGAGCGCAATCAGAAACTACACAAACACTATCCAAGACAGAGTGTGCATCTACATCGATGAGGATTGTCACTGGACTTGTTCCAGGACTAGGTATATCTTCGTGAAACCATCCTTCTCATTGCATAGTTATTGACACGATCTACTGGTTCATGGAAAATATGTCGGTAAATTTTTTGATTCCACTGCCTACCCGATGTTGTATTTCCCTACAACATATACGAACATATGTGAGATCCATATCTTGCATCTAGTACCCAATATGAAGAAGTAGACAAATTTATCTCAATAATGTATATGCATGAAGTGGATATCTCTATCTCCTCCTTCCTCAGTTCCTCTAGGTCGAGAGGGCAATTCTTATTCCAATGTCTAGGTTGGTGACAATCGCCTCCTTTGTTCACCCCTCCCTTTGCTTTGAGTACAAAAGACTTGAGTTTTTGTCTAGCTTTAGAACTCTTCTTAGCCTTGATTTTGCCCTTTGAATTCCCTTTTCTACTGATCATCATCACATACTTGGGCTTGTCTTTCTTCATCTGTGCTTTAACTGTTCTCAACATGCTAAGTAACTCTGACAATGGCTTATCTAAATCATTCATGTTGTGACAAACTAACTATATGACTATGATAGTGACTGCAGAATCACATCAGTGGACAACTCTTGACCCAAGAAAAATCCCAGTCTAGCAAGGTTCTCCATATACCCAATAAGCTTGAGCACATGGGGACCTATTGAATCTCCTTCTGCCATGTTGCACTTGAATAACGCCTTGGAGACATCATATCTCTCCGATCTTGTTTGATCTTGGTACATGTTCTTATGATTTGTTACCATCTCAACATTAGGAACTTGACATCAATGGCATCTCCGCAACTCATAGTTCATTGAGCACAACATTAGGAACTTGACATTAATGGGATCTTTAAAGTGCTTCTTATAAGCATCCTTGTCAGCCTTAGGCACAGTGGGATCATGTTCATATGGCTCTAATGTCTCCAGGACATAGAGCTTGTTCTCTTGCGTGAGAAAAATTGTCAATGTCCTGAACCAAACATGGAAATTATACCCATTCAACTTGTCCTTCTCGAGGACCAATCACAAGGAAAACGTGCTATTAGTTGCCATTTGATTCTATAAGGAAATTTTGCAATTTTTCAAAATACTTTTGATTTGATTTGATTAAAATCAAATTTAACGATGTTTAATTAGGCCTTTAATTAACTATCGCTTCCACTATTTTGTTCAAATTGATAGCCCTCAAATATCAATTCGGAATATTACAGTGTACAACCTTCTAGTAAGCCAAGACCCAAAACAATTGATTTATTACCCGACCAACGCTAGTGTTCGTATTCAACCATTAAGGTAGGAAACTTTTTATAATTGCATCTTATGCAATTCTTAGGTAGATGGTATGCGCAACTCTTTGCCATAGTCATCTACATGCTTCTAAGTACTTAATATCATTAAGATCACCTAGTTAATTCTGACCCAAAAGACAACACGATAGTAATGCACCCTACTTGACATGCCCACATGACTACCATCACACTTCCACAAGATAGATAGTACACCACACTTGGCGTGCCCATGCATAGTCGATCAAGATTCTCATGTGTGTTTCTTATGAAAAGCATCTAAGACTTAACATTTTTGCTTGAGGGATTTTATGTTTATATAAATACATATATGTATATATATATCCAATCATCATATACTTATAGTATGTATCATATACATGCTAGATCCTACAAACAAAACATGCAATTGAAAACACAAGTGATGGTTATGGCCATACTACTGTAATTCCTTAGATCCACAAGAAATTACTACCACCTAAGGTATACATCATATGTAGCAACCTATTGTTGATGAAGATATGTGCTTGAACCAATCCATGTCAATTGGTTCAACTCTTAAACCAATCAGTTCACTTCCTAGTCGGTCGGTTGGTCTCTCAGAATGGTCGCCTAGTTTTGGGTCCAAGTGGCTTATGGACACCTCCACTTGATTGGTTGGGCCACCAGCTGATTGGTTTGGCTCATCCTGTCGTATGGCCTCCTCGGTCCTTCATGTGATCGTTTTGTTTTCTAAAACATGTGGTTCTTCTAGTGTCGAATGTCTTCTTTTCCATAACAAGAATTAAAACTATCTTAATCCTGTTTAACATATTACATGGTAATAGGGAAACCTTGAGTTAGTGAGGGGGCATAGGAAGGAAATAATTAATACTTTTACATATTGAATAGAAGAGAGAGGCTCGATATGCAAATTGAGATATAAATAGAAACAACCATCTAACCAAAAACAAAGATCTAGGGTTATTGGCCATGACCACGCTAACATCTACCATCAAAACCAATTTTAGGGCGGCACATATAAATTATATGTATGTATATATATATATATATATATATATATATATATATATATATATAGGGATCATATGTGGTCTTTAATTAGATATGCACATTAGTCATTTTAAATATTCACATGCAATAAATAAATGATAAATAGAAATCCAATCATATTGATTAAATCCCAAAGCATAGTAAATTGATGTGGCTCTGACACCACTGTTGGAAAATATGGCATCATATACAATAGTGGAAATATAAATTTTACTATCATATTCCCCTTAGACTATAGATCAAGTAAACAACAAGGTAATGGGAAGGAGGATTGCAAGGATATACCTGGTCTTAGAGCAAGTTCAAGGACTATCCGTTACTACAATGTGCGTCTTTCTTCAAGTTGCATTGGACGACTGTCAGCATGGCCTCTTAGTTGATTACCAGAGATGGCGGTTGACTGCGTCATCCTAGTGGGTGGCAACAGCCTCCTCACCTCTGTAGTGGCCCACATAGACCACTAAGAACTCTTATTGTTCTAGATGAATGGAAAAGGAATTGTCCCTTCTAGTCAACGTGGTAGCATTGACGTGATCTCCTAATTGTCTATCCTTGTTATTCGTCTCACTGACAGGTAGTACTTGCTCGGGTTCTCACATTACCACAACTATGAGAAAATAATAATTGTCAGAGCTTATTGTTATCTCTAGAAAGCCTCGAGTACCCCTCTGTTTATAGGAGGGTCAGAGTTAGGAGTTCTAGTCTGAGTGGGAGTTTAAAGGACAAAATTTCATAAATTTTCTGGAACATGTAACGTTAAACCGGCCGGTTCACTATTGAACCAACCGGTTCACATGTGGGACGATTGGTTCAACTCTTGAATTGGTCATTTCATAATGTTTCCTGTTTGAAATTGTATTGGCAATTAATATTCGATTAATGCACAACATGACGTCATCATCAATACTTGATCCAATAATATTGATCAACCAAATGGTTGGTTCACAACCTAAACCATTCACTTCACATATCTGAGCAGATTGATTCACTTGGTGAACCAGTCGTTTCAAAATTCTGATTGCTAATGTTGGTTCAAATTGACCTGGCACTTGAATCGTTTGGTTCAACACTTGAACCGGTCAGTTCACAGTCTAATTAGTCAACTTTAAACTATTTTTTTAAATTGAATACCTAACACTTTAGTATCAAGTTAAACATCATTCATGAATAAAATCTTATTCTAGGTGTATCCTATGTGTGTGACCCTATAGGTTCCAAGTTACATTGGCAGTGAATGTCCATGACAAACTTATGACATCACAAGCAATGAGTGGTATCTAACAAGACATCATTACTGCTCAAGTAAACAAAAATTTGGAGAGCAACTTCAACCTACAATCTATGATTGGTGTTATAGTGATCGTAGAGTTCCTTTTTCACTGATATCCAAATTGAACTCAAGGCATGGAATCGTCATCTTTTTCAACGTTCAATCCATGTTCCTTGAACTAGAGCATACCGTCTGAGATATATGTAAGCTCAATATCACATATCGACTCGCACCAACATGGTCATGCATTTCTCAGTCTTGCTAAGCAAGTGGCTAGGATATCATACTCCTGTAGGATGGACAAATCCCATATACATCACTCACAGTCATCCCCATGTGTCATAATGCACCCGAGCATCGCCTTTATGGCAACCCTTATTTAAGCTCATGGTGGATGATGTCAAGGCACATCGAACGATATGTGACGATTGTAATGATTTTAGGTATAAGAACCACAATCACCACCATCACTTTGAGTGATGATTTTGACTACCGATAATGGTGTTCATATCACTCTCAAGGTGGGTCTGTACAATATATTGTTCTCTAAAAAGTATCTCTATGTTTGGTTTGATATCACATATCATGACTTATTGAGATTTTGTCATCAACCAACACACACTCTAGTCTTATGTGTTATTGCTGTCTATTAGCCTTCCACAATTACATCTGATTAGGGACGTAACAAGAATTTATATACTCTTGGCATTCGTGCGATCTCATTGTTCAAGTCTTCAACCTGAAGACATACATCATTGAGTAATATCATTCTTTAGACATCTATTATGTTACATCATTTCTCATAACCAAATAAAATAGAATAAATTGGAAGATTGCCTTTATTATTAATTAAATCATTTACAAGTTATGCCATTACAACCATTATATGATTGGCTCTCTGGGCATACATACCAACAATCCTATCGAAGAAGAAAATAAAAAAAAGTGTTGTTTGTTGGATCGATGGGCTCTAGAGGGGGGTGAATAGAGCTACACACACTTCACAAAATCGATTAGACCACCAATTTAAATGAAGTGTAAAAACTAATGCAAGCAGCAATTTGATATCCTATTCTAGCATACAAAGCAAGGATAAGAGATAATGAATATCATGCACTTAGACAGGTGGTTTAGAGTGGTTCCACGTCCTAAACTTAGGAGCTATGTCAGTCCACTACCTAGAGTTGGTTAGACTCTAGGATTTGCAACTTGATCCTCTTATTTATCACGATAAGATTACAAGAAACATAAACCACACAACCAAGGGCTTAATTACACAAGCTAAGATCTTCAACCTATCCAAGGACTTACCCACAAAGCGAGATTCTTCAGCCTTCTACAAAGGACTTACCCAATCTCACCTTTGTCTTCAGCCTTGCAGGAATTACCTATCTTACTTGAGCTTGCCTTGCACCTCTCCTTCACTTGGAGAGCTTGCCCACGTTTTCCCTTCACCAAGGGAGCTGGAGCAACGATCAATCTTCACTCTAGAAGATCAGCAACACATCTTCCCCTTCACTCGGAGAAGAACAGCAGCAACTCCTCTTTCACTCGGAGAAGAGGCTTCAATCAATCTTCTATTTGATTTGGAGGTGGGAAGAAGGAAGAGAGAGCTTTACATAGCATAAAGGATAGCTCTCATACAAAGGAACCTATCTCACTCACAAATTTGTCTTGAAGGTAGAGATAGAAAGGGGCTCAAGGGCTTGGAATACTCTCAACTAAGCTAGAACCAAGTTTGCAATGGAAGAGCAGCTTGGAATGAAGTCCAAGGGGTTCTATTTATAGTTGAGGGTGGCCCTTTATGTTGTGGGACACTTGGGTACATAAGTGGTCGTTTTTCCTTTAAGAAAACGGCTATATTTTTGCCCAAAACAATTCACCAACGGTCATATTACTTTTTCTGCAAACTCCGTACAGTGCAATCGGTCGAGTATCAATAGGTGTAACTCGGCCGATCAGGTAGCAGGCAATTCGATGTTGAATTGATCGGTCGAGTTTGTCCTGAGGAAACTCGACCGACCATTCCAACTGGAATTGGCCTACTACCCAATCGGTCGAGTTCTGTGAGTGCACAACTCGACCGATTGCAATCTTCAGAAAATCGACTCAGGATGATCGGTCGAGTTTCAGGGTGGGAAACTCGACCGACCAATCTTTAACGCACATGTTAGATACATATGAATGGAATGGTTAAGTCATTATCAAAATATAGGTAATGTACAACCTCTAGGTCAACATTCTCCCTCTTTTTGACAATGACAAACCATTCCTCAAACATATTGAAAAGGATAAGAAAATTAAACCTTTGCCTTGTGAATTAGGGGGATTCATGATAAGAACAATTTGAATTGCTCCCCCTCAATTTATGCTTCCTCTCACCTGCATGTTAGGTTTTCTATACATAGCAAAACCAAAATCCATGTAATATGTAATCCCTTACATGTCATATGATCAATCAGCAAAATTACAAGAAAAGGATCACTTAGGCAAGAAAGAAATAGTATTATCACCATAAAAACAATATGATTGAGTTTCAGACCATGAGATATTTCTCCCCCTTTTGACATTATCAAAAAGGAAGGGGGTGTAGAAGAGCAAAAGGTAGGTCTTCTCCAAGACTCAACCACACAGATATGCAAAAGATGATAAACAACAGTGTAAAGGCATATAACATACAACCACAGAGGAGAAACATACAATCCAAGTCAGAATCAAAATATAGCTCATCAAACACCAAGTAGAAGATAACATGGATGACATAGCCAAAGTGTAGCAATGATATTCCAACTCAGACATATGTTCGCATAATCGAATACAACCATAAAAAGCGAGAAAACAGAAAATAAGAAAATAGTACAGCTCAGACTAATGTGACAGGATGTTGCTTATACAAAAGAGTCTAGAAAGATATATAATAGACATGCTAGACTATAATCTAAGACAACCTCCTAGACATCTAAGCTATCTATGTCGACTGTGTCCTCATCATCGCCGGGGTTGTAGTCCTCATCACCATCCGAAGGCGGGGCAATTGTGCCAGCAACAGAACCAACACCATCATCGCCATCCTCGGCAGAAGAACCATCACCATCAGCATCATCAGCATCCTCGTCGGCATCCTCATCGGCATCCTCAGCCTGGTGGGGCATCTCCTCGTCAGCAGGACCAAAGGAGCGACCGGGCCAGCGGACATTCTGCTCAGCCCACGACATGCCAAGAGCTAGGAGCTCCTGGGCCTGCGGAAAGGAAGGAGCAGAGTCCCCCAAGGACGCGAGCAGAGTGGCCAGGGGGCCAGCAGGTAGCGGTAGATATGCAGGAGTAGAGCTACTGGAGGGATACTGAGGTGGAGCAGCAGCGGAAGGCTCGGCAGTAAACGGTGGTGGAGCAGGAAAGTAATGCTCATATGCATAGGAGGCATAAGCACTACCCGGATAAGGCTGGTAAGCTGGGTAGGGTGAAGAGCAGGATAGGTTCATGGTAGACATGATCGAACACAAATCATGATGGAGGTGATCTTGGACCTGGCGATTGTACGCCTGTTCATGCATCATGTAACCCAGAAGGGTTTCATTTGATGCCCTGAAAGACACACGGCTAGGGCGAGGGTGGGGCTGCGGGGGTGGAGCCTGGGTGGAGGTGGGAGGGGCACCAGAAGCAGGGGCAGAGGAAGAGGCAGAGCCAGAAGCACCAGGGGTAGGCACAGACTTTAGAAGAGTGGTTTCACTAATGCACACTCCCTTTCGAGCAACCGGGTAATGGAAGTCGGAAAAGAGTGATTTGTCAGTGGTGAACTGGAAGAGACCACAAATCAAGGCTGGATAGGGAGGATGGGTGCCCTTGGTGTTCTTGCCTTTGTCAAAGCAGGTCATATGATGAAGAATGTAACGAGCCCACTTGACACCTATGTTGTTCAACAAACAATACATCAAAACCGCTGTGTTTTCCGCAATATCCATTTGATTTCGCTTTGGATGGATGTTGCAGTTAAGCACAAGGGCTAGGATGCGCTTCCGGAGGTCAAGGGAGGAGGAGGGAAGGGTGGACCACTTCTTATAGGCCACGTCAGGCTTTTTCAAATATCGATGAATATCCGGTAAAGTCAATTCATGATGTTTGTAAAAGGCTTCCGGGTCTAAAAGATCAAAATACTCGTCATAGCCCCGACGCCAAGTAGTGGTTTCTTCATCTCCGGCAAGATAGAGATTGAAAGTCTCCTCACAGAGTTGAAACCGACGACCGGCGATCATCGATGTTAGGACTATTTTGGTATTTGGCGGAGGAACAATCGAATCATAGTTCCAGCGTAGATTAGCATAGAACTCGTGAACTGCTTTGGTACTAGTTAACTGATTGTTGAAGCAGTCACTCTCGATCGCAAAGGCGGAAAGGTTGTGATGTGCAAGAAGCTGTGCGATGGAGTTGATATGGTTTTGAAAACGAGTTGGACCAACTAGGGGGCAGAAAGGAAAAGGAGACCTAGGAAGGAGATCCTTATACCTATTGACAGCCTCTAGAGAGACAAATGTGGTTTTATCAAAGGGAATCAACCGTTGGGTCGAGGAAGAAGTTGGGGCATTGCTAGGGGCGGGTCGTTTTCTCTTGTGGGAAGCCATGGAAGCAAAAAGCAAGAGAAGAAAACACACACACAAGCAAAACGAACCTCGAAACCCAACAAGAACACACAACCGTCGCCCGGGAAGGTCAGGAGCAAGCTGCTAGGGCACCCTAGGGCTGGGAACGGGGAAGGGTTAGGGCTAGGGTGGAGAGCACGGGCCAAGAGAAGAGGAATCGGTCGGCTATTTTCTAGTTGCAAGGGAAAATAGTCGGCCGATCCTAAGTTTTAAGTTGGCGCAGCCCGTCGATCAGTCGAGTTCTGAGACAGGACAACTCGACCGATTGGTCCATTGAAGAACCACTCTCGGCTCCTGATCGGTCGAGTTTTCAGGAGTGAAACTCGACCAAAGGTCAACCTGACCTAGCAAACTAAATCTTAGATTCTAGCCACATACATGCCTATTAATTTTATTTTTCTATTCTATTATGCATAAATAACATACCTAGGCACATTATGCTCATCATTGGGCACTATTTAGCGATAAAACGCAAAATTCGATAAAAACCCAAAAACAAGCAAAAACTAGGCATATTGATTGGCAAATTAAGCATAAGCAAGCATGTATAGGCACATAAGGTGAAGAAATGACCTGAGCAAGCATATAAGATAGAGATCACTAGCTAGATCACATAGAAATATCATTTAAATCAATAATGAGCAGTTTAGATCGAATAAAGTTAAATTGATCTCTAGCTAGGGGTTTTGTAAAAATGTTCGCCAACTGATTTTCCGTGTCCACATGTGTGATATAGATATCTTTCTTGGCAATGTGGTCACGAAGAAAATGATGGAGAACCTCTATATGTTTAGCTCTACTATGCAATATAGGATTATAAGAGAGGTTAATTGCACTAGTATTGTCACAATAGATAGGAGAAGCATCAAAAAATATGTTAAAGTCTTGGAGCATTTTCTTCATCCATAGGACCTGTGCACAACAACTCCCGGCTACAATGTATTCAGCTTCGGTAGTTGATAATGCCACTGTGCTTTGTTTCTTGGAGAACCAAGACACTAAGCATGGTCCTAAAAGGAAGCAAGTGCCACTTGTGCACTTTCTATCAATCAAACACCCTGCATAATCCGCATCACTATATGCCGTAAGAGTAAAATCCCTTGATTTAGGATACCATAGACCAAAATTTTGAGTTTTGTCTAAGTACCTCAAAATTCTCTTAACAGCAGTGAGATGCGACTTCTTAGGGCAAGATTGAAAGCGAGCGCACAATCCAACACTAAACATAATGTCAGGTCTAGAGGAAGTTAAGTAAAGTAAACTTCCTATCATACCTCTATAGAGCTTCTCATCTACCTTTTCACCTTCTTCATCTTTATCAAGTTTGGCGGTGTTTGACATGGGTGTATCCATCGGCTTCATGTTCTCCATCCCAAAGCACTTGAGTAGTTCAGTTGTGTATTTGCCTTGGTTGATGAAGTTTCCTTCCTTTGTTTGCTTGATTTGAAAGCCGAGGAAGAAGGTCAACTCACCCATCATGCTCATTTCAAATTCACTCTGCATAAGAGAACTAAACTCCTTGCAAAGATCAAGATCAGTCCCGCCAAAAATGATATCATCAACATATATTTGTATGATAAGAAAATGGTTAGAAGTGTGTTTTAGAAACAAAGTAGAATCAACTTTGCCCATGACATACCCATTATCTAACAAAAAGTTCTTTAATTTCTCATACCAAGCTCGAGGTGCTTGTTTGAGTCCATAGAGATCTTTTTGTAGCAAATAAACATGATTGGGTAATTTGTCATTTTCAAAGCCCAGAGGTTGAGCAACAAATACTTCCTCCTCGATTGTACCATTCAAAAATGCACTTTTAACATCCATTTGATAAAGCAAGAAATTTTTATAACTAGCAAAAGCAAGTAGCATACGGATAGATTCTAATCTAGCAACAGGAGCATAAGTTTCATCAAAATCAATACCTTCCTGTTGGTTGTAACCTTGTGCTACTAACCTTGCTTTGTTCCTTACCACTTTTCCTTGCTCATCAAGCTTGTTGCGGTAGACCCATTTGGTTCCAATGATCTTTCTATCATTTGGTCTTGGCACTAGAGTCCACACACAGTTCTTCTAAAATTGCTCAAGCTCTTCTTGCATGGCAAGGATCCACTCATCATCACCAAGGGCCTCTTTGATGTTCTTTGGCTCTAGTTGGGAGATGAAGGCACTATCTGCTTGTTCTTTGTTGTGAGCAGCTCGTGTCCTCACTCTCTCAAACGGATTGCCAATGATCAACTCCTTGGGGTGATTCTTTGTAAAGCGGGGAGTGGGATCTTTCTTTTCTTCTTCTTTTTCTTCTTCTGCAACATGCTTGCCTTTGTCTTTGATGTTGAGATCTTTTAAGATAGGAATTATTTCATCTGCAACATCATCATCACCAATATGCTTGCTACTAACAGGGTTAGTTTCAATAAATTTAACATTTATAGATTCTTCAATTTTAGATAGTTCAATGTAAAAAACTCTATATGCCCTGCTAGTAGTGCTATAGCCTAGGAAGAAAGCCTTGTATGATTTTGGATCAAACTTGTCGAGAGAATCCTTAGTGTTTAAAACAAAACAAGGACATCCGAAAACATGAAAGAAATCAATAGACGGCTTCCTACCACGCCATAGTTCATAGGGGGTTTTCTTTAAAGTCAGATGTGTGAAAACTCAGTTTTGCACAAAACATGAGGTGCTAACGGCTTCAGCCCAAAACTTCTTAGGAGTGTCATACTCAAGAAGCATGGTCCTAGCCATCTCTTGTAGCGATCTATTCTTCCTCTCAACAACTCCATTTTGTTGAGGTGTGCGAGGAGAAGAGAAATTGTGCGAGTAACCTGATTTTTCACAAAAAGTTCAAAAAGATCATTTTCAAATTCTCCCCCATGATCACTACGGATGGAAACAACATGGCAAGAAGCTTCGTTTTCAACTCGTTTACAAAAGCTCGAGAAAACATCAAGTGTATCGCTTTTAGAAACGAGAAAGAAAGTCCAAGTATATCTAGAAAAATCATCAACAATAACAAGACAATACTTGGAGCCACGAAGCGTTTGTGTTCTCATTGGTCCGAAAAGATCAATATGAAGAAGCTCAAGAACTCTCTTGGTACTCATGACTCCTTTGGATTTGAATGAGGATTTGGTTTGTTTCCCTTGTGTACAAGGTTGACATTCCTCATCCTTTTCAAAATCCAATTTAGGAAGTCCTCAAACCAAGTCCTTTTTGTTCAATTTCTTCATTTGATGCAAATTCACATGACCCAAACGACAATGCCAAAGTGAAAGATCATTTTTATCCACAACTAAGCATCTATTTAGTATGGGATTAAGAGCATCGAGAACAATCACATAGAGATTACCATTTCTAGTTCCCTTATATATAACATTGTAGGACAGGGAATCTAGAAGCAAGCATTCTAAAGAAGTAAATAGCACAAGATAACCATTATCACATAATTGGCTAACACTAATCAAATTGTGATGTAGGCCATCAACAAGCAATACATTTTTAATGCATAATTCATTGCCTACATCACCCTCACCTATAACCTTACCCTTCTTGTTGTCCCCGAAGGTTACCGATCCTCCTTTCTTTTTCACAAATTTGTTGAAATGGCTGATTTCTCCAGTCATATGCTTAGAGCAACCACTATCAACAATCCATTTCTTTTTAACCTGCAAGAAAAGAGGATGTCGGAACCCAACTCAAACTTTGGGGTCCGGTGTTAGCTTGGGGACCCATTTCATCTTTGGGTTGGTCCCCTTAGGCTTGTAAGGACAATAGGTAGAATAGTGGTCATCACATTTGCAATGAATACAAACCATGGGGTTTTTAGAGCCGGAAGACTCTCCATTGAAAATTGGAGGTTCCACACTCTTTTTCTTACCCTTCTTCTTCTTCTTACCTTTTGGAGTAGTCCCATTATATCCTAGACCACTAGTACCAACTTGTTTGGTAGAGTGCTCTAGAACATCATTTAGGGATTTCTTACCCGAAAGAAACCTTTGCAAAGTAGATCTTAATTTAGCATTATCATCACTAAGATTTACAACAGTAGTAGATAAACTAGCAAGATCTTCTCTAGTATGCAAAAGGTCGGCCTCAAGACAGAGGGCTTTAGTAAGAAGAGAGTCTTTTTCTAGAGTTAAGCTAGCAACTTTATTTCTAGGCAAAATAGGTCTAGAAGATAAATCATTTGTTTGAGCAAGCAATTTAGCATTTTC
This sequence comes from Alisma plantago-aquatica, assembly GCA_963693085.1. Classification (NCBI taxonomy): domain Eukaryota; kingdom Viridiplantae; phylum Streptophyta; class Magnoliopsida; order Alismatales; family Alismataceae; genus Alisma; species Alisma plantago-aquatica. Next base: position 1,132,410,168 of record OY856410.1, read on the forward strand.
AGATTTAAGAACAACTATTTCTCTTTGATAAGCATGGACTTCTTCTCTCCTATCATCGTCAATAAGCTTGAGTTCAACATTTTCAACTTTAAGAGTATCAAGCTCATCTAGGAAATTTTGGTTTTCTATCTTAAGATTTTCAATAGTTTTAAGATATGTACCATTCTCAACCTCTACTCCATTATATTGGAGTTCAAGGTCAAGAAATTGCCCTTGCAAGGAGTCTATGCTATCTAGATGTAATTTTTCATTTTCATCAAGAATGCCAATTTTTGCATAAAGGTCATCAACTATTTTGCCTAATCTTTTCCTTTTAGATTTACATTTAGCAAAAGATGATTGGCATTCATTAAGCATGTCAATAAGAGTTTCCTTAGATAGCTCATGTAAACTAATATCACTTACTTTGCTTACCTCATTTACCTCAACTACATCTTCACTTGTAGAGGTCATGAGGGCAAGATGACATTCTCCATCTTCGGAGCTTGAGGAGCTTGAAGAAGAAGACTCCCATGCCGCATGAGCTGCATCTTTGGACATTTTCTCCTTCTTGTCTTTTCTTTTGTACTTTGCTTCTCTTTTGTACTTGTCATCCTTCTTGTGGCTGCTCTTATGATGGCTCTTCTTGGCCTTTGGGCAGTCACTCTTGTAGTTGCCTTTTTGACCACACTCGTAGCACCTAGGAGTTGAGGAGGAGGGCTTGCTCTTGAAGTGCTTCCCTTTTGAGTAGTTGGCTTCATGATCATTGACACCTTCATCTTCACTTGAGGAAGGGAAGGGAGACTTCATAGCAAGTTGTTGTTGTCGGACCATTTCTTCAATTTGAGCTTTGAAGGTTGTGTCCTTTATCTTCTTTGATTCTTTTTCTTCTCTTTTATCCTCTTCCTCTTGCTTGTCAAGCCTAGGTTCATGAGCTTGAAGGTTACCAACCAGCTCCTCGGTTGATAACTCGCTTAGCTTGTAGACTTCTTCAATAGAAGTGACCTTTGGCTCCCATCTCTTTGGTAGAGATCTTAAGATTTTTGCATTGATTGTACCTCTATCCATGACACTCCCAAGGGCTGCAAGGCTGTTCAAGATGACGTTTAGCCTTGTGTACATATCCGCCACTCTTTCATTCTTCCCCATCTTGAAGTTCTCAAGAAGACCACCAAGCATGTAGACCTTGGCCTCCTTGACTTGCTCAGTCCCTTCATAGGTGACACACAACTTGTGCCATATCTCATGCGCCGTGTCCCACGAAGAGATGTGGTTGAACTCCGATGGTGTAAGGGCGGCGTAGATGATGCTCACGGCTTTGGCATTGAGTTGAGCATACTTCATCTCCGCTTCCGTCCATGTGGTGATGTCCCCTTTTGGATCTTCATATTTGAGATGGACAATCTTCCACATTTCGAAACTCGCCCCTTGGAGATAGAATTGCATTCTCCTCTTCCAATATAAGAAGTTTGTGCCGTCGAAGACCAGAGGTCTCATGGAGAAGCTTCCTTCAAGGTTGAGTGACCCAAGAGATGAATCGCCCATCTTCTCCTACTTGTTGAAGTAGCTCGGAGAAGACCCGCTCTGATACCACTTATTGGATCGATGGGCTCTAGAGGGGAGGGTGAATAGAGCTACACACACTTCACAAAATCGATTAGACCACCAATTTAAATGAAGTGTAAAAACTAATGCAAGCAGCAATTTGATATCCTATTCTAGCATACAAAGCAAGGATAAGAGATAACGAATATCATGCACTTGGACAGGTGGTTTAGAGTGGTTCCACGTCCTAAACTTAGGAGCTATGTCAGTCCACTACCTAGAGTTGGTTAGACTCTAGGATTTGCAACTTGATCCTCTTATTTGTCACGATAAGATTACAAGAAACATAAACCACACAACCAAGGGCTTAATTACACAAGCTAAGATCTTCAACCTATCCAAGGACTTACCCACAAAGCGAGATTCTTCAGCCTTCTACAAAGGACTTACCCAATCTCACCTTTGTCTTCAGCCTTGCAGGAATTACCTATCTTACTTGAGCTTGCCTTGCACCTCTCCTTCACTTGGAGAGCTTGCCCACGTTTTCCCTTCACCAAGGGAGCTGGAGCAACGATCAATCTTCACTCTAGAAGATCAGCAACACATCTTCCCCTTCACTCGGAGAAGAACAACAGCAACTCCTCTTTCACTCAGAGAAGAGGCTTCAATCAATCTTCTATTTGATTTGGAGGTGGGAAGAAGGAAGAGAGAGCTTTACATAGCACAAAGGATAGCTCTCATACAAAGGAACCTATCTCACTCACGAATTTGTCTTGAAGGTAGAGAGAGAAAGGGGCTCAAGGGCTTGGAATACTCTCAACTAAGCTAGAACCAAGTTTGCAATGGAAGAGCAGCTTGGAATGAAGTCCAAGGGGTTCTATTTATAGTTGAGGGTGGCCCTTTATGTTGTGGGACACTTGGGTACATAAGTGGTCATTTTTCCTTTAAGAAAATGGCTATATTTTTGCCCAAAACAATTCACCAACGGTCATATTACTTTTTCTGCAAACTCCGTACAGTGCAATCGGTCGAGTATCAATAGGTGTAACTCGGCCGATCAGGTAGCAGGCAATTCGATGTTGAATTGATCGGTCGAGTTTGTCCTGAGGAAACTCGACCGACCATTCCAACTGGAATTGGCCTACTACCCAATCGGTCGAGTTCTGTGAGTGCACAACTCGACCGATTGCAATCTTCAGAAAATCGACTCAGGATGATCGGTCGAGTTTCAGGGTGGGAAACTCGACCAACCAAGTGCCTGAAATGGATTTTCTAATTTGCAATAAAAGTGATTAGCACTTGGTGAATTTTGTCCCAAACATTTTTCTCTTCTAAGTTACAAGCATATTCATCGTTACAAGTGATTACATTTATGTTCTAAGATGATTTACATGGAAATCCTAAATTGCACACTTGTAGTCAATTTGGCTTGTACTTGGCCCATTCTAGGGCTTGTATATGTGATCCTTTTCATGTACCTAATGTCTGCAAACAATATTTAACGCACATGTTAGATACATATGAATGGAATGGTTAAGTCATTATCAAAATATAGGTAATGTACAACCTCTAGGTCAACATTGTTTTCTATCAATGCCTCCAAGGAAATTGGACCAGATGAATTCAATGTTAAGTTCTACCTTGGGATTTACTAATAATCAAAAGTGGCTTAGGGTGGGAGGGAGTATGGTAAGGCAAGTGAATCATACCTTCATTAGCTTGACCCCCTAAAAGAAAAAATTGTCTTAATGAGTGATTTCCATCTGACTGCTTATTGTTCTGTGTTGTACAAAGTATTTGTAAGGTTGCTCGTAGGAATATTGAAGGAGTTACTTCCTTGCCTTAAATTTGATAACATGTCGACATTTATCCAAGGGAGAAGCATTGCCGATGGATCAATCGTTATGGTGAGTTCCTACTGGTGTTTGGGGATATGAGTAAAGTGATGAAGGTGTGCATCAAATTAGACATATCCAAAGCTTATGACCATGTGAAATGGAAAGATTTATGGAGGATTACAGAGGCAATGATGTTTGATGAGAGGTGGTTGACCATCTTATAAGAATGTGTCGAAACTACTCCTTTTATATGATGGTCAATGGAATTCCTAAAGGAATGTGCAAGGCATGCAATAGGCTACAACAAGGGGATCCTCTTCCCCCTACCGTTCACTATTGTTATGAAAGGACTCTCAAACCTAACCATTAGGGCGGAGGAGGAAGATAAACTAAAAGCATTTAAGGTTCAGGGAGTTCCGGTTAGATCATACATGATCTTCACAAAATACATGTTAACTGTCACACCCCGATCTCACACTAACCACTAATCACGAGATTAGGGCGCGACAGAGGGATTATCACATAAACAAATCACTGAGAACTTTTTCTTTTTAAAACCTCATAATGATATCCGGATTATTGCTGTAAACTAAAACATAATAAACTATTGCGGAAGCATTTCAATTAAACTGGCTAGAGAACATAAACAGAGTTTACAACATGTAACATTGTTAAACAGAAAGTAAAACATAACAGTTAATTTACATCTTTTACACATTCACCATACATACTCTCTCTCACCCACACCATGTCCCAAGGACCGAGGGGAAAGGACTAAGAGACCTCTAACTAAACTATCTACATATACCTTCTACTGCCAAAAACTAGGATGGAAAGATCCTTCATATTCTTGATGTTGTTGTTGACCTGAAAATGTTTGAGTAGAGGAGTGAGCCTACTCGCTCAGTGAATAGTTTTTCATTTAGCTATCACTAAACAACTCATCAGATATATAAAATTGTAATAAAGCATAAGAACAGTTCTATACTGAGCAATTCTAATGGCATAATAATTCTATCAGGCAATATTCATATTTCTATATAACAACAGGTATCACATAATTGTAAGCATTAAATATCAGGAACTGCATATCTTAATTAGTTAGGCAATGATTAACAACTAACACAGAAGATTCTAAACTACTAACATATTAAATTTATTGTGATCCTATACGATTACATTTTAGTTATGCCCCAAACATATGCAGCGCACTCTACATATGAAGATCTGTAGCGAACTACGATCCCACCGTACAAGACTTAGCGACACACCCGGGAAATGCTAAGTCTGACTTCTCGTCCTGGTCTGCACAGGACTCTCAGGCTCACAAGGCCTCACTGCACTAACTCTAAGTGCTCTGGACTCCTCCTGCAACCTGTAGTGCACAGTCGGAGGGTCTCTGAGTCTCCGATGCCTGGGCGTATCCCCAGGGCTGACTGGGACATTCTCTCGGATCTCCGATGCCTGGGCGTATCCCCAGGGCTGACCGGGATCCTACCTCTCAGACTTCGTGTCACCGAGACATTCGGTATTTGTTGGACACGAGTCTCCGATGCCTGGGCGTATCCCCAGGGCTGACCGTTTTACCCCAAAGGTACAGACCGCGCAATGGGGTTCTACGGTGTTGGGGCACCTAAGTCTATTATTTTTATTATAAAAAGACTTTAATCTGAATTACATAACTCAGGTTCTTGTTCCGAATCTCTGTTTTCTCTATGATATCTCATCAATTTAATCGAAGCTTATAACATAACGTGAATATCATTTCAAACTTGACAAGCTGTATACTCAGGTATTTCAAATACCAATAGATTCAACATAATAAGCATGCAGGCAGATTTCAAGTTCTTCAATAATCTAATTTCATGTCCACTTGTAATTTACTAAGAAATCAATATTAATATGCATGCAGGCAGACTAAAATTCTTAAATAATAGAATGCATGTCGTTTGGCACTTTATACACTAAAATCATGCAACTGAACTATTAAGCATCACCACATCTCATACTGAGAATTTTGACATCAAAATACTTGATTCATTGAACACCCTATCCTTAGGGTTTCAGTTACCTCATTCACTTATCACATGGCAACACCCTATCCTTAGGGTTTCATTTGCCTCATCTATTTGATTGCAATTCAAATCACAATACGATATCATTCTAGAACTGTCAGAACAGTATACTCAAAATCACTGTAAATGCTGAGAAATTCTTATATCATGCATGCAGGCAGATTCAAAATTCATAAATAACCCAAACTCATGTCAATTTGGCACATACATACTGAATTCATGCCATTGAACATCTTATTGCACTGATAAGAGTAATTAACTAACATATAAGAAATCATCTGTAGTATTTATCAATCATCTAAAATTTCTCGAAGAACGTGCACATTAACTCTAATCCTAGTTTGTGCATCACATAACTCAATTAAGAGTTACTTACGTATCATAACATGAATTATTATTAATAATTAGTAATTTCTACTGATATCCTTGAGAGGCGTGTCAATTTGAGAAAATATTAAATCATTTAAATTTAATATGACCTAGAACGTGCATCTAGATTTTCTTTGATATTTTTCACATCGTCGTCATTTCTTTGAAATCGTGCTCAATTAATTTATTAAAAATCATACAGCCCAAGTTTATGTCCAAACTGTCCAGTTTGTGGTCGTGCGCTACTATTTCACCATTTAATCGAGTAATTTGGTTTCGATTGATCGTGTGGTTATACTATTCTAATTCACACACAGCAATTGCTAATTATCGATGTACAAGTGTTAATAATTAAAACGCATGATTTGGTAATTTAACGGGCGCTGAAAACTGCGTCAAACCGGATCGAACTAAAATCAACCATTTTATCGAGTTAAATGGTGATAGATGAATGAAACGCTACTCACAGTGGTTCGGGATGTCCGGATTCGACTATAGATGCATCCAGGGACCAGTTTTTGGGCAAATTTGGGTTGTCTTCAACCTCTAGATCATTGTGGATTAACCTGCTTCACGCACGACAGGTTGAAGACAAGCTCGATCAAGTGTTGTTCGTGGCTAGGAGATTGTGGAACCTTGTTCCATCATCTTAGCTGAGGTCAAAGCTGTGTTTTTCATGGTGTTTCTCGAGCAAGACCATCCATGGACGGACCTGCTGCTGCAAGAAGCTGTTTCCCATGAACAGGTTGAAGGGGAGCTCGGCTAGGGCTGAATTGAGGGCTATTGGCGGCGGATTCTGATCTAGGTCTCTTGGCCGAAGTCGAACACCCCTTTTTCCTAAAGATTTGCACACCCAATCGGCTCCTTGGCCGGCCGTAGCAGCTGGCCGTCGGCCCCTGCTTTCTGTAGGTCGGCGCCTACTAGGGCGGAGCAAAAGAGGAGAAAGAGTGGAGGAAGAAGAAGAAGAAGGTGGTGGAAGGAGGACAGAGGTAGGGGCGCAGCTGAATCGGAGCTAGGGTTCCCACAATCACACCCATGATCTCCCTCTGGCTGCTGCAAATGCGGAGCTACAGTGCCACTCAAGCGGTGCTCGCAAAGGGGATAAGGGAAACGAAATGGAAAAAGGATTATAAAGCCAAAACTTTGGAAAAATTGCAAATCCGACCCTGGAATTTAAAAATGTCATAACTTTCGCCTCGTAGGTCCAAATCAAATGATTTCTTTTGCAACTTTTCAAGTGCGAGATACTCTACAACCCCAAGGCATAAAAACATGCCAAATAGCTTGTATCCGCAAATAAAAACTCTAATCGCATCTTAAGCACTTACTTAACTTAATTAACTTGAGGATGCACTAATCACCACATGAGCACTTAACTTATCTCAATTAACTTAATTATGCACTAATCATGATAACTTACTAGTTAATCATGGAGTGGGTCATAACAATCTCCCTCCCTTTTAAGAATTTCGTCCCGAAATTCCTAAAAGAGAAAGGAAACTTGTTACGCATCTCAGACTCAAGATCCCACGTGGTTTCCTCTAGGTTATGGTTCCTCCATAAGACCTATACTAAAGGCATCTCACGATTCTTGAATTCTTTGATCCTCCAATCAATCATCTATACATGTCCCTCAACATAGGACACATCAGGTCTGAGCTGTACAGGTTCTGGGTCCACTATCTTCTCTGTACCAGGATAACACTTCTTCAACATCGGTACATGAAACACGTCATGTAAATTGGGCAACTCAGATGGCAAATACGACTTATGGGATACAGGTCCAATCCTCTCAACGATAGGATATGGGCCCATAAACCTAGGAGTCAATTTGCCTCTCTTACCGAACCTCAATACTCCTTTCCATGGTGGAACTTTCAGATACACTTCATCACCAACCTGAAACTCAAGATGTCAACGCCTCTTCTCAGCATAACTCTTCTGTCTGTCCTGTGTAGCTTTTAACTGTTCTCTAATTACTGCTATCTTCTCGGTGGTAAAATCCACTATCTTTGGTCCAGGAATCTACTTTTCACCTACCTCATACTGACATATGAATGATCTATACTTTCTGCCATACAGATCTTCATACTGAGCCATACCAAGACTAGAATGGTCCTCTCTGACTGACCATCCGTCTGCGGTGAAAAGCTGTACTGAATCTTAATTTTGTGCCCAAAGCACAATGCAACTTATTCCAAACTTGAATGTGAACTTAGGATATCGTGCAACCTGACTATCTCATTCACGAATATCTTATCCAACTTCGAGACATCAAAGGTTGACTTAATCTGAAGATAGTGAGCAGACTAAATTAGTCTATCCACAATCATTCATATCAAGTCATAACCTCTAGGTGTCCTGGGTAACCCTACCACAACATCCATTGTAATATGTTCTCATTTCCACTCTGGTATAGGAAGAGATTGCAAAGTATCTATAAGTTTCTGGTGCTCAACCTTAACCTGCTGACACATACTGCACCTAGTCATATACTCAGCTACAATCTTTCCATACCAGACCACCAATATGACTCCTTGAAATTCATGTACATCTTAGTGTTGCCTGGATGCATAGCATACATCAATGCATATGCTTCCTCAAGAATCTTTTCTTTCAAATCATTATCTCGAGGTACATGCAATCTGTCATGCTAAAACAACACATCATCATCTGAAAACTTGAACTCTGGTCTCTTCCCCCTGTCATGTCATGCATGGTCTGGTTTAACTCACTATCACCCTATTGTAGTTCCTTGATTTGATCATAAGAAGTAGGCTTGACTTGCATCTGTGCAATCAAACCATTTAGCTCTGTCACCCCAAGTCTAAGTTCAACTTTCACATTTCCACTAGCATGTCTCTTTTGAAACATGCCATGGAAAATACATCCACTGTTGAACTAGACTTCCTACTTAGGGCATCAACTACCACATTCGCCTTCCCAAGGTGACAATCTATCATCACATCATAAAGATAGTGACGTTGTGTCATAAGAGCATGAACTACAACAACTAACTTCAGATCATGTATCGCGTAGTACTCCTCATTCTATGCTACTTACTTATTGTTACATTTCAAATTTATATCTTACTCTTTTCTCCAAGTTATTTTCATATTGTTTATCTACCTTTAAACCCTAGATTTTATTATTGCTAGCTTACCTTTCATAGAACAAATCTCATGATCTTATTTTATAGAGATGCTAGTACTCAAGGTCAAATCACTATTGATATCCCTTGAACTACTACAACTCTAAACATTCTAAGGTTTCATCTTTATCAATAACATAGCGTTATTGTGATGTGACTTTGCTTCCTTAGTTTGAAAATCAAACTTTAGATCTCATAAGTTTTACTCAAGTCTTCCTTATCTTATCACTGGAATTTCCTTTCTCTTACTTGAACATCCAGATAAGTTACATTCTCAATTTACCTTGCTAGGGTTTAATCATCATATTTACTTTATAAACTGAAAATCTAATTTCATGCATATAAGAGCATTTCTAGTGATTTTCCAATCAAATAAGCAATATAAAGTAAGAGTTATATCACATCCTATATTTAATCTCTTACTCCTACATTAATTTCTTATCTCATAACCCTAAGATTTCTAGGGTTTCTCTCTAGCCTATCCTTCCTCTGCATACCTGGCCAGGATATTCAGAGAAGAATAGACAGAGTAGCTTGATACTGGTCAATCTAAGTACTCAGACACCTGGCCAGGGCATCTAAACACTCAGACCTCCCAGAGCTAAAGACATATCACTTCTTATGTACCTCACTTATAACTTTATCTTTCGATCCTAATTATTCTTGATAACTCAGCTTAAACTCTCAACTTGATTCTTGTGACCACGTCATCTTCCTACCATCTGCAATAATATAACAGAACACTTCCTGTTATAAAATTGGAGTTAGAAGGAAGACACTTAAGTCCTAATCCTATTGGTCTCTTGTCATCCCCTGACCTTGACTTAGAGTATTCAAATACTCAACCTATGCTCTGATACCAAGATGTCACACCCCGATCTCACACTAACCACTAATCACGAGATTAGGGCACGATAGAGGGATTATCACATAAACAAATCACTGAGAACTTTTTCTTTTTAAAACCTCGTAATGATATCCGGATTATTGCTGTAAACTAAAACATAATAAACTATTGCGGAAGCATTTCAATTAAAATGGCTAGAGAACATAAAAAGAGTTTACAACATGTAACATTATTTAACAGAAAGTAAAACATAACAGTTAATTTACATCTTTTACACATTCACCATACATACTCTCTCTCACCCACACCATGTCCCAAGGACCGAGGGGAAAGGACTAAGAGACCTCTAACTAAACTATCTACATATACCTTCTACTGCCAAAAACTAGGATGGAAAGATCCTTCATATTCTTGATGTTGTTGTTGACCTGAAAATGTTTGAGTAGAGGAGTGAGCCTACTCGCTCAGTGAATAGTTTTTCATTTAGCTATCACTAAACAGCTCATCAGATATATAAAATTGTAATAAAGCATAAGAACAGTTCTATACTGAGCAATTCTAATGGCATAATAATTCTATCAGGCAATATTCATATTTCTATATAACAACAGGTATCACATAACTGTAAGCATTAAATATCAGGAACTGCATATCTTAATTAGTTAGGAAATTATTAACAACTAACACAGAAGATTCTAAACTACTAACATATTAAATTTACTGTGATCCTATACAATTACATTTTAGTTATGCCCCAAACATATGCAGCACACTCTGCATATGAAGATCTGTAGCAAACTACGATCCCACCGTACAAGACTTAGCGACACACCCGAGAAATGCTAAGTCTGACTTCTCGTCCTGGTCTGCACAGGACTCTCAGGCTCACAAGGCCTCACTGCACTAACTCTGAGTGCTCTGGACTCCTCCCGCAACCTGTAGTGCACAGTAGGAGGGTCTCTGAGTCTCCGATGCCTGGGCGTATCCCCAGGGCTGACTGGGACATTCTCTCGGATCTCCGATGCCTGGGCGTATCCCCAGGGCTGACCGAGATCCTACCTCTCAGACTTCGTGTCACCGAGACATTCGGTATTTGTTGGATACGAGTCTCCGATGCCTGGGCGTATCCCCATGGCTGACCGTTTTACCCCAAAGGTACAGACCGCGCAATGGGGTTCTACGGTGTTGGGGCACCTAAGTCTATTATTTTTATTATAAAAAGACTTTAATCTGAATTACATAACTCAGGTTCTTGTTCCGAATCTCTGTTTTCTCTATGATATCTCATCAATTTAATCGAAGCTTATAACATAACGTGAATATCATTTCAAACTTGACAAGCTGTATACTCAGGTATTGCAAATACCAATAGATTCAACATAATAAGCATGCAGGCAGATTTCAAGTTCTTCAATAATGTAATTTCATGCCCACTTGTAATTTACTGAGAAATCAATATTAATATGCATGCAGGCAGACTAAAATTCTTAAATAATAGAATGCATGTCGTTTGGCACTTTATACACTAAAATCATGCAACTGAACTATTAAGCATCACCACATCTCATACTGAGAATTTTGACATCAAAATACTTGATTCATTGAACACCCTATCCTTAGGGTTTCAGTTACCTCATTCACTTATCACATGGCAACACCCTATCCTTAGGGTTTCATTTGCCTCATCAATTTGATTGCAATTCAAATCACAATACGATATCATTCTAGAACTGTCAGAACAGTATACTCAAAATCACTGTAAATGCTGAGAAATTCTTATATCATGCATGCATGCAGATTTAAAATTCATAAATAACCCAAACTCATGTCAATTTGGCACATACATACTGAATTCATGCCATTGAACATCTTATTGCACTGATAAGAGTAATTAACTAACATATAAGAAATCATCCGTAGTATTTATCAATCATCTAAAATTTCTCGAAGAACGTGCACATTAACTCTAATCCTGGTTTGTGCATCACATAACTCAATTAAGAGTTACTTACGTATCATAACATGAATTATTATTAATAATTAGTAATTTCTACTGATATCCTTGAGAAGCGTGTCAATTTGAGAAAATATTAAATCATTTAAATTAAATACGATCTAGAACGTGCATCTAGATTTTCTTTGATATTTTTCACATCGTCGTCATTTCTTTGAAATCGTGCTCAATTAATTTATTAAAAATCATACAACCCAAGTTTATGTCCAAACTGTCCAGTTTGTGGTCGTGCGCTACTATTTCACCATTTAATCGAGTAATTTGGTTTCGATTGATCGTGTGGTTATACTATTCTAATTCACACACAGCAATTGCTAATTATCGATGTACAAGCGTTAATAATTAAAATGCATGATTTGGTAATTTAATGGGTGTTGAAAACTGCGTCAAACCGGATCGAACTAAAATCAACCATTTTATCGAGTTAAATGGTGATAGATGAATGAAACGCTACTCACAGTGGTTCGGGATGTCCGGATTTGACTATAGATGCATCCAGGGACCAGTTTTTGGGCAAATTTGGATTGTCTTCAACCTCTAGATCATTGTGGATTAACCTGCTTCACGCACGGCAGGTTGAAGACAAGCTCGATCAAGTGATGTTCGTGGCTAGGAGATTGCGGAACCTTGTTCCATCATCTTGGCTGAGGTCAAAGCTGTGTTTTTCATGGTGTTTCTCGAGCAAGACCATCCATGGACGGACCTGCTGCTGCAAGAAGTCGTTTCCCATGAACAGGTTGAAGGGGAGCTCGGCTAGGGCTGAATTGAGGGCTATTTGCGGCGGATTCTGATCTAGGTCTCTTGGCCGAAGTCGAACACCCCTTTTTCCTAAAGATTTGCACACCCAATCGGCTCCTTGGCCGGCCGCAGCAGCTGGCCGTCAGCCCCTGCTTTCTGTAGGTCGGCGCCTACTAGGGCGGAGCAAAAGAGGAGAAAGAGTGGAGGAAAAAGAAGAAGAAGGTGGTGGAAGGAGGACAGAGGTAGGGGCGCAGCTGAATCGGAGCTAGGGTTCCCACAATCACACCCATGATCGCCCTCTGGCTACTGCATATGCGGAGCTACAGTGCCACTCAAGAGGTTCTCGCAAAGGGGATAAGGGAAACGAAATGGAAAAAGGATTATAAAGCCAAAACTTTGGAAAAATTGCAAATCCGACCCTAGAATTTAAAAATGTCATAACTTTCGCCTCGTAGGTCCAAATCAAATGATTTCTTTTGCAACTTTTCAAGTGCAAGATCCTCTACAACCCCAAGGCATAAAAGCATGCCAAATAGCTTGTATCTGCAAATAAAAACTCTAATTGCATCTTAAGCACTTACTTAACTTAATTAACTTGAGGATGCACTAATCACCACATGAGCACTTAACTTATCTCAATTAACTTAATTATGCACTAATCATGATAACTTACTAGTTAATCATGGAGTGGGTCATAACATTAACTTTCCACTCTAGGAATGCAAAATATATTAAGGCAATTAGAAAGATTCTGGAGTCCTTTGGGAAACTCACGGGTATGTTTATCAAAGCAATAAATCGAGAGTTTTCCTATCAAGGTCCTACAATGGGTGGGGGGCCGGGGGGCTTAAGGAAACTGATGGCATGGAGCTAGGAATGTTTCCAACTAAATACCTTGGGATCCTTATGTCTAGAGGTAAGGAGAAGAATGTCAACTTTGCAGGATGTTTGGACAATCTGAGAAGCAACATTAACAGATGGACTAGTATCAACATCTCCATGGCGAACATGATGGTCTTGATTAGAGCTGTGCTCACAAGTAAGATCCATTTTTGGCTTCGTCAAGCAGAGATGTCAACTTTAATTTTGAACCAAATGCGGGCTATGGTGACAAGTTCCTTGTGGAGGAGTAAGAACCATGTTGTGACCTAGAATATTGTGGCTAGATCCCACAATACCATCAACTGGAATGTCCAAGATATAGAAGATATAGTGACAACGACTACACGTAAAAGGCTGGATCGTTTCTCACGCAACAAGGAGTCCACCTGGATGATGTGGATGAGACTAAGGTATGGAGAGACAATGGAAAATTAGGATCCCAAGAAGAAGGATACCTCTAGAGCTTGGAGGGAAATGATACATTCTGGGAGAAGACTAAAGTTAATTACATTCCTGACAATGATGTATGGAAGCTCAACACCAATGTTTCTTCATGGATCATCAACTATAATCAACCGCATGTTGAATGGGAGAAGACCCTATGGAACAAATCACATACACCTAAATGGAGCTTTTGCACCTATAGGGTGAACATGAGGAAAGCTGTCGACCTTGAAAAGATTGAGAAGGTGGGGCTTGGATGCAAACCCGTTGTGTCTGCTATGCAAGAAAGAAGAAGAAATTCATGCTCACATATTCTTTGATTGTGAGTATAGTAAGTATATTTGGATCAGGACAACGCTGAAATGTGGATGGGGTGGATCTCCTCTAACTAATCTTGATGAGGCAATTTCCTAGATTTCGTAGATGACCAAGAATCATAATAATTTGTATAATTTCAGTAGTAGTATTCTCATACGTATTTTCTTTACATAATGAGGTGAGAGGAATGGTAGGTTGCATGGGAAGGGTGAACGTGACACCCTTGTAATTTTTGATCTTGTTGTAAATAGGATCCACTGACTTTACGAATGCTAGACCAAGAATCTCATCGGAGTGAACATGAGGATTTTGAGACGGTGACACCGAGTCTCCACAGGTGTATTGTATACATAATTTTGTTGTGCTCTATACTTTTTGTAACCTCTTTCTAGAATACTATTTTACCTTATCTAAAAGAAAAAACGGTTATAACATCGAAAAAAAATTCAAATATGAATTAGATAACTACTCCATTGTTCAATATAGGTTAACAATCATATGGATGCACCCCTAAGAAAACCTACTCCCGGGTTTTACGCAACGAAATTAATAATACATGTCAACTTAATTGTTTGTTGCGTTGACACATATAAACAATTTTCTCAAATATACAATATTCGTTTCCTTGTTGGTGCTCTTATTCTTCTATCATCGTCTTTAGCACCAACTTTCGTGTTTCCATCTTGATCTCCTTCCTCAATCAGAACGAGTTGCTAACCTGAAAGGCAACTTTAATATCCCAATCAATTCTTAAGCACGGTCAGATCAAATAAACGAATGACTATTGTATCTTATACCCTATAAATAAGCAAAGGTGACATGTATACTTTTCGTAGCAGTCAATCTGCGAGCTTTGGTATTTGGTGATTATTAATTGGAGCTGCTTGCTACGAAAAGCAATAGTTTGATTCAAATAGTTATCTTATTTTGGTTTGTATGAAAGGAGATGACCTGTGCTAGTTGTAATTTTCCTAGCCTGCCAGCTTTCACGGTGGTGTTTTTACTGTGTGAAGAAGGTTGAGGTCTTTTCTCAACGAACGTGACTACCTTTCAACCTACACGTGTGTGTGCTTCTTTTTTTATTGTTAATTAATTTATATTTCAAGCAATCCGAGTCAGAGTATATGTGACCAGCTTTCGACGTATGCACCTGTGTGCTTCATTTTTTTTTTTTTTAAACAATCCAGGTCACGAGCGTGTATCCCTGCTAATCGACAGTTTGTCGTTTTTTTACTTAAATAGATAAAATGTTACACAAGTATTAGGTTTTAGTATGCGTTTTTATCGAACCATCCTGTATGCGTGTTAACGATTTAGTTGTATGTTCACTATTCCAATCAGTTTGTGTTTCAATACTTCGTCTACATACTAATCAGTCCAATATAAATATACGTTTGACACCATTTGTTTCTTCAAAAGGAGTTACAGTAAATTATCAGTGCCCATTGATCAAGTTTATTTGTGTGTTCAATTAGTCTAACGCAATGCTAATTAGCTTAGTCTGTCTCTGTTTTCAAACATTTTGTGTGAATATTGATTGGTCCAATCTATATGTGTGCTTACATGTTCCGGAGAGTCACTTGACTTTTAACCTAGATGCTTTCTCTTGATATGTTTTATATATAGAGTAGTGCACGTTAATGTTGTGCTCATCATGAGTCTAACGCAAAAATAATTTTAGTTTAGATTGTGGTAATGACACGACAAGTAGGAGGGAGTCAAATGGTTAACTACTGAGTGCATTTGCATGTGCTTGAGTAACTTGGCTATGTGCTCAATGGTCATTGTCTGTGTTCTAGCAACACATATGTTAATCGATCCATCATGTATGTATGCTAATCAATCCCGTCAATATATTTGTGTGTTTATAGATTAAAATGAGTCAGCTAGATGTTAATCGAACTACTCTCTCTTAATAAGTGTGTCAAAAAGTTCATTCACATTTTTTACGTTTTTCGTTTTTAGTTTTGTTGTTCACATGAGAGGGAGTCAACTGGATATTAATCGAGTTACTCTCTTTTAGCAAATTGTATATAATTACTACTATAACTAATAATGAATAGAAAAGTTCAATTTTTTGAAATAAATTGAATAATCATCAAGCATTGTTATTATGCATAACAATAGACATTAGAGATTTATAATGTAAATTCAACCGAATAAGCACGTGCTTTTAGCTATATGTATGTAATAAAAACCGAACTTCCTGGTAATTCTTTTTAGTAAATAACTTCCTAGTAACATTTGAATTAACTGGTCTCGGTTCTTCCCTTGTAGATAATTTCCTCGTCTTATCAGCCATTTTCGACTCGAAGCTCGGCATCGGCTTCCTATTACCCGCCATGGCGACTGCCGCCGCGATGACGCCGTTATCTCTACTTCGGTATTTCTCCTTGTTTTATTTTGTCCGCCCCTCCATCGCAGACTAACTTCATCCTAAACTCAGGGGTAGGCTAGCACTGCGAGCTTTTGCCTCCGGCAGGTCCTCACTCGGAGCCTCACTCACACGATTTCCTGCTGTATCAACCGCCATTGCTAAAACAAGGTTTGGTCTCTTTAGTTTTGCTTTTTCTCCATGACGTGTGCTAGTGACTAGCTGCATTTCTCATGGAGTATTACTAAATAACGGCTGTGGAGTACCTAATATGTGGGTGCAATATTACTAAGGATAAATTCTAGTGCATCTCTTGCATTCCAGTTATAGCAATCCGAATATTAGCTACCCCATTGAAGAAGTATATGTCCCGCCCATGGGAATTCCCCTACTGCATTGTATCCAATGGATGTCTTTAACTATTATCTTGATTTGGTAAATGACTGCACACTTAGCTAGAAGGTAGTTACTTCTGATGCTACAAATAGGGTTACATCATGTTCGAATGAGTCCCTCAAAAAACTGTATGTAGACTTTGAGTGCACCCCCGAAACCATAGTTAAACTGCAATTATTAAAAATGTAGCGTGTTACACTGGGAAATGATACAATCTATTCATATGCTTTCTCAGTCCTAACTGGAGTTACAATCTTAATTCGATGCTTTCTTTTTGTAATTCGGGGTTTTGTTAGAACAAGATAGGAAGTAGGAACTGAACAATGCAATCCACTTGAAAATTCTCGGAGGTTGCCATCACTCATAAGAGCTATATCATCAAGCTGTTGCTAAGTGGTCGAATTTTACTGCATTGCCATGCCATCCAGTTGAAGTAGCTGATTTGAAACCCTCTGGTAGCCAGGCCTCACATTAATTCTTACATACTTCCCCAATGTTATTCACAGTAGTGAGTAACCTGTCTTATCTGGAGCTTTCACTTCTTGGTGTTTTTCAGATATAAAGTATAAGCTATATAAATGGTCCTCACATTTGAATCCTGGCACAGAAATAGCACAATGTTTTAAAAACTGTACAACAAAGTCAATTTATCTCAAACCTAGCTTTCATGCTAATATTTCATGCTGATGTCTCAGATGACATGACATGCTAAGTGGTACGCTAGACCTGCATCAAATTTTGAGCTTGTATGTTAACATGTTATGTTGATATGGCCATACTTACTAAGGCGGCAAGGCATCAAGGTGCCTAAAAAACTTCTGCCAATTTCCCCTATATATTTATATATTTTATGATAATCATATGCATTTCTTCTTTGTATGCATGTATCTATGGCTATATGTATATATATATGCGTGTGTGTGTGTGGGTGGGTGGGGGTGGGTGGGTGTGTGTGGGGGGGGGGATTAAGAGAGGCATTCTCTCCCTCTCTCCCATGTCCGTGACGGAGGCCGAACATCCGGAAAGGTGGTAAACCAAGGCGGCAGTTGGGATTCGAACCGTGGTCCCTTTGTTAGGGGACACCGTGCTTGACCACTTGAGCCACTCGTTGTCGCATATATCTATTATGTATATATGTGATTAAGAGAGAAAGATCCCCCCCCCCCCCCCCATGCCTGTGGCAGAGATCGAACGCCTGAGAGGGTGGTAAATTAAGGCGCAACTGAGATTCGAACCCGGGTCCCTTTGTTAGGAGGCACCATGCTTGACCACTTGAGCAACTCATTGTCGGCATCTATGTATGTATGTATGTATGTATGTATGTATACATATATATATATATATTATAATCAATAAGCTGTAATGGCCTATTTGGTACGTGGTGAATAGAGGGGAGGGGAAGGGAGGGAAAATGGCTTGGGCTGTTTGGTTGGACAAAGTGATGGGGAGGGGAATGGAGGGGAACAGATGGGAACAAATCGTGTGCATTTTCAGCCACTTCTCTCCCATCCTCTCCCCACCAAATCAGAGTGGAGACAAGGGGAAGGGGAAAACTTGACGAGAAATATATTAAAAAGGTCAGGAGAAAATATAAATATGAGAGAAAAATATAAATAATATGGTATGAAAAATCAGTAGAATGACAACTAATGTAAATAGAAAAGTAGTATCTCACGTATATGTTACGCCACTTGGATGGACATAGAATGATGGAGGGGTATTTAATAAAATCTGGAAGATATTTTTTGTAAAAAAATAAAAAGTAAAAGTGAACTAATATAAAAAATTCATAAGTTAGAAGGAAACCTAAATGGTTATATTTTTTTATTAGCAAAGTGGAAAAGTTTGAGATTATATTACAGACACAACAAAAATATAGATAATTGGAGAAAATGCATTGGACTATGGTAGGAAGTACTTAATTTTATGGAGAAAGTTTGTTGTAAAGACAAAAATATGAAGGAAACTACTTCTATAACCACAACTTTGAATGTTAAAAAACTGTCTTTGTGAATATGAGTCCGCAGCCTTATTTGTTTTCTGTGTTTTTATGAAGCATTTTTGTAAAATAATATATCTGAATAAATATATAAACATAATTTATGTAAAATATTTTATACTGCCAACGTTCCATGTCACTACAATTTTTTTTTATATTATATTATTTTTCACATTTTCCTTTCCTTCCCCTCCCCATGCTAACCAAACACACCAACATAAGTGTCTCTTCCCCTCCCCTCCCCTCCCCTTCCTTCCCCTCTCTTCCCCTCCCCTCCCCTCCCCTCCCTTCCCTTCCTCTCCCCTTCATTCACCACATACCAAACATAGCGTAAGCCTTAAAATTGTGTTATTGAAGATACTACATCTGTACAAACTTCTAGTTGGAATTGAAGAACATGATTTCAAAACATATAACTAGAAAAAGTAAAAAAAAAATAATAATTTGAAATTTAATTTCATTAGCTCTTCAACAATGCTATGAGCATGCCATTCATTTCATAGCTTAGTCCCTAGAATATCCTAGGGATAAAGTGTTTGATTATATAGATTAAGGCATCATCATAAGTCTCAATACCAACGATGTTGGTGTCGGCTACATGGTTCCTTCTATTCCAATCAGCTTTGTTATGGGCCATATTCAGATCAAGATCTTAAGATTCAATTTTTTTTCTTTAAAAGCTCTTCTCAAGTTAGTTTAGGCCTTCGTCTTCTCTTTTCGTTATCCTTGACTCAATAGCACTGCTCCAAATATGTGCACTAGTCGGTCTGCGTGCACATGTCCATACCATCTTAGACGACCCTCGTGCGATTTGTCCTCAATTCTCACTACCCCCACTTTGTTCCTGGTATAATCATTTTTCAAGCGATCTTTTCTTATGTTCCCACACATCCATCTCAAAATACGCATTTTTGATCATGCTCATCTTGTTGAGACATATGCTTCACTGCCCAACATTCACTCCGATATAGCATAGCTGGCCATATAGCTATACTATAAAACTAACTTTTTAATTTGAGAGGGATTCTCCGGTCGCATACTATTGTTGCACCCCTCCATCTCAACCATTCATTGTGGTCCTGTGACAAACATCATTTTGGACATCACCATTCATTTGAGTAATAGAATCCAAGTAATGAAACTTATCAAGTTTTCATACATCCACTCTATCTAACTTGGCCCGACCATTCACAATTCTAGATTGGCTGAATTTGCAATGCATATACCCAGTTTTTCTTCTACTGATCATGTGAAACCATTATATTCCATCACATTTCTCCAGACTTCCACTTTATCATTCGTTCTATTCTATATTTTCATCAATCAACACAATATCATCTGCAAATAAATATGCACAAAGGAACATCATTTGAACGTGCTTTTCCAACTCATCTATAACAAGAAGAACAAATATGGGCTGAGTGCCGATGTTGATGTACCCCAAATGTGATATAAAATGTTGGTGTCTCTCCTCTAAGAGTCCTAACACTTGCAGTTGAGCTATCATGCATGTCTTTAATCAAGTCATTGTATTGGGTTGCCACATCTTTTTCTCCCAAACCCTCCACAACACTTCCATGGATGCTGGATCGATTTAGGTATTTGGGTTCCTATCAAATGTAAGTATAAATCTAATATAAGTACTATGAATTCACATTGCTCATATTAGCCCTAGTAAGTATAGAAAGTCAATTAAACAAAATTTGAATTTAGGGGGCAGACCAAGGCAAACCAAATATACACAATCTATTCAACCCTACTAATAATGGTATGAGACACCTCATGGACAAGATTACTAAATTACTAAATTTGGACATTATAATACAAGAAAATGTTAATAACTATCAATATGCAAAAAAACACATAAATTGTAGGGCAATAACTCCCTCCCTTCCGCCTAGGCATGTTTCTTATAAGTGGATAAAGCATGGAAACATGACATAAAATGATTTTTAGAAACAATAGAGTCAAGTTTTCTTTCTATATAATATTGTTCAAGCATTTACAATATAATGATCCAATGAAATAGTTCAATAATTTGTGTTTTAATAGAGGTACAAATATATGCTGAATTCTTTGATATAATGTAAAACTATATGTCTTACTTTATTTGAATACCTAGACCACTTAATATGTATATGATTGATTAAGTGAAGTTAATGTTCAACATGTCCAAATTATTTACATTCATAAGGATGCAATTAAATTTATCATTTTGGACATAACTCGATTAAAAATATTTGTTTTTTAAAATTTTGATTTTATGTCTCTATCTATATCTCGACATAATCTCTTTTGTTTATTTTGTTGAAGAAAAGTCAATGATGATCATTAGATTTCATTATACTACCTACATTTGTGGGAAGCAGGGGAAGAGGCGGCGACAACGATGATAGGGGGGCGAGGCTCTACTGAAGGCAAGGGCCATGGAAAGTATGAATGCATTGAAGTGGGGGCGAGAAGAAGACCATTAGGGTGACGACCGAGAAGGAAGTAATCTATGGGAATTAGTAGGAGGTAAGAAAGATGGAGTTAGGGTAAACTTCAGAGAAATAGGTTTATAGTCGATCCATAAAGATATGAAAGGCATGCAGAGAAGAAAGGCATTGCTGCAAAGAAAGTACACGAGGAGACATGAGTAGATCATATAAAGCATGTCTCACTGCTTAATCTATTAGTTGGCGGGGAGGTAGTTCTAATGGAAGCAACAAATCTTAAGTTTACCTATGGCTGATATGGATAAAAGATAGAAGGAAACCAAGCTAGATCGTGAAAAGTACAATAGGCGGCAATTAAAACCCCAATAGTGAAAACACTATTTTTCTTCTTCAGAATGTCTATATAAAGGAGGTTTTCTAAAAGAATACGTGGATCTAGCTATTGAGAACGGTTGTCGGAGATATTTGTTGCACCAAAGGCAAAGGATATGCTAATAAGGATTAGGTGGTCATCAAGCCTATAGATAGAAATGTTGGTAACATTGAAATAACATGTATGAGTGATGCTTCTATCATGCAAGGATGATAGGGAAAACACCCTAACCAGTGGACCACGTAAACTCTCTTGGAAGTTGCTTGATGCTATGGTTTGGGTGCATTTCCTTCCGACCTATCACTAATATTCTAGATCAGATTCTTACATGAGTAAGAGTCCTAAACCTTCCCTTACGTCTTTATGTGTCAACCATATTTAAAATGAATAGAACTATTGGTAAATTGATTACTATAGATATAAGTGGTATATTGTTATTTTGACTTACATAGGCTAGTTAGTATGGCTTAACTTATTAGCTTAATGTGTACTTGTGGTACTCTATACCTCATAATCATATCACCCCTTTATAAGGAGAACCTTTGTATGCGAATTATGATTTACAAAGATAACAACCTGCTTATGAACATGGCGTCAGAGTAATAAATTAGCCTAGCCCTACCTCTCTAAACCTATTCACTATCCCCCCTTCTCTCCAACTGCCACCTTAGGGACAAGGGGCTAACCCTTCATCTCTCTTCTGCCTATGGTGTTAAGAACACAACCACTGCCCTCTCTTCAATCATCCATTGCGGCCAAGGGAGATACCCTTCTTCCCATTGTGGCTGAAGGAGTGATCCCCTCTTGTTAACGACCCCATACATGTATCCGACGGAGGGTGGGAACCCATAGCCCCAAAAGGGACTGCTGAGTCCCTTGCAACTCGCCAATGCTGACAGGGAGAGGCTGTAACCTCCTTGTGCTGCTGTTGTAGTGAAGGAGCAGTTGCAGATTGCCTCCCTAAGCCCGCTGCCGGTTGGGGACTCCTCTGGCTCCTCTGTGAGCCTCTTCCAGCTACTGACCACCATTTTTCGCTGGCCCCAAGGGAAACTGGTCCTCTGTGATATCTGCTAACCATTTGTTGTTGCAAAACTTTGACTAAATGGGAAAGACTCTGTTTGTCAAACAAGAGCACTTTGGACTGATCTTTGAAATCTAAAATCTCCTTCTTACCTCCCCTTGTCTCTCCCCTATGGCATGAATGAGTGAGTTTCAGTCATTAGAGGTATATCTCATATCCCATTGCATTGCTATCTATCTTAAATAGTGCTTCTGCCTATTGTGTTTCACGCTGGTAGTGTTCATCATTATTTTGCCTAATTTTAGTATCCTATGCTCTTACCGTGCCTTATTCTAGTACTACCACGCTTTGTTCCGATACTTGCTCTCCACCTTGATGACTAACAAGAAGTAAAAGTGCAAACCATTATTTAAAATGATTTTTCTCCTTTTAATGTGATTAAAGTTAATTGTCAAAGTTATTTTTTGATGGATGAATGCGCTTCTCCTCATTCTTTAATCCCTTGACAAACTTCAATTTATTGAGAAACCTCTCGAGGATACCATCAAATGGAAACATGGCAATATGGAGGTGAAGAACTGGCTCTGGAACAACGTGTACCCCCATCACAGCCAAATTCATGTTTCAAATTACAACCAAAGAATCTGAGATGCAGTCAGAATTCACTAAACATAGGAGAAGAACACCTTGCACATCTATAATGTTTGGGACCGCTTGTTTTCTGTGCAAAAGGCGACAAGTCTCATGATACATATTATAATTCTATAATGAGTTCATTGCATTTAGTTAATATTTACCAGCCGATGTCTGATGAGGCTCAACCAAGGAACTAGTCAGGCTCACTAAAGCCAAATCTCTCTATGGCTCACACCATCCCATGCTCCACTCCATGGGTTTATCGAAGTCGCAGATCATTTTCCGTTTCTTGAAGAGTCGTATTCTGGAATTCTCCAATCGAGTCTACGACAATTGTGCAACCATTTTCCCTGTGAAATTTGTAGATGGCCATGTCTGTGTTTTTAGAGGATGTGGTTGTGGCCGTGGACCACAACCCAAGTGTACCTTCTGCAATCGGATGAGACATATAGTGGAAGAAATATACCTCTAGCATATGTATATTTTTAGGTGATCATCCCATTAGACGGAGGAGCAAGAAACAATTGATGGTGGCTCACTCTAGCTTCCAGGCCATGATTCATGCCTATTGTGACATTTTGTGGGTATTATGAGTTGTCGATGAGATTTGGATCTCAATTGTGATAACCAAGCGTCGATACACATAGCCAACAATCTCGTATTTCACGAGGGAACCAAGCACATTGAGGTTGACTGACACTTGTCATGAATTTGGTCTAAGCAAAGATCATTAATCCTCATGTGAAAATGGGAGAACAAACAATTGCATCTTCACCAAACCGCTTCCATCGTCTCTTTTTCTATACATGTATAACAAGCTGAGACTACACAATTTGTACTATTCGATTTGTTACTGCCTACTGGACCTACAAGGGGCAATTAGTATGGCTTAGCTTATTAGCTTATTTTGTGCAATACACTATACCTCTTATGACTCCTACATGAGGAGAACCTTTGTATGCCAATTATGATTTACAAAATAACAACTTGCTTATCAACACTGTATAATAACTAAAATATATGAGATACAACCTTTCCTATATATAGGATCACGAAGAGTTATATCGATACATTTACAATGGATCCTCGCTTAGGTGTATCAAGGATAAAAGAAATAATAACATTCTGGGCCTAGGCACAATATACCAACACTCCCCCTCAAGCCGGAGAGTATGCATTGTGTAGTCCCATTTTGATATTCGTATGTTCAAGAAGTGTTGGAGGTAGTGGTTTTGTTGGAATATCAACAATTTGATCCCAATCCGCACACAGTGTCACAAATTTCTTCGTTTTTACATGATCTTGCACAAATGTCAATCTATTTTAAGATGTTCTGTGTGTTCATGGATACTAGGTGGTTGCGATATGAATGGTTTCCTAATTGTCAATATAGAGAAGCCTTGGTGTCTAAACAAGAATCCCGATGGATTGTACCCACGACAAGTTACAACATGCGTGGGTCATCTCACTGTATTATACTTATGTTCTTGACTGTACAATGAATGACTTCTTCTTGCTCCTCTAGGCGACGAGGTGATTGTCTAACATGACATGAGATTTAGATGTATTGACAATCTTTGAGCATCTCCTGATGAATTTACATATGAGTATTAGTTGCAAAGCATACATATTCTTGGACAAATCTTTAGGTATCACATGATATGTTGAATGCTGCACTAGTGAGCTTAAAGAGGAGCACTCCTATGTTGACTGCCCTCTCTAACAACATAAGAGATATCTGGTTGGGTATTGTTAAATACATCCGTTTCTCTACGATGTGGCAATACTTCTCTGGATTAGGATTTAGCTCTCCCTCACTTTGAGCTTTTTGTGTTGTAGTCCATCAGAGTGGAGATTGGTCAAGCATTTGTCATCCCAGTCTCTTGCAGTAGGTCCAAGACATAACATCTTTGGGATGGATTGATTTCTATGTTGGACTTCTATGCCAAGTAAATATCAAAGATTTTCCAAATTCTTGGTGTGAAAGTGGTTTTGCATAAATTTCTTTAGACTAGAGATATCCTTAGTATCACTCCAGTGATTAAAAATATCATGGATGTATACAACAAGAAGAATGTGAACCTGATTTGACTGGGAATAAAATGATGAATGATTTGTAGCCTTAGTTATTAAAGCACCTGCCTAGGCACCTTAGGTTGTGGGCAAATTGCCTCAAAGTGGGCGCCTAGCCCCTAAGATGACCTAAGTGACCGCCTGAGGCCTTTTGGGCCCAAATTAAGCCACTGAAAGGCCAATTTAGCATATGTTAGGGCTGGATTTGGTCAAATTAGATCAAATAGATTCATTTTATGGTTGTAATGGGTTTGATTTAGCCCAAATCAGATCAATTTTGGGTAAATTAGGACTAAAACATGCCAGATTTGGGGAAAATAGGTCTGACTTGGGGAATTAGGTCTGATTGGCCAAATTAGGTCTCATTTAGATCAATATAGGGCAAAATGGGGATGGTTACGTTTGATTAAGCCGTGTTGTGCAAAACAAGGTTTGATATAGGCTAAATCATATCAAAGTTGAGCATATGAGGTCAAATTTGGGGAAAACTAGTCTGCTTTGAGGATTTTAGGTGCGATTTGGCCAAATTAGGTTTAATTTACGTCAATACAATGAAAATTTGGGAAACTAGGTCTCATTAGGTCATGCTATACAAAATTAGGCCTAATTTAGGTCAAATTAGGGAAACTAGGTCAACTTAGATCAAATTTAGACCATTTTGTTCAAATTAGGGCCAATCAGGTCCAGGTTAGGTCATGTTAGGTGCGATTTAGCCTAATATTATGTAATACTATGTTATAATGTCATTATTACGTATACAAATATACAACCAAGAATGTAAATATCCGAGTATCGATATTATTTTAAAAAAAGTAGAGCGCCTGGGCGCCTCTAGAAAAACGCCTAGCTCCTAGCCACCTTAACAACTATGTCTATAGTAGAGCATTTGAAGCCCAATTGCTCAAGGACAACACTGAGCATATACGTCCAGGTGCAAAGGAGCGCCCGCGACCACGGCCCCGTCCTCGACCGCGGCTACAAGAGGAGTCACCTGTGCGAACAGCAAGGGCCGCTCCATCAGAAGTGTCAGGCAAAGACTGAGATAC
The DNA here is from genome assembly GCA_963693085.1 of Alisma plantago-aquatica. NCBI lineage: Eukaryota > Viridiplantae > Streptophyta > Magnoliopsida > Alismatales > Alismataceae > Alisma > Alisma plantago-aquatica. The sequence continues at coordinate 1,132,436,724 of OY856410.1, forward strand.
AGAAGGTAGACGTTGAACACGTTCCAGAACATCTCGCAGTGTAGGCAGAGGATCACTCGAGAGAATCTGATCAACAACTCCGACGAAGGAGGAGGGTAGACCAGCGAGGAACTGGACAAGCTGAAGTTCGTTCCGTTGACGTTGGATTTCAGTGATGTCGGCAGAAAGCAGATGGTACACCTGAAATTCATCCCATAGAGCACAACAGTTGTTGTAGTAGTTCTCGATAGAATCAATAGGAGAAAACTCTTGCTTGACCAGTTGCTTGAAGATCTCAAACACCTTCTTTGGATTTTGTTGGTGAGAGTATACGTGGGAGAGTTGGTCCCACATATCCTTTGCAGTCTTCAGATGAAGGAGAGACTGGATGATCTTCGGTTCGGCGTTGTTGACCATCCAGGTCATAACACCATAGTCCTCCTTGGACCAGAGATCATAGGCCTGCTTGGTCTTGTCATCAACATTAACAGTGGGAGCGTCCGGTCCCTTACTCGATAGATGAGAATAGCGCCCTTGTGCTTTAACATAGAGTTCAAAGGAAGCTGCCCAGAGGTGATAGTTGGAGCCATCCAACTGCACAGTAGTAACACACAGAGTACGCGGAAGATCCGGAGTCGCCATCGGAAGGTGCAGTCAGGGGCAGAAGCACAGGCGCAGATAGCCGTAGTAGTCAGCAGTCAGAGGCAGAAGTCAAACACATGGACTAGTAGTAGAAGGTAGAAGATCCACGCATGGATCTTAGAAAAACCCACGTAGGGGCAGCAGATGAAAAGAAAAACCTACGCCAACATGGAGGATTAGTCACTCCACCATGAGGCGCATGCAAACAGAGAGGATGAAGCCCGTTACTCCGTCAATGTGCCAGAACTGGAAAGTTACCGAGGCTGTCCGGAGATTTCGGAAAGAGAAACGGAGGGGCCTGTGGTGGATTAGGCCATAAGGATGGGAGGGCGGTGGTACTGTAGCAGCGAAAAAAAAAGAGAGGTGGGGGTGGCGGCGGCTAGGGTTGGTGGAGAAGATGGCAGCTAGGGTTGGGGTGAGAGAGGGATTAGGTTTAAGGTGGATCGACCCGCTCTGATACCATCTAGAAGTTGGCAACGAGATTGCTTATTATTGGATGATCTAAAAAGAATACAATGGTCTCTCTTTTATAAGACAAGAGAGTGTACAATATTTAGAGATGAGCAATATGGGATAAAGAGAAGAAGAGAATAAAGAGAAATAAGCAAATACACTAAGTAAAGAAAAGCAGTAAAGTGTATATACTAATAAAACCAGGCTTGTGGGAACTGCTTTACTCCATAGAGGAGCAACTAAGCCGGTATACCTTGTGAAAATGCTCCCCCTCTACAAAAAGACTAGGAGGCTTCTACATGTATACTTCCTCCGATAGATCGCCATGAAGAAAGGCATTCTTAATGATAAGCTGAAAAAGAGGCCAATTTAGATGTGCAACCAAGGAGATCAAGATATGGATAGAGGTGATCCTAGTAATTGGTGAGAATGTTTCAAAGAAGTTGATGCCGAAAGTCTGGGTATATTCTTTGGAAACCAAACTATGATGTGGGCCTTTTGATAGAGCCATTAGAATGGTGCTTAACAAAAAATCCCCCCAAAACCAACAATATTCTTGCCAGGGAATGGATCCACCAGATCCCAAGTGCCATTGTCACACATCACCTGCATTTCGTTCATCATTGCAACTTTCCACCCAACATGCCGAAGGGATTCAGAGGGGGTTTGGGAATACAAGTATTGTCCAAGGATGTGGCAACACATAGAGGAGGATAGATGAGTAATGCAACAAGTGTTAGAAATAGGATGTTTTGCTTTACAAAAGAGTTTACACCTTCGTGAAGAACCAATGGTCCATCGGTTTGTATTGGAATAGATGATGATGGTGGGCAACTGCTCCAATACTACTTAGAATTACTAGGTGATATTCTCATTATAAATATAGGAGTATGGAGAGTTATATGAATACACTTAAGTGATAAATGAATCCTCACTTTAATGTATCAGGGATAAAAGAAACACATATTATTAGTAGATAGACTTTGCTGTGTTTTTCTCTTTTACACTTAGTCTATTTTCTATTTTTCTTTTCCTTTACACTTATGTTTTATCCCACATGGGTTATCTCTAGACCCTGTGGTTCTTTTGTGTATTATATTGAGACTCTTGTATATTCTTTTATCATCGAATAATACAAGACCTTTTTCTGCATTATCCAGATGGTATCAGAGCAACAAGATCCACCCTAATTCTTTTTCCCCCCCTCCTTACCCTAACCTACCCCTGCGCCGTCAACCACCACACCGCCGCCGCCCCCCCCTGCGGTTTTCTCCCTGCCGCCGCCGTCCTTCTTCCTCCTCCTCCCTTCCTTCCTTACCCTACCACCACCGCATCCCTTCTCTTCTCTTTCCCTGCCCACCGCCCCATCTCCTTTCTTCCCGCTGCTACAGTACCACGGCTGCTACAGTACCGCGGCGCTACAGTACTTGCTGTCCGCCACCAACAGCCACCACCACCACCAATTTCCCGGCCCCTACACCACCCACAACCCTCCACCACACCCCCACATCCTCACCATCTCTATCCTTGTGGCCTAGACAACCACAAGTTCCCTTTTCGGTCTTCGTTCATTTTCTAAATCCGTTACGTACAGCCCCGACACTTTCCAGTTCTGGCACGTTGAGGGTCTAAACGCTACATCCGGATCTGCCTGCCTGCGCCACATGGTGGAGTAATTGTTTCTCCATGTTGGCGTAGGTTCTACTTCTTTATCTCTGCCCCGTGAGGGTTTCTGAGGTCCATGATCGGATCTCCTATCTGCTGCTGCTGGTCCATGTGTTGGACACTTCCTGCTGCCTACTGATTCTACTGTCTGCCCTGCGCTCGTGCTGCTGACTGTCTGCTTCTACTCTCATGGCGACTTCAGATTTACCACGGTCTTTGTGTGTTACTTCTGTTAAGTTGGATGGCTCCAACTATCACCTATGGGCTGCTTCATTCGAACTCTACGTGAAAGCACACGGGCGCCACTCGCACCTGACTACCAAGGGTCCTGCTGTACCTGCTGCTACTGCTGATGACACGACTAAGCAAGCTTATGATCTCTGGTCCAAGGAGGATTATGGGGTTATGGCCTGGCTAGTCAACAACGTTGATGCTAAGATCAACCACTCTCTGCTTCGCCTTCAGACTGCTAAGGAAATGTGGGATCACCTATCCCATGTTTACTCTCATCAACAGAACCCCAAGAAGGTGTTTGAAATTTTCAAGAAGCTTGCGAAACAAGACTTCTCGACATCTGACTCTGTGGAAGACTACTACAACTCGTGCTGTGCTCTGTGGGACGAGTTTTAGGTTTATCATCCTCTGACTGCGAATCTTGAAGAACTACATCGTCAGCGGAATGAGCTCATGCTTGTTCAGTTCCTGGCTGGCCTTCCTACTTCGTTTGCTGGGGTCGTGGATCAGATCCTCTCCAGTGACCCGTTACCTACTCTTCGGGACGTCCTCAAGCGGGTCCAGCGTCTTCCTTCTTTGACGCTCTCTACTTCTGATGGAACAACACTTGCTGTCCGTTCTGCGGATTCCTTTCGTGGTCGCGGCCGAGGTCGTGGCCGTGGTCGTGGTGGCCGCTCTTCTGCACCTGGACGTGGTTCTGGCTCGGAGTCAGGGGAGCCCCGCTACTGCACTCACTGCAAGCGTACTAATCACAATGAAGACCGCTGCTGGATAAAATATGGTAAACCTGACTGGGCGAACCAGGTTACCACTGAACAACCTGCATCTACCTCTGCTGCCTCTGACCCTACTGCTGATTGGATTCGCTCCGAGTTTGAGAAACTGCTTCAAGCCCGCCTTGCCTCTACTTCTGCGGACTCTCCTGAGAATGGCGCTGCTCTCCTGACGACGACTGGTAAAAGCCCTTGGGTGATCGACTCTGGTGCGACTGCACATATCTCTGGTACTGCTAGTTTATTTTCTACTATGCGCAAGACTTCTCTTATACCGCCTGTGACGGTTGCTGATGGTTCCAAATCTCCTGTTTGTGGCATTGGAGATATCACTTCTACTAGTACTCTACCTCTGCAGTCTGTGCTATATGTGCCCAAATTTCCTCTGAATTTACTATCTGTCAGTAAACTGGTAAAAAGTCTTCGTTGTGCTATTACATTTGACCCGGATGGTGTTCTGTTTCAGGATCTGCGTACGAGGACGACGATTGGTTCAGGCCATGAGGGACCGGATGGATTATACTATTTGGACGAGCCGAAGCCAGCTGCTTTCCTGACATCTACAGTTCCTGATATTCAGTGGCATTACCGTCTGGGCCACCCGTCTGCTGAGAAGTTGAAGGCTTTACTACCGACTGTTGCTAGCACTAGATTTTATTGTGAAACATGTCAATTGGGCAAACAACACCGTTCTACTTTTTCTGCAAAATTTTGTATTGGCTCTAAAGCCCCTTTTGACATTGTGCATGCTGACATTTGGGGACCGTGTTCTGTGCCTAGCGTTTCTGGATTCAAATATTTCTTAAGTTTTATTGATGATTTTTCCAGAACCACATGGTTATTTTTACTGACAGACAGATCTACTGTAGTTGAAAAAATTTCTGAGTTTTTTGCGGAAATTCGGACTCAATTTGCTAAGCCCATCAAGATTTTTCGCACAGACAATGCCTTGGAATTTGTGCAAATTTCTGTTCAGTCTTTTTGTAAACGTCAGAGCACCATTCACCAGACTTCCTGTGCTTATACCCCACAACAAAACGGTGTCGCTGAGCGTAAGAATCGCCATCTCCTTGAGGTCGCCCGCACACTTCTCTTTCACTACCATGTTCCTCACAAATTCTGGCCTGAGGCAATCTCCACTGCTTGCTATCTCATAAACCGCATGCCTTCCTCTGTACTTCACAATAAAATCCCTTTTCAAATTCTTTTCCCTGATCTACCACTGTTTGCTGTACCACCGCGTATTTTTGGGAGCACATGCTTTGTGAAGAACCTTAGACCTGGTCTTACTAAATTAGATCCCAAGGCCACCAAGTGTGTTTTTTTGGGCTATTCCCGCACTCAAAAAGGATATCGGTGTTATGATCCTGCTTCACATAAATGGCTTGTATCTGCGGATGTGGTATTCTTTGAACACATGCCATTTTTCTCTTCGGAGGGTTCTGCTCTTACGTCTGATTTGTTGACTGATACGCCCTTACCTATGGTGGATGATGAGTATGATAGCCCTGCTCCTGTATCTACAAGTGAGAAGCCCCCTCTGCAGGTTTATCACAGAAGACCAAAGCCAACAACTCCCTCTATGGCCTCTCCATCGTCCACGTCCTCTGTGCCAGATCAGCCACCTCCGCAGGTATTTTCTGACCTTGATGTTCCCATTAGTCTGAGAAAGGGGACACATACTTGTACGAAACATCCAATTGGGAATTTTTGTACGTCTATTCATTTGAATTCTAATTTTGCCAACTTTACTGCTGCTCTGTCTGCTATTTCTGTCCCTAAGACTGTTGCTCAGGCTCTTAAAATCCCAGCATGGCGTCAGGCAATGGAAGAAGAAATGACGGCTCTTACTGATCGTCATACTTGGACTCTTGTTGATCCTCCTACTGATTGCTCGCCAGTTGGGTGTCGCTGGGTCTTCACAGTGAAATATCAGCCTGATGGTACGGTCGAGCGCCTGAAAGCCAGACTGGTTGCTAAAGGATACACTCAGACCTATGGGGTTGACTATTTTGAAACCTTCTCTCCTGTGGCACGACTTAATTCTGTAAGGATTCTGATCTCTGTTGCTGTTAATTCTGATTGGCCGTTATACCAGCTCGATGTGAAAAATGCCTTTCTCTATGGCGATCTACATGAAGAAGTCTACATGTCTCAGCCCCCCGGCTTTATCTGTGAGGGGGAGCCATCTAAAGTCTGTCGTTTAAAAAAAGCTATCTATGGCCTCAAACAGAGTCCACATGCGTGGTTTGACAAACTTAGCACTATTCTCCAGGATTATTCTTTTCGCCGCTCTCAGTCGGACCACTCTGTTTTTGTTAAACAATCCACAACTGGCATTATTATTCTTATTGTGTATGTTGATGATATTATACTCTCTGGGAGTGATGCAGCAGGTATTCAGGCAACTAAGCGGTATCTTGAAAAGCACTTTGTTACTAAAGACCTCGGTTCTTTACGCTACTTTCTTGGGATAGAGGTCTCTCGCTCTTCTGCAGGACTGTGTCTTTCTCAGCGGAAGTATGTTCTGGACTTGTTATCTGAGACTGGACTCCTAGGTGCTAAGCCTGCTAGCACCCCTCTTGATCCTAACACTGATTGGGATGATCAAGCCTCTCCTGCATATCCTGACACTCATCAGTACAGACGAATGGTCGGGAAGCTTATCTACCTCACAGTCACACGAGCTGACATTACTGCTGCTGTCGGATTGGTTAGTCGCTACCTTGACAAACCCCGACAATATCATTGGGATGTTGTTTGCCATATTCTGCGCTATTTGAAGAACTCTCCTGGAAAAGGGCTTCTCTATAAAAAACATGGGCACTGTAAGATACTGGGCTACTCAGATTCTGATTATGCTGGGAGCAAGGTTGATCGCTGCTCCACTTCTGGATACTGTACTTTTGTTGGGGGCAATTTAGTCACATGGAGGAGCAAAAAACAGGCTGTGGTTGCCCGCTCTAGTGCTGAAGCTGAATATCGCGCCATGGCACATACTACCTGCGAGCTCTTCTGGATTCGAAGCCTTCTGACAGATTTTGGTTTTTCAGACTTGGCGCCCATTCCTATGTTCTGTGATAATAAAGCAACCACTTTCATTGCTAGCAACCCTACCTTCCATGAGCGCACGAAGCATATTGAAGTGGACTGTCACTTTGTTCGTGAGGCGGTTCTATCTGGTCAGATTTCTACCCCTTTCATTCATAGTGATGAGCAGATTGCTGGTATCTTCACAAAGATTCTTCCGAAGAAGCGCTTCACTGATATGACATCCAAGCTGGGCATGATTGACATCTATGCTCCAGCTTGAGGGGGAGTATTAGTAGATAGACTTTGCTGTGTTTTTCTCTTTTACACTTAGTCTATTTTCTATTTTTCTTTTCCTTTACACTTATGTTTTATCCCACATGGGTTATCTCTAGACCCTGTGGTTCTTTTGTGTATTATATAGAGACTCTTGTATATTCTTTTATCATCGAATAATACAAGACCTTTTTCCGCATTATCCAGACATATCTAGGCCCAATTACAAGTTATGCGAACACACTGATAAGCTGGATAACTACGCTGCTAGTAGGATCAATAGTAAATCCAGCTAAGCTGCCAAGACAAGCTATCCTTATTACAGGCATTTAATACAAGGTCCTCCAAGACCTGCATCTTTCATGTGGCTAACTTGGCCACCTATCTTAAAATGTAAAGAACAAGGAAAGCATCACAAAAGGGGAAGGATAATAAAGCTAATGTAGTTGTTAGAGAGTCTGATGAAGATGATGGAAGTCATACTATGAGAGAAACGTACATGCTAAAAGAGGGCGACATGTGCTTGAAGGACAAACTAGTCATTCCAAAGTCTAATGGGAAGCGGTACTCCTCCTTAAACAATAAAGAAGAAAGAAACAACACAAACATGGAGGTGAGTGATGCTGTGAATGTTGAATTCATCAAGAAAAGAATCCTAAGAACACCAAAAACATGGAGAGAGAAAAAAGAAAACCAAGAAGCTGAAGAAATCAGGAAGGTTAATTATGGGCCAAACATCTAGCTGCCACAGTCAGGACTCCAACACCAGGACGCAACAGGAGGCTTTGAAGAAACTCATGCTATGGTTGGCCCTGAAGGTGATGAGGATGTCACAGGAAGGATAGATGAGGAGGAAAGCCAATTATCAACTACAAAAGAGGCTATGAAGGATTTACCCTCTGGATAATGCGGAAAAAGGTCTTGTATTATTCGATGATAAAAGAATATACAAGAGTCTCTATATAATACACAAAAGAACCACAGGGTCTAGAGATAACCCATGTGGGATAAAACATAAGTGTAAAGGAAAAGAAAAATAAAAAATAGACTAAGTGTAAAAGAGAAAAACACAGCAAAGTCTATCTACTAATACTCCCCCTCAAGCTGGAGCATAGATGTCAATCATGCCCAGCTTGGATGTCATATCAGTGAAGCGCTTCTTCGGAAGAATCTTTGTGAAGATATCAGCAATCTGCTCATCAGTATGAATGTAAGGGGTAGAAATCTGACCAGATAGAACCGCCTCACGAACAAAGTGACAGTCCACTTCAATATGCTTCGTGCGCTCATGGAAGGTAGGGTTGCTAGCAATGAAAGTGGCTGCTTTATTATCACAGAACATAGGAATGGGCGCCAAGTCTGAAAAACCAAATTCTGTCAGAAGGCTTCGAATCCAGAAGAGCTCGCAGGTAGTATGTGCCATGGCGCGATATTCAGCTTCAGCACTAGAGCGGGCAACCACAACCTGTTTTTTGCTCCTCCATGTGACTAAATTGCCCCCAACAAAAGTACAGTATCCAGAAGTGGAGCGGCGATCAACCTTGCTCCCAGCATAATCAAAATCTGAGTAGCCCAGTATCTTACAGTGCCCATGTTTTTTGTAGAGAAGCCCTTTTCCAGGAGAGTTCTTCAAATAGCGCAGAATATGGCAAACAACATCCCAATGACATTGTCGGGGTTTGTCAAGGTAGCGACTAACCAATCCGACAGCAGCAGTAATGTCAGCTCGTGTGACTGTGAGGTAGATAAGCTTCCCGACCATTCGTCTATACTGATGAGTGTCAGGATATGCAGGAGAGGCTTGATCATCCCAATCAGTGTTAGGATCAAGAGGGGTGCTAGCAGGCTTAGCACCTAGGAGTCCAGTCTCAGATAACAAGTCCAGAACATACTTCCGCTGAGAAAGACACAGTCCTGTAGAAGAGCGAGAGACCTCTATCCCAAGAAAGTAGCGTAAAGAACCGAGGTCTTTAGTAACAAAGTGCTTTTCAAGATACCGCTTAGTTGCCTGAATACCTGCTGCATCACTCCCAGAGAGTATAATATCATCAACATACACAATAAGAATAATAATGCCAGCTGTGGATTGTTTAACAAAAACAGAGTGGTCCGACTGAGAGCGGCGAAAAGAATAATCCTGAAGAATAGTGCTAAGTTTGTCAAACCACGCACGTGGACTTTGTTTGAGGCCATAGATAGCTTTTTTTAAACGACAGACTTTAGATGGCTCCCCCTCACAGATAAAGCCGGGGGGCTGAGACATGTAGACTTCTTCATGTAGATCGCCATAGAGAAAGGCATTTTTCACATCGAGCTGGTATAACGGCTAATCAGAATTAACAGCAACAGAGATCAGAATCCTTACAGAATTAAGTCGTGCCACAGGAGAGAAGGTTTCAAAATAGTCAACCCCATAGGTCTGAGTGTATCCTTTAGCAACCAGTCTGGCTTTCAGGCGCTCGACCGTGCCATCAGGCTGATATTTCACTGTGAAGACCCAGCGACACCCAACTGGCGAGCAATCAGTAGGAGGATCAACAAGAGTCCAAGTATGACGATCAGTAAGAGCCGTCATTTCTTCTTCCATTGCCTGACGCCATGCTGGGATTTTAAGAGCCTGAGCAGCAGTCTTAGGGACAGAAATAGCAGACAGAGCAGCAGTAAAGTTGGCAAAATTAGAATTCAAATGAACAGACGTACAAAAATTCCCAATTGGATGTTTCGTACAAGCACATGTCCCCTTTCTCAGACTAATGGGAACATCAAGGTCAGAAAATACCTGCGGAGGTGGCTGATTTGGCGCAGAGGACGTGGACGATGGAGAGGCCATAGAGGGAGCTGTTGGCTTTGGTCTTCTGTGATAAACCTGCAGAGGGGGCTTCTCACTTGTAGATACAGGAGCAGGGCTATCATACTCATCATCCACCATAGGTAAGGGCGTATCAGTCAACAAATCAGACGTAAGAGCAGAACCCTCCAAAGAGAAAAATGGCATGTGTTCAAAGAATACCACATCCGCAGATACAAGCCATTTATGTGAAGCAGGATCATAACACCGATATCCTTTCTGAGTGCGGGAATAGCCCAAAAAAACACACTTGGTGGCCTTGGGATCTAATTTAGTAAGACCAGGTCTAAAGTTCTTCACAAAGCATGTGCTCCCAAAAATACGCGGTGGTACAGCAAACAGTGGTAGATCAGGGAAAAGAATTTGAAAAGGGATTTTATTGTGAAGTACAGAGGAAGGCATGCGGTTTATGAGATAGCAAGCAGTGGAGATTGCCTCAGGCCAGAATTTGTGAGGAACATGGTAGTGAAAGAGAAGTGTGCAGGCGACCTCAAGGAGATGGCGATTCTTATGCTCAGCGACACCGTTTTGTTGTGGTGTATAAGCACATGAAGTCTGGTGAATGGTGCCCTGACGTTTACAAAAAGACTGAACAGAAATTTGCACAAATTCCAAGGCATTGTCTGTGCGAAAATCTTGATGGGCTTAGCAAATTGAGTCCGAATTTCCGCAAAAAACTCAGAAATTTTTTCAACTACAGTAGATCTGTCTGTCAGTAAAAATAACCATGTGGTTCTGGAAAAATCATCAATAAAACTTAAGAAATATTTGAATCCAGAAATGCTAGGCACAAAACACGGTCCCCAAATGTCAGCATGCACAATGTCAAAAGGGGCTTTAGAGCCAATACAAAATTTTGCAGAAAAAGTAGAACGGTGTTGTTTGCCCAATTGACATGTTTCACAATAAAATCTAGTGCTAGCAACAGTCGGTAGTAAAGCCTTCAACTTCTCAGCAGACGGGTGGCCCAGACGGTAATGCCACTGAATATCAGGAACTGTAGATGTCAGGAAAGCAGCTGGCTTCGGCTCGTCCAAATAGTATAATCCATCCGGTCCCTCATGGCCTGAACCAATCGTCGTCCTCGTACGCAGATCCTGAAACAGAACACCATCTGGGTCAAATGTAATAGCACAACGAAGACTTTTTACCAGTTTACTGACAGATAGTAAATTCAGAGGAAATTTTGGCACATATAGCACAGACTGCAGAGGTAGAGTACTAGTAGAAGTGATATCTCCAATGCCACAAACAGGAGATTTGGAACCATCAGCAACCGTCACAGGCGGTATAAGAGAAGTCTTGCGCATAGTAGAAAATAAACTAGCAGTACCAGAGATATGTGCAGTCGCACCAGAGTCGATCACCCAAGGGCTTTTACCAGTCGTCGTCAGGAGAGCAGCGCCATTCTCAGGAGAGTCCGCAGAAGTAGAGGCAAGGCGGGCTTGAAGCAGTTTCTCAAACTCGGAGCGAATCCAATCAGCAGTAGGGTCAGAGGCAGCAGAGGTAGATGCAGGTTGTTCAGTGGTAACCTGGTTCGCCCAGTCAGGTTTACCATATTTTATCCAGCAGCGGTCTTCATTGTGATTAGTACGCTTGCAGTGAGTGCAGTAGCGGGGCTCCCCTGACTCCGAGCCAGAACCACGTCCAGGTGCAGAAGAGCGGCCACCACGACCACGGCCACGACCTCGGCCGCGACCACGAAAGGAATCCGCAGAACGGACAGCAAGTGCTGTTCCATCAGAAGTAGAGAGCGTCAAAGAAGGAAGACGCTGGACCCGCTTGAGGACGTGCCAAAGAGTAGGTAACGGGTCACTGGAGAGGATCTGATCCACGACACCAGCAAACGAAGTAGGAAGGCCAGCCAGGAACTGAACAAGCATGAGCTCATTCCGCTGACGATGTAGTTCTTCAAGATTCGCAGTCAGAGGATGATAAACCTGAAACTCGTCCCACAGAGCACAGCACGAGTTGTAGTAGTCTTCCACAGAGTCAGATGTCGAGAAGTCTTGTTTCGCAAGCTTTTTGAAAATTTCAAACACCTTCTTGGGGTTCTGTTGATGAGAGTAAACATGGGATAGGTGATCCCACATTTCCTTAGCAGTCTGAAGGCGAAACAGAGAGTGGTTGATCTTAGCATCAACGCTGTTGACCAGCCAGGCCATAACCCCATAATCCTCCTTGGACCAGAGATCATAAGCTTGCTTAGTCGTGTCATCAGCAGTAGCAGCAGGTACAGCAGGACCCTTGGTAGTCAGGTGCGAGTGGCGCCCGTGTGCTTTCACGTAGAGTTCGAATGAAGCAACCCATAGGTGATAGTTGGAGCCATCCAACTTAACAGAAGTAACACACAAAGACCGTGGTAAATCTGAAGTCGCCATGAGAGTAGAAGCAGACAGTCAGCAGCACGAGCGCAGGGCAGACAGTAGAATCAGTAGGCAGCAGGAAGTGTCCAACACATGGACCAGCAGCAGCAGATAGGAGATCCGATCATGGACCTCAGAAACCCTCACGGGGCAGAGATAAAGAAGTAGAACCTACGCCAACATGGAGAAACAATTACTCCACCATGTGGCGCAGGCAGGCAGATCCGGATGTAGCGTTTAGACCCTCAACGTGCCAGAACTGGAAAGTGTCGGGGCTGTACGTAACGGATTTAGAAAATGAACGGAGACCGAAAAGGGAACTTGTGGTTGTCTAGGCCACAAGGATAGAGATGGTGAGGATGTGGGGGTGTGGTGGAGGGTTGTGGGTGGTGTAGGGGCCGGGAAATTGGTGGTGGTGGTGGCTGTTGGTGGCGGACAGCAAGTACTGTAGCGCCGCGGTACTGTAGCAGCCGCGGTACTGTAGCAGCGCGAAGAAAGGAGATGGGGCGGTGGGCAGGGAAAGAGAAGAGAAGGGCTGCGGTGGTGGTAGGGTAAGGAAGGAAGGGAGGAGGAGGAAGAAGGACGGCGGCGGCAGGGAGAAAACCGCAGGGGGGGGGGGCGGCGGCGGTGTGGTGGTTGACGGCGCAGGGGTAGGTTAGGGTAAGGGGGGGGAAGAATTAGGGTAAGGAGGGGGTAAAAAGAATTAGGGTGGATCTTGTTGCTCTGATACCATCTGGATAATGCGGAAAAATGTCTTGTATTATTCGATGATAAAAGAATATACAAGAGTCTCTATATAATACACAAAAGAACCACAGGGTCTAGAGATAACCCATGTGGGATAAAACATAAGTGTAAAGGAAAAGAAAAATAGAAAATAGACTAAGTGTAAAAGAGAAAAACACAACAAAGTCTATCTACTAATATACCCAATGTACCCGAGGATGATCAAGGGAACTCAAGCATCTAAACCTCCCACATGTAAGAATATAAATGGCAATGGTGTGAGCATGAATACCATGGAGGCCAATGATGCCTTGAAAGAGTTCATTGCCCAGAAGAAACCAAGAATTGTAGCTACTTTGGAATAGAGAATCAGCTCCAGAAAAACCACATAAACCATCAAATATATTGGTCTTGATAATTCTCATAGTGGAAGCCAGAGGTTTCTCTGGTGGTATATGGATTTTGTAGAATTATCTTAACAACAAGGTGTATATCCTAATAACCGTAGATAACCTGTCAGGTGAATTGCTGTTGTCTAATCATAATTACTTATGTACAAACCAATTTATTCATTAGGAAATACCTGTGGAAACATATCTCATAGATGAAAAGTATATTGGCTGAACCTCTGGTTTTACATGGAGATTTGAATACAACCCTCACTGTTGATGAAAAAAGTGGCAACATGATCTACAATTCTAATGTAGCTATTAGAGACTCCAGTTAATTTAGTTAATTTGAGTCTATTTGTATATGAGCCCAAGTGTGTCTTGGCCCATTAGGGTTTAGTCTGAAGTCAGTACGCTTCCCCCTTCTCCTATATAAAGGAAGGGGATTCCTCTTATCAAATATATTGATTATACTTCTTTTACTTTACAACATGGTATCAAAGTGGTGATCCAACCGTAAACCTAAAGGAGACAAGAAATTTTTTTCTTCTGCCTGCGGGCAGTGACCGTCCTTCCTGGCTTGGCCGCGCGCCGGGCATCCTCTTGGTCGCCGTTGTCAACTTCCTCCCTACATGCTGCTCTCTTTCACCCAACCTGCCGCCTTCCGCAATACTCCCCCTTGGGCGACGCTGCCCCCTAGCCCTCCATGCATCTCCTAAACCCTCCACTGCTACTGCCTCCTTCTAGCCATGCCACTGGAATCACGCTGTCGTAATAAGCTTGACTTTTAAAATATTTCCTAAGACAACACCTCTATTTCTTGTCTCCCCGCTGCCTCTAGTGCGCAGTGGCTGCACTCCAGGCCATTGAAGGAATTCACCGCGGAAGCTTCCCACATCACTGCCATACATCGACGACGATGGCCACATAAATAATCTTTTGTTCATTACAAGTTCAAGTTTCTGGCTCTACGGTATCCCTTGTCACTGCACATATACCGATTGATTCGAAAAACGATCACCTACTATTGAATATATAAACTTGTTAACCAGATCTTAATTATCAAAACAGTTCGCGTCAACGAATCTACACTGAATTTCAGAGATCAGCGTTGCTTCTTTCTTTTTATTGTTAGATCTTATAAATTAATTCCACAACATACAACACTTCTCTTCGCTTCGTCTCTTTGCTCCTCGGTAACAAAGGTCGAGGGGGCTCTGGTTAAGGAATGAGGTTTCGTCAAAATTGGCAAAATTTCACCAAAAATTTCGATTTTGATGGGATTTGGTACCAAAACATGTGACTATGTCGATTTCGGTCGAATCTGCTACCAAGATTGCATTTATTGAAATTTTGATAAAAGATCGACGATTTCGATGAATTTCGCCAAATTTCGACATATTTTGGGATTTTTTGTGCACAATTCAAAAATTTTGTTGGAAATTTCGATGAAAATTTTGATGATTGCTGTCCTTGTTATTATTGTTTTTTGAAGAGTAGTAAAGGGGGATTGCAGTTATTTCATCATTAAGTACTCACGCATAGTATATTCATATAGTATATCATAATTGCATTGCATTCCCTCATATTCGCTATTGAAATTATTAAATACTTATGCTATGCAGGCTTTTTTAGTTTCTTCAATGTGGACGACATGTATCCTAGTGGTGGTTTATTAGATAATGAGGGTGGTAGGAAGCCAACCACACCAACAAATAATGATTTAGCTTGGAAACAATGCACTAATGTTCTTGGGACCAATGAAATGATTGACTATTGAGTCGATATCAACAATCTACATATCTAATATATGATATTATAAAACAAATAAGTACATGCACGCATATAGCTCATACTTCTAAATTACATAACTTAATTCCTACATTTTCTCGTCGAAACTCTTCATCGAAATCCTCAAGAAACATGATAGCTCCCTTACCTACCACATGCGACCCCCCAACCTGACCCCTCATAAAATTTTATTGCATAAAATGATGCATTTAGGTATAGAGATCACACCTGTAAAGTTTCATAAATTAATTCGTTCATTTTGGCATGAAACAAGCACAATTGAACTTATAGAAATCTTCATCAAAATTAAAAAAAAAATCGGTTTCCATGCTGTCGAAACAACATCGAAATTGGATACCTCGTTCCTTGACTCTGGTCACTTGGCCACTAGAGTGAAAGTGAACGGCCTAACAATTGTATTGAATAGACAAGTATAAGCATGATGGAGAAGTTGGAAGTGAAGGACGAACAAATCCACGAGAAAGAACCAAAAGATCAACTTTCATGATTCATCTGTGGCTGAGCTTTTATGAAGAAACCACTAATTTCTATGAGTTGCTAGTGCAAATTTGCATGGATTTGATCCGTCATGATATTCATCTCTATGAAGATTTCTGCTTGATTTGTCTTCAAAAATCTTTATTGACCTTTTTTCGGGGATCTGCCACCGAGCCCCGCGAGGGGAGGTTTCCCCTGACTCCTGCCTGTTGAGGGGCAGCGGGACCCCCTAATCGGGCCACCCCCAAACCCCCCGACAGTGCTACAGTTATATTTTTCTTAAGCGTTTCTTTATCATTGTCCACCCCAACCACTCTTGGTTCTTTCCGTGGTTGGTGTGAGGAGGAGAAAATGAGAAGAGATGAGATGAAGGAGAGAGATTATATCGTGCTGGTCAATATATTTGTGGATCTTTATGCACTTCTTGAAGACTTGTGGACGTCTACTTTTGATATTTGCATCTGAAAGTCTTTTGCTGATTATATGCTTCTTGGAGAACTTACTATTTGGAGCTTCATGTCTACTACTTGCTTAAGCTAATTGTCTTCTATCCGGTTACGTCCACTCTACCTTCTACTTTTTGTCCATGCTTTATTTGCACATTGACATTGTCACTGCTTTGCTTACGTTGACACTCTCTGGACTTGTGAACCAACACTCTCTGGACTTTGTGAACCAGCACGCTCTGGACTTGATGAACCAACACTCTCTAGACTTGGTGAACCTACACTCTCTGGACTTAGTGAAGTTGGCACTCTCTGGACTTTTCTATTATGAACCAACACTCTATGGACTTGGTGAACCAATACTCTCTGGACTTTTCTATTGTGAACCTACACTCTCCGGACTGTGACGATAGTGACTGTGATGAAGACTCTGACGCCTTCTAGCTACTATATACTACTACCCCCGATGCCAAATCTTTTTGATCTAGAAGCTTCTACTACCTATTGGCGACCTGCACCTGCGACTTGCAACATGCTTTTGATTCAGATTTGCCCTGCGTGCATATCTTCTTTGGGTTATCTATTTGAGGGGCATATATGAGTGATGAGTATTTATTGTAATCTTGAGGGGGAGATTCTTGTAAGGGCTTGGTTTATCTTTCTTATTTTGTTTCTTTCTTTTTTAGTTCGTATGTCTGTTCGCAATCTGACTTGGGATTCTGCCAAACTTCATCTTGAGTGGAAGTATTAGAGAGTCTAGTTAATTAAGTTAATTTGAGTCTATTTATATATGGGCCTAAGTGTGTCTGTCTTGGCCCATTAGGGTTTAGTCTAAAGTCTTTACGCTCCCCCCTTCTCCTATATAAAGGAGGGGGATTCCTCTTATCAAATATATCTATTAGCCTTCTTTTACTTTATAACAATAGCCAAGCTAAGCTGTTCAACAACACTCTGTTAGAGACCGCCTCGACTGATTTGAGGTTGTCTAACAGTAGGTTCACATACAAAAGCAGCTTCCTCCAAGAGAGGTTTGATTTAGCTGTTACCAACGTGAACTTTATCCAAATCTTTCCTCACCTGATAGTGGAAATTGACCAAGGTCTTCGTACATCACTGCCCATTGCTACTAAGATCCTTACTCAAGGAGCAAGCTAACCCAATGTTTAGGAACAAGGCTTCGTGATACACTTGTAATTTGTTCTCACATATGCTTGATACTTGCTGGGACTAAAATTTTAACTTCTGTGAGGCTCTCAGCCAGCGAGACATTAGCTGGAACAATTTTATTTAAGGAAAAGGGTAATGCGAAAGATAGACTGATGAGGAACCTGGAGGTTCTGTAAACAAATCTCACCACCAGTTATGACCAGAACACTGAAATATGTGTATCAACATGCAGGCGGAACCGAATGAAATCATTGAGGAAAAGAACGCTGGAATGAAAAGAGCCATGCAAATTGGCTGAAAATAACACTAAATTTTATCATGCCTTGGTAAACAACGGAGAAGATGTGTTACCATAACGCTGCCTAAGAACAGCTTTGGAGAACAGGTATAGGATGCAAATGAGCTTTCAACACTCTGTCTTGAACTTTTTCAAGAGTCAATCTACAGCTCTTGCTGCCCCCATACTGGCCAACTTTGAACATCTGTTGAAGGTACAAAGAAGGAAAGTACATACTCTACCCATCCAATGTGAAATTCTATCCTGAATGAATCCCTACAAGGGTGCAGGCCCTGATGGAGTAGACACTCTTTTTCTTCTGGAACACTGCCAAGGAATCAGTTACCTTGACTATCCTGGATGTGTTGAAAGGAGGAGAGCTCCCAGCAGGTTTATGCAACTTGATTATGGTCCTTATTCCTAATGTCTCCAAATTGGAAAGATGTGAACACTTCTGACCTATCTCCCTGAATAGCAAACGTGTGAAAATTGCTCTAAAGTAATGGTTGAGAGACAGAAAGAGCATATGCCCGCTTAGATTCGCCATCTCAAAGCAGCTTTGTGCTGGATAGGCTGATAACATGTGGCATCATCTTAGTCCAAGAGCTTATACACAATTTGAGAAAGGAACACAGCTGGCAAGACTACGCCCATTGAGATCAACCTATCTAAGGCCTACGATAGGATGGCATGGTCGTTTGTGAATGAAACCATCAAGCAATGTTTTAAAAAGCGTGAAGCAGGAGGCGTGCGGATGGGACCTTGTAGCCGATTAAGCGGCAGGCGGGCGATTTTTGAAAAAGCGGATGCTTAAAATCTTATATATTTATATACAAAATTACATGTATGTGTATATAAAAAATATATTTCTAAGGAAATCAGTAATAATAACCAGTAGTATCAATTAGTAATGAACGAAATCTGCAAGAAAATCAGTAAAATCAGTAAAACCATTAGAAGTATAATAGAGTAATACAATATTTACTTGGATATATTACAGCAGTACCCTATTATATACAACTTACATACAAAGTTTGCATTCTAAAGTAGGACTAGGTATATCATAGAACATTTAATGTATACAAGCTTCATATATTATACTCAATACTACTTGGATTATATATTTAATTAACATTACATGCTTACAGCAACATTTTTTTCAAAAAGCGGAAAAAAACAGGAAAAAAGCGGGCAAAAAAGTAGGAAAAAAGCGGAAAAAAGCGGGTGAAGCGGGAAAAAAGCGGGCGTTTTTCTTCAAACCGAGTAAGCGGGCGCTTAAGGGCAAAATTAAGCGGATGGGTGTCTTGGCCGATTAAGCGGCCGCCTGGGCCGTTTTTCAATACACTGCCATCAAGGAAGTTTGTCTTTCCAACAACATAATGAACTATATCAAGAATACCAACATCATGTGGAATGGAAAATTCACTCCTTCGTTCAATGTTAGCAGAGGACTAGACAAGGGGACCCGTTACCCCCTGTTGATTTGTTATGTATAAAACGGCTGAGCGAGATGAACTATCATAGAATCAAATTACAAGAATGGAAACCAGTGAAATTATCTTTGAAAGGACCGTACATATCTCATGTGAGTTTTGTAGACAATATTTCACTTTTGCTAAGCGAACACTGAACATGTGAATATCATCGTGGAATGCTTATGAGCTTTTGGGAAAGCTTCAAGCCAGCTTGTCTTGGAAGACAGACCCAAGATCTACTTGTCTAAGAGCGTGTTTAAGAAAACTCAGAGAACTATCTGCAATGCAAGCGACATTGCCATGAGCAAAGATCTGGCCAGATACCTTGGTGTATTGATAGTTAACTCCACAATTTGTAAACATACACATCCAAGGGTCGTAGAGAAATATAGCAAGCAAGATTAATGCTTAGTACTCTAGATGTGTTTCCTTGGCCGAACAAGACTTTCTTAGCAAAGGCCACTTAAAGCCACTCAAACAAAATTCATTACACATTCAAAACTATTTTCTAAGATAATCACGCAAGTATGAAAAATTAAGAGAAAAAGAGATTAAACAATCCATAAGTGAAAGCTGTACTTGGTTCCATCTCAAAGGATGTATTTCCACTACCTAGAGAGGTCAACCTCCAGGGATTTTATAACCTTGAGTCACTCCTTATATCCCATCAGAAGAGTTATACGAAGAGACCACTTTTTTCAAGATCAAAGGCTAAAATGACTTATCTTTTTTGAGTAAGGGAGGCAACAACCTTACAAGGGGCTGAACTATCCTTGGCCAAGGATCTTTCACCCTCACCAAATGACTTACCTACTCTTAGTAAAGAGTCTTCTGCCTTTTACTTCACCTTCTCCAAGGAGAAGATTCGTCCACTAAAAGATTCCTCCCTTGCTACGGGCTACCGCCCTCCAACTCCCATTCCCCAAGAAACCATTGCTTTGCCAAGTGATGCCTTCCTTTTCTAAGGGACGCCTGCCCTTCTTCTCTTAACCAAGAGAAAGAATCAATCTTGAAGTTGATAGAGAGGTTGGGAGGTAGAGAAGTGAGAGCCTCACAAGATATACATGGTAGGGCTAACTCTCTTACAAATATCCTTATAAAATTAATAGATGTGATCATGTGAGTAAGTGATTAAGCTCTTAAGAGCGGATTGATGCTCTTTGAGACACAATCTCTCGAGTCTCAACTATGACATAGGGGGCATAATGGGGCATCTAGCAACCTTTGGAAGCCCCACATAGGTCCTATTTATAATTGAGAGTGCTTCCTAGCTGTTAGAATAAATTGGATGAATTTATACATGCATTTATATGTTGAATCACTAAAGTGGAAGTATTAGACACAAATGACTGAGATGATTTAATCATCATCAAAACATGAGATTAGGCAATAAAGCCTCCTCCTCATCATCTAAGCCTCAGTCCCAAATATGTTGGGGTCAACTACATGGATCCTTCTTTTCAATTCAACTCTATCATGGGTCATATTCTGGTTGAGATGTAGAGATTCAAAATCTCTCTTTATAAGCTCTTCCCATGTTAATTTAGGCCTTCTTCTTCTTCGATTAATTGTGTTTGCCTCAATACCATCTGAGTCGGCCCTCACGCAACTTGTCCTCAATGCTCGCCACCCCACTTTATTCTCGATATAGTTATTTCTCAAGCGATCTTTTCTTGTCTTCCCACACATCCATCTCAGCATACGCATTTCAACAATGTTCATCTTGTTGAGTCCTTATTTCTTCACCGCCCAACATTCACGCTCATAGAGCATGGCTGGCCGTATAGCAGTTCTATAAAACTTGTTTTTTAGTCTGAGAGGGATCTTCCGATCACATAATACTTTAGTTGCACTCCTCCATTTCATCTATCCTGCAGTGATCCTATGACAAACGTCATTTCAGACATCCCCATCTATTTGAATAAAGAACTCAAGTAACGAAATTTATCACATTTTGGTATATCTACTCTGTCCAACTTGGCTCCACCATTCACACTGCCAGATTGGCTGAAATTGCAATACATATACTCAGTTTTGCTCCTACTAATCATCAATCCATTTGATTCTAATGCCTTTCTTTGAAGTTCAACTTCATCATTCAATCCATCTATAGTTTCGTCAATCAATACAATATCATCAGCAAATAACATACACCAAGGAATATCATCCTGAACATTCTTTGTCAACTCATCCATAACAAGAACGAACATGTATGGCTTGAGTGTGGATCCTTACCCCAACTATGATAGGAAACATTGTTGTTTCTCCTCCAGGAGTTTTAACACTTGCAGTAGAGCTACCGTAAATATCTTTAATCAAGTCAATGTATTGGATTGACACACCCTTTTTATTCAAAACCATCCACAACACTTCCCTGAGTACTTGATCATAAGCCTTTTCCAAATCAATAAAAACCATATGAAGATCTCTTTTGCTTTCCCTATACTTCTCCATAAACCTCCTATCAGAAAAAATAACATCTGTTGTTGATCTAGCAGGCATGAGACCAAATTGGTTGTTTGAAATCTGCGTTATAGATCTTAGCCTCTGCTCAATAATCCTCTCCCAAAGGTTCATTGTGTGACTCATCAACTTGATATCGTTGTAGTTTGTGCAACTATGAACATCACCTTTGTTCTTGTTGATGAGGACTATAGTACTATTTCTCCACTCATCCGACATCTTCTTGGTCTTCATGATTTTTTTAAATAAATTTGCTAACCACAATATTGCTTCATTCCCCATACTCTTCCATACATCAATGGGAATATTGTTTGGTCCACACACCTTTTTCATTTTCATCTTTTTCAAAGCATTTTTGACCTCAAATAGTGAAACTCTTCGTGTGTAAATGATATCTCTTGTATTTATGTCACACGAGTCTCTAACATTATTTACAGTATCTCCATTGAAAAGCTTATGTACGTAATTTCTCCACTGGTTCTTGATATCATCGTCCTTCACCAACACTCTACCATTTTCTTTCTTGATGCATTTTACTTGACTCAAGTCTCTTCCTTTCCTTTCTCTTATACGAGCCATTTTATATATATCGTTTTCCCCTTCTCTTGTATCCAACTTCTTATAAATATCATCAAAGTATCCAGACCTTGCCTCCTGGACAACCTTTTTCGTTTCTTTCTTTGCTTGCTTGTATCTCTGGAACATTGCATCATTACGAAATTTGGACAAGCTCCTATAGATCTCCCTTTTCAGTTTAATAGCCTACTGTACTTCATCATTCCACCACCGTCTCTTTTTGTGGAGGCCCTCAACCTTTGGACTCCCCCAAAATCTCTTTGACAATTTTTGTTATGCAGGAACTCGTGTTATGCCACATAGTGTTGACATCAGACTCCAAGTTCCAAGTTCCCTCCTCGATGAGTTTATCATGAAAAGTCAATTTCTTCCTCCTTTAAGACTGCACCACTTGATCCTACTATCTTGATTTCTATTATGCTTGCCTTTAATGTTAATATCCAAAATCACCAACTTATGTTGGGTCGTGAGTTCTTCGCTAGGAATCACTTTACAGTCCTTGCACACTTTACGATCCACTTGCCTTGTAAGGAGGTAATCAATTTGGCTGCAATTGTGCCCACTCTTGAAAGTAATCTTATGAGATTCTCTTTTCTTGAAATGGGTCTTTGCCAAAATCATATCATATGCAACTGCAAAATCTAATATCCTCTCTTCACCGTTTCTGCTGCCAATCTAAAACCACCATGAACTCTCTCATATCCATCATTGCTACTCCCTACTTGACCATTTAAATCACTCCCAATAATGATCTTCTCCTCTGTCGGTATTCCCTACATCAATTCATCCATGTCATCCAAAAAATCCTTTTTAGCATCCTTGCTAAGGCCAACTTGGGGGGCATAAGCGTTAATAATGTTAAAAATCTTTCCCCCAAGAATGACCCAGATAGCTATGATTAGGCAATGAAGCCTCTTAAGTAAAAAGTAACTCTTTCCTACTGGTTCGAGTTGCTTGATTATAAACAATGGCATCTATGACACACATGATATTTGTTGAACAATAAGATATAAAGCCAATGTAAATAGGCAACATATCAAATAAATAATTCAATGCCATGTTGTCCACCATAAATATTCATGAAGGGTTATTTGGTTTCCAAGTGGATGTGTGTGTATGCTAATTTTTTCTTCATTGCTTGTATGGTGTTGGCCAGTATAATGGGGTGGATTTAGGAATCCGAACTGTTCCTGGGTTGGATTCTGATCTAGCCAACAAACATATTTGTGGTTGTTATGTTCCTTTCTAATAGTTAACAGATTTGTACGTAGGAGCTTGAGTAGGGGTGGACATAGTTCGATTTGGTTCGATTTATCTAAAATAAAAAACTGAACCATAGATATTGGTTTACAAGATTTTCAAATTGAACTGAGCTCTTAACTAGTCTAAAATCCTACTAAAATGAACTATGACTTTGTAGTTTGTTTTGGATTAGTTTGGTCTTAAACTGAAATTTGAGAATCTATCATGTTTTTCGTAAGATTTTTCATGGACAATCCAAACATTTATCATCATCTTTATCAATCCATCTGATATGATAAACTGACTTGAAAGAAGATATATATAATTTATATGTTGACATAGTCCAACTAACTTCAGATTAGTATGCACCACCACCGCATAATTTATTTTTCTACTTAAATCAAAGTTATATTTAATTAGCATTAGTTTTATGTTTTAACATACATAGACCATCAAGTACTATATAATTACATGTGAATAAGCACTTTTACATAATATAATATATAATTACAATTAGTATGTACATGTATGAGTTCAGTTTGGTTTGGTCAAACTACACCGTCAAACTGAACTAAACCATTTTTTAATGGTTTTGAATTTTATGGAACCAAACCAAACCTCCACCCCTCTTTGGTTTGGTTGAGTTTTATGGCCTGGTTTGGTTTGATGCCCAACCCTAAGCTTGAGGCACAAAAAAGATTTTTATTTACCATAGTGTGATATATATATAATTATATACATTGTCAAGCTTGTGAAGTTTTTGTAACATGGTGCTGCGAAATATAATTTTATAGGAGCAAAAGATGTCTTGTCGCATAAAATTTGGGAGATTTGATCTCTTATTATATTGCAAAATATGATTTTTTAGAAGTATCTTGACACTAGAGAAGGGGAAAAAGATATATATAAAATGGCTCGTATAAGAGAAAGGAAAGGAAGAGACTTGAGTCAAGTAAAATGCATAAAGAATGAAGATGGTAGAGTATTGGTGAAGGACGATGATATCAAAAACCAGTGGAGAAATTACTTCCATAAGCTTTTCAATGGAGATACTGCATATAATGTTAGTGACTCGTGTGACATGAATACGAGAGATATCATTTACACACGACGAGTTTCACCATTTGAGGTCAAGCATGCTTTGAAAAAGATGAAAATGAGAAAGGCATGCGGACCAGACAATATTCCCATTGATGTATGGAAGAGTATGGGAGATGAGGGAGTTACATGGTTAACAAATTTCTTTAACAAGATTATGAAGACCAAGAAGATGCCGAATGAGTGGAGATATAGTATTATAGTCCCAATCTACAAGAACAAAGGTGACGTTCAGAGTTGTACAAACTATAGAGGTATCAAGCTGATGAGTCACACGATGAAGCTTTGGGAGAGGATTATTGAGCAAAGGTTAAGATCTATAACACAGGTATCAAACAACCAATTTGGTTTCATGCCTGGAAGATCAACAACAGAGGCTATTTTTCTGATAAGGAGGCTTATGGAGAAGTATAGACAAAGCAAAAGAGATCTTCATATGGTGTTTATCGATCTAGAGAAAGCTTATGATCGAGTACCCAGAGAAGTGTTATGGATGGTTTTGGAGAAAAAGGGTGTGCCTATCCAATACATTGACTTGATCAAAGACATGTATGATAGCTCTACTGCAAGTGTCAAGACTCCTGGAGGAGAGACACCAACTTTTCCTATTACAGTTGGGGTACACCAAGGATCCACACTCAGCCCATATCTATTCGTTCTGGTTATGGATGAGTTAACAAAGAATGTTCAGGATGATATTCCTTGGTGTATGTTATTTGCTGATGATATTGTTTTGATTGACGAAACAAAAGATGGATTGAATGATAAAGTTGAATGTTGGAGAAAGGCATTGGAATCAAATGGATTGATGATTAGCAGGAGCAAAACTGAGTATATGCATTGCAATTTCAGCCAATCTCGCAGTGTGAATGATGGAGCCAAGTTGGACGGAGTAGATATACCAAAATGTGACAAATTTCGTTACTTAGGTTCTATTATTCAAATAGACGGGGATGTCCAAAATGATGTTTGTCACCGGATCACTGCAGGATGGTTGAAATGGAGGAGTACAACTGGAGTTTTATGCGATCAGAAGATCCCTCTCAGGTTAAAAAGTAAGTTTTATAGAACAGCTATACGACCATCCATGCTCTATGGGAGTGAATGTTGGGCGGTGAAGAAACAAGGTCTCAACAAGATGAACGTGGCCGAAATGCGTATGCTGAGATGGATGTGTGGGAAGACAAGAAAAGATCGTTTGAGAAATGACTATATCAGGAATAAGGTGGGGGTGGCGAGCATTGAGGACAAGTTGCGTGAGGGCCGACTCAGATGGTACGGACATGTGCAACGCAGACCTACTAGTGCGCCTATACGAAGCAATGCTATTGAGCCAAACACTATAAATAGAAGAAGAGGAAGGCCTAAATTAACATGGGATGAGCTTATAAAGAGAGATTTTGAATCTCTACATCTCAATCAGAATATGACCCATGATAGAGCTGAATGGAAACGAAGGATCCATGTAGCCGACCCCAACATAGTTGGGATTGAGGCTTAGATGATGATGATGATGATGATGATCTTGAAGATGGCAATTTAGCTAGCCAGCTGATTTCTTTAGTAATTTCTACAATCAATATTTTGGTAAGAAATTTGCTGTATGCGTTCAGCCAGGGTGCTGCATAGAGTATTTGCTGAATGCGGGCGCATATGTGGGGCATATGCATAGTGAAAAATTCGAGATTTAGAAAATTTTCAGCTTGCCGGAAAAATTTGAATTCGAAAATAATTCGGGAAAATCTGGGAAAAAACTGATAGCATCAAAGTCTACTTTTCGGAAATGATTGTTAATAAGTCTATTGTATATATATGTATGTATATGTTTATGTGTATATATATATATATATATATATGTATGTATATATATATGTATATGTGTGTGTGTGTCTATATACATATATATATGCATACATGTAACTATTAAGGTCACTAGACATGGAATCTTGTTGAGGGAAAAAGTAGGAAAAGAATTAAAAAAAAGTCAAATAATAACAATGTATGGAGCAATTTCGGAGAAACATGTGAAACAATAGTAATTATTAGTGAAACATTGAGCATACGTGGTAATGCTAAAGATAGATAAGAGGCAAATAAGAAAACAATGCGAAATTAAGAGGAGGATTTCTTATTTGCTGATTGAAGAGAAGAATATTAAGCCGAGGATGCGGACACAACATTAGAGAAGAAGGGGAGAAAGGGGAAAGACGATGCAACAACATGGACTATCAAAAGAGTGGGGGTTGGGGTTTTAATGTATATCTTGAGTTTTTAGTACGTGGTTCCTTAAAAGAAAAAAATCATGAGAAGTTATGGAAGATCGTGAAAAATCATATAATTCACGAAAAAAGGGGAAAAATCGACAACCAACATATTAATAGTGTGGAACATTCAGGACCTGATTTTTTTTGTAGAAGTCTGAGACTTTTGTTACAAAGGGCATATGCATTTTGGGATATTTAAAATGTA
Organism: Alisma plantago-aquatica; assembly: GCA_963693085.1. Lineage (NCBI taxonomy): Eukaryota > Viridiplantae > Streptophyta > Magnoliopsida > Alismatales > Alismataceae > Alisma > Alisma plantago-aquatica. The sequence goes on from OY856410.1 coordinate 1,132,463,607, forward strand.
CTCAATTATATAATGATCACAAGATTATATATTTAAAATATAATATATCACATCTATATATATTACTGTGTCAACATATAAATTTACATGTATAGGAAGTTATATATATGTATATATGTATACATATATTATATATGTGGGTGTGTGTGTATATATAAGTAGTTTGTAAACAGGAAAAGTAATGTGCGGAATAAGATTCCTCTGTATTGACAGGGCACACCTATATATATGGCACGGGAGGTGACCAAAACCAGTTTACACAGTGTGGGACTAATCCCATATATAAAAAAAATATATAGGGAAATAAAGAATAATGAATACAAGGAATAAATACTTATTATTCTAACACTCCCCTTCAAGCCGGTGCATAGATGTCATACGCGCCAAGCTTGTTACATAAGAATTTACCCGACATCCATTGAGGGATTTTGTGAAGAGATCAACTACTTTAACAGACTGGAATAAGTACAATGTGATGATCTTGTATCTTTTCCCAAATGAAATGGCAATCAACTTCAATGTGTTTGATCCGTTTGTGAAAAACCACATTGGAAGCAATGTGGACATCAGCTTGATTATCACATTTGAGTTCCATTGCTTCAGACTCACTGATTACTAGCTCTTCTAGGATATTCTTGGTCCATAGAAGATCAGTGGTTGTATGAGCCATTGATCTGTATTCAGATTCAATGCTAGATTGGGCTCCCAACATTTGCTGTTTGCCAGTGAAATGAAAAATGGGCCGAGCGCCCGATTAAACGGCCGCTTAATCGGCCCAATGCCCAGGCCGTTTGATTTTTGCCAAAATCACAGGTTAACGTATTTGTAATTAATCGGCCGTTTTTTCCATTTTTTGCCCTTTTTTCCCGCTTTTTGGCCCTTTTTTGTCCGCTTTTTTTATTTTGCTGTACACCTGTAACTTTATATAAAATATATGGTCCCAAGCCTGGAACAAAACTTCGGCGAAGTTGGGCGAAATTTCGCCGAAACTTCGAACTTCGAGCCTAGGCGAAGTCGAATCCTCAATACTTCGGCTTCGTCTAAACTTAGGGGCGAAGTTTCCCTGATTTCGTCGAAGTTGGTTTTTTTGTATGTATTTTCGTCTCAACTTCTCCGAAGTTGTCGAAGTTTCCTCGAAGTTGGCGAAGTTGGGGTGAAATTGAGACGACCCAGAACATTAATTCTAACTAGTGCACTAATGGCCATATAATACATAAGTGTTGCCTCCAACCCTCTTCACAACTTCTAATATCAACTCCTATGTTTGTTGTTGCCACTCTTTCCTATTTGGTTGTATATTTGTATATAATACATATGTTCAACACTTGAACTGTATTAGTATGTGTATTGCATGCTTGACCATTGCAGGCGCACATCATATTATCAACCTACTTAGGGCTAAAGACTCATGAATCGTGTATTTTTGTTAAATTAGCAATTATAAGAGAGAGGTATAACATAATTAGAAGTTTTCAATCGAAGTTTCCTTCAAATTCACATCATTTTCTTCAAAAATCGGCATCGAAGTTTTTCGAAGTTTGCGTCTAAACTTCCTCGAAGTTTCCACAAACTTCCACTTCCACACCTGGCGAAGTCGACACGAAGTCGAAGTCCTGCACCATGGTCCCAAGTATTACTGACTATAATATATTAAACTTATATACATTAAATATCCTATGATAAGCCTAGTTCTAATAGAATGCATACTTGTATGCAAGTTGGGATAATAGGGTACTGTTGTAAAGTGTAATTTATACAAGTAAAATATATGTAACTATTATCTAATTTTAAAATGCATACTTTAGTTAATTGTACTGCTGTAATGTATGACTAATTGATGATATGCACATATAACAATAAGTTAGAAAGGTATCCAATATTTAGTCTATTGTTTACTGCTTAACTATGTAAACACGTGATACAAAAATATTTCTAAATCATGTATGTAGGGTATTTTATCTATGTCAAATCTATTGTTTATTATATTATGGCTATAATTATTGTCTTATAGCTATCTTATAAACTATTTGGGTGTTTTGTATTGTTGGGTAGAGTGTTTAGAATCTTTAGATATATATAAAAGTTCCAAAGAGTATTCGTATTTATATACATATACATATATATATATATATATATATATATATATATATATGTAATTTTGTGTAAAATTATATAGGAAATTAAAATCTGTTTTTTCAAAAATCGGCCGCTTACCGCTTAACCAGTTACAAGGTGCTGTCTGCACGTTTTTTAAAACATTGCTGTTTGCTTTTGCAGGACACTAGATAGCCCCCCCCCCCCCCCCCCCCCAACCTGTGGTCAATGACACATCCTGCCCAATCTTCGTCTGAGAAGCCTTGCACTTTGAGATGTCCATGATTTGTGTACCATACTTTGTGTGTAAGCTGTAATAATTGGGTACTGCTGTAATGCATCTAAGTAAATATCCTATTGCTCTATTATACTAGTAATGCATGATTCGTTTTACTGATTTCCTTGCTGCTTTCAGTGATTAATGATTGGTACTACTGGTTAGTATTACTTTAGTGATTACTTTATTTCAACAATTCATAGTTTGTTATTTACAATTACTGATCTGCTTGCTGATTTTAGTAATTAGAGATACTGATTAATAGTAAGTATTGATGAATACTTAGTTAATTACTGATTTGTTGATTAGATATGTATAGAAGTTCCTTATAAATATATTTTTTATATACACATGTAATTTTGTATAAAAATATATAAAATTTAGACACTCGCTTTTTCAAAAATCGCCCGCTTACCGCTTAAACGGTTACAGGGTGCTGTCCTCACGCCTCCCGCTTCCTGCTTTCTGATACACTGCATATACCTTTGTGTGGACTCTTCTTGAGATAGCAAAGAATCCTATAAACAACTTCCATATGACTACTACAAGGTTTATCCATGAATTGACTAACCACACTAGTAGCAAAGGATATATCTGGACGAGTGACTGTAAGATAATTTAATTTTCCAACCAATCTTCTATATCTCCATTGATCTTCAAGTGGCTCCCCCTGCTCCTTGTACAACTTGAATTTGGGATCCATGGGAGTATCTGCAGGCTTTGCTCCAAGCATACCAATCTCTTCAAGTAGATCAAGAGTGTATTTCCTTTGTGAGATGACTATACCATCATTAGATCTAGCAACCTCAATACCAAAAAATATTTTAGGAGGCCTAAATCTTTAGTTTGAAATTTGCTGTGAAGAAATTGTTTTAAGCTATAAAATACCCTACTGATCAACTAGGTTATGACAATATCATCAACGTACATGATAAGGGGAACACAGTCTGAAGATCCTCACAGATAGAAGACCGAATGATCAATGCCTGACTGTAGAAGACCAAATTCAAGGAGAGCTTGACTAAATTACCCGAACCAAGCTCTTGGAGACTGCTTGAGCCCATAGAGAGATTTATGAAGACGACAAGCTAGATGTGACTCCCCCTGAGAAAAAAATCCATGAGGTTGCTCCATATAAATTTCTCAGTTAGGTCACCATGGCGAAAGGCATTCTTGATATCAAGTTGGTGCAACGGCCAAGAAAAATGAGTTGCTAGAGAAATAAAGAGACGAACATATGACATTTTAGCAACAGGAGAAGAAAGCTCGAGATAGTCCTCGCCAAATACTTGAGTGCATCCCTGGGCTACCAAACGAGCTTTCAGACGATCAACAACACTAGTAGGCCCAACTTTCACTGAGTAAACCCATCAACATCCAACAATAGCCTTGTCTGCTAGAGTAGGAACCAAACTCCAAGTGTGATTTTGGTGAAGAGTATTCATCTCATCTCCCATAGCACGATGCCATCTTGGGTGATTCATAGCAACAAATATAGAACTAGGAATGGAAATGTCGTATATGGATGATATGAAGGCTTTATATGAGGGAGATAAACACTCATATGAAACAAAGTTAGAGATAGGATGAAGAGTACATGACCGTTTCCCTTTCCGAACAGCAGTTGGTAGATCAAGGGGAACTATCACTTCTACCTGGAGCTCCATACCGAGTGGTGATTGAAGGAGGGTTGACACTTGCATTGTTTGATCCTTGCTCTTGATTGTTGTCCTTCACACGACGTATGTATACATGAGTGATGGGAGGTTTCTCTACTTGGGAGGTGATAGGTGAAAGAGGTGGAGGTGACTCTCCCTAGATAGGAGGTTCAGGTGATGAGATCTCAATGCCAACATGATGTGTGAGAGCTTCATCAAGATCCCCCACAATTGGGAATCTCCTAAGTATGGAGTCTCCTCAAAGCAGGTGACATCATCTGAAACAAAAAATCGGTGATCAACTGGGTCATAACATCGATATCCCTTCTAACCAAGGAAGACACACTTTGAAGCCTTTTGACTAAGTTTGTCACGACCCATCCCAACATTGTGAACAAAATAGAACATCCAAAAACTTTGCGGGGAATAGTATAAATGGGTTGATTGGGACACATAAGTTGAAACGGTATGCACTTGTCTAAGGTGGATGATAGCATGCATTGATGAGATATGTGGCAGTAAGGTAAGTATCGCCCCAGAATCCCTCGGGAACGCTCATATGCAAAAGAAGAGTACGGGTAGTTTCAACTACGTGAGGGGTTTTCCTCTCAGCTATCCCATTCAGTTGAGGTGTGTGAGGACAAGACGATTGGTGTATAACCCCTTTAGAAGATAGGAATTGAGCAAGAGCATTACTGAAATATTCTTTGGCATTATCCATTCGAAGGATACGAATACACAAAGAAAATTGAGTTTCAATCTCATTATAAAAGTTATGTATTATTGATGAAATTTCAGTATGATCTTTCTCAAATACAACCAAGTGACTCTAGAGAAATCATCGATAAAAGTGTAAAATACTTTTGACCAAGTTTTGATCGAACCCAACATGGGCCCCAAACATCAGAATGAATAATTTCGAAACTTGACTTAGCAGTCATATGATCCCTAGACTTGAAGGTGGATCGATGATGCTTTTCTAATTGACATGATTCACACTTGATTGTACTAAGCCTAGACAACTGAGGGTGGAGAACCCGAAGTTTTTCTAGGGACGTTTGTCCAAGCCGACTATGGATATAGAGAGGAGAAGCTACTACACACGCCTTGGAAGCCAAACTAAGATAGCAGAGACCTTCAAGTTCATACTCGCCACCAATCGCCTTCTATGTCCGGAGGTCCCATATCACACAATTATCATGGTAAAATGTAATTGATGCTCGAAGAGAACACGTTTATTTGCTAATGGAAATTAAATTCAAAGGAAACTTAGGGGCAAATAACGCTGATTGTAAGGTGACTACATGTAGAGGTTTGATAATCCCAGTACCTTGTACTGGTATTTGAATCCATTGGCAATGGTGATAGGTGGGAGTGGTGTTTTATTGGTGGATAGACTGGATATAAGATGGGTTGTACCTATAATGTGATCTGTTGTACCTAAGTCAAGTACCCAAGAAGACGAACCTGCATTAGAAGATTGAGATATGCATGCAGTATATCCAGATGATGTTGTGCAAAGCAAGCCATTGAGGAAACTGAAGATGAGGGTTGTTGAGAAGCTTTGTATTGACAAAACTGATTGTAGTCCTCATCTATCACTTGAATCTGACGGTTAGTGTCCCCTTAAGAGTCGTCAGTTGACACCACAGATGCAGATGTAGTTCTGGGAGGATACCCATGAAGTTCATAACAAGTTTCCTTGTAATGCCCCATCTTGCCACAATGAGAGCATTCTGGGCGTCCACGTCCTCTAGTACACCGACCTCCATAACCTCCTCGCCCCCTCGTCCTCGTCCGCGAGTAGTAGGGCTAGTGCTGACGTGACCCTTCATGGTAGAGACCATGACAAATTTGTTTGAGGTAGAATGTGAGACTTGTTCTATGAAAGCGCGGGAGATACGTTATATGCTTCTACAAATTTGGGAAGCTCAGACTTGGCAAGGATTTGGCTGCGTACTCCTTCGATTCATGTAGAAGGCCATCTAGGAATTCGATGATAGTCATTTGATCCGTCTGCTTCTGGAGTTCTTTGAGGTAAATTGTTGTTAGAAGAAGAAAACAGAGGTTGTCCGTATCGCGAGTTACCTCCCCGAAGTATTGGGTCAGAGATTTGTCATCTTATTGAAGATTGTACATTTATACGGTAATGTTGTACATGCGGGAGATGTTTGACAAGTACATGAGATTAAGATGATCCCATACATCTTTGCATTTCTCAAAGTGACTGGTGAGATCAGCTACTTGTGGCTCCATGGAGTTCCATAGGATGGAGAGAAGATTGGCATCGGTCTGCTCCCATTGTTCTAGAGTATCACCGATTAAGGACCCTCCGTGAGATGTTTGTACTTTGCTTGTCCCTTGAACCAAATCTGGACTGTTCGGCTCCATTGAGTGAAGTTCTTCTCATTGAGCTTTCGAGTGGTGATGAGCTGATCACAGAAAAGGAGGGACACTTCCTTCTTTTCTGACATGATGAAGAGAGGGGATAAAACTGGACAACCGATGCCTTACATAGTGTGAGAAAAGCCACACGACATGCACAAAGAACTTTCCTGGACAGATCTCTGACGGACTACTGATAATAGGACGTGTTGGTGACAAACACGTCGTGTAATTTGTCGGGGGCGTACCTCTGTCTCCCTTAACACGAAGTGTTAGTGATAGACACGTGTGACTTGTCGGGGGTGTAACTCTGTCTTTAGTCAATATAGCATGCCGCTGATGGACACGATGTGTGATTTGTAAAGGTCTGACTCTGCTTCGCGTCAACACGACATGTTGATGGGATGACACGCCATGTATTGTGACGCCGACTTAGAAATCCACTTCCACCTTACGTATCTCCCCTTGGATGAATCTTTGTGATGAGAGAACCTCCTAGGTGTAGATCTATCTACCATTATGGCGATGGCGAAGATTGGTGAAGGAGAACGAAGTCCTTTGATATGAGAGGAAAGGTGATGTCTTCGACAAAGGGAACGATGCTTTAAAAGGTGATGATGTCTCGGATAGAGACAATTTCCTTGTGATGGAGTTGATTTCCACCACTATGGAGATGGCTCCTACGGTGGAGATGATTTCCACGATGGGGAAGGAGAAAGACTTCTATGGTGGAGATCTAGGAAGCATGGACACGGACACGGATTTAGACACAGACACAAACACAGGACACGTCAATTTCCAAAAATATAGGACACAGACACGACACTGGACATGGCAAGTATATGTATATGTATATTTGTATAACATATTATGACATATAATGTGTAATATGCTGTGTATTAACACAAAATGATCTAGATAGATTATCCACATGGGTAATCACCATGAAATCCAACAAGCAATCAACATATAACGTTATATTTACAAGTCACAATATGGATTAGTTCACAACAAACATTACAATGCTTGATTATATGATATTGTTGTAATATGAATTGTAAAAATTAAGAGCAGTGGAATTTTGGGGACAATAGTTCCAATGGAAGTAATGATTAACATCATGTACTATTAAGAGGAGGTGAATCCAATTGTTTTCCTCCTCATGGTTGATGTGGCAGTCCCCGGATGTTGCAATAGCTGGTGGAGATGATAAGAACGGTGTCAACGACTTGCATGTAGCACCTGAAGCTTAATTAACTAATGGTAGTAGGGCGAGTAGTGGAGGACAGGAGGCAAAGATTTAGAGAAGGCTTGGGTTTTTCATACGCCTAGGCTTAAGTGGGTCGGAGTGGTGTGTCCTGGAGGTGTCCATGGAGTGTCCAAGCCGTGTCCAACACTTCAATAAAAAAAAATTGAAAGTGGACACGCCGGAGGCGTGTCCGCCACGCGTCCAGGCGTGCCCAAAGTGTGTCCATGTTGGACACGCGTTGGACACGGACACGACAACCTCCGAGAAGTGTCCGTGCTTCCTAGGTGGAGATGATTTCCACGATGGAGGAGGGACGACCGCAACAGTGGAGCCTGGTGAGGATGACGTCAACACCGATGGAGATGGCTGCTACTGTTGCTGGACACTCTCTCTAGGGAATTAGGGTATCATATGCTCTGATACCATGTAAATTGGAAAAATAATGTGCACAATAAGATTACTTTGGATTGACATGAACACCTATATATATGGACACTGGCAGTGGCCAATACCCGTTTACATAGTGTTAATATATCTTTACTTTGTGTTTATTTCATATTTCTTTTTACTGTTACCTACATGTAATTTTCCCTTTACTATAAATAAGAGAGGAGAACCCTATTGGGTTCATCACGTTGCCAGTGTGCAACAACGCTACGTTACGTCTCTTCCGCTTACATGGTATCAAGAGCAGGTTAGCGCCGCCCCTCCCTCCCGCCCGTTCTTCTCCGGCGCCGGCTCTCTATCTCTCTCTCTCTTCTCCAAGGCGCCGCCGTTCCTCCTCCCTAGCAGGCCGCCGCCGCCACCACAGCAGCGGCTGCTCCTCTTGCCGCCGGCGCGCGGCAGGAGCGCAGGAGCCCACCGCGGCGCTGCTGCTGGCCGCCTAAGGGAGGGTCTCCGCCGTCCGTCCATCGCCGCTGGACTTCGGTAGTCCATCCCATGCTACCGTAGGTCCAGCCGCAAAGATCTAAAGGCTCCGTCTACGTTTCCGGGAATTTTTTCAGCACCTCTCGGTCAATTTTCGGCCGCCGACACTGCTGCTTGGGGATCTCCGGTTGATCAAACGGCCTTCTAAAGCCCTACCCGGAGGTCTCGTCTCTTCCAAAGTGCTTTCCTAATCACATCTCCTTCATGTGTGATTAGGAACCTCTCGTTTGAAGGCTGTCGATGCGTCAGTAACGCATCCTCTTTCCAGTTTCTGTTGTGACGTGTATCTCTCCGTCACGGGACGTGTATCTGTCCGTCCACTCAGCCTTCGTTGTGACGTGTATCACTCCGTCACACATATCCCAGTTGCATTATGGAGAATAAGACCTATTATGAGGTCTCGCCTATTCCTATCAAGCTCAATGGGAAAAACTTTTTGCTATGGATGAATGCGGTTCATACTGTCTTGGAATCGCGAGATCGGGCAAAGTTCGTTGATTCTGCACCCCTCACTAGCACTGACAAAGACTATGCCGAGTGGAAACGTCTTGACAGCCTAGTGAAGACTTGGCTATGGGGTAGCATGGAACCTTCTATTGCTTCTAGGTTCATGTTCTACTCCACTGCTAAGGAGATTTGGGATGCCGTCAAGCAGCACTATGCTCAAGAGAAGAATGCTCTTCGCCAGTTTATGATCTATGATCGTCTGTTTGCAGAGAAACAAGGTGATAGACCACTTGAAGAGTATTTCGGTGTGATTCAAGCTATCTCCCAGGAGTTGAGCTACTATCATCCAGTGAAGGTTGCTGAGCAGATTAAGGATAGAGATGATCTTGTCACTGCTAAATTTCTATCTGGCTTTAGCTCCTCATTTGGTTCAGCAAGAAGTTTGATACTTGCGTCAGATAAATTACCTAGCGTTGCAGAAGCTTTCTCTAGGATTCAACAATCCACCTTTGAGTAAGTTGATCCTACTCCTGTTGTTCCTTCTGGAGATTCTCATGCCTCCATTGCTGCAGCAGTTCGCGGAGGACGACCTGCACCTACACCATCTGACAGACCTGGCTTGGGCAGAGGACGTGGGACTCGTCCTCGATGCACTTTCTGTGACAAACCTGGACACACTGTCGAGAAATGCTGGAAGAAACATGGGAGACCTGCAGCCCCACCTGTTGGAGCTGCCAATTGTGCTACTTCAGATTCTACTACTGCGAGCTCGAGTTCCTCTGGCATCACACTTACTCAGGAGGAATATGACAGATTTATTCAGGCAACTCAACATTGGAATATGGGCGCCTCATCTGCTTCTACAGCAAACCTTGCATCTACAGCGGGTAATCAGGCTACATCTTTTATGGCTTCTGGATCCGCAACTCCCTGGGTGGTTGACTCTGGTGCCTCCCAGCACATGACTGGTATGAGGCGATTGCTCCGCACACTTGACTCATATATTCCTCACCCATCTGTTACTTTGGCAGATGGTTCTGTGAGGAAGGTGGTAGCTAGTGGTTCTGTGTCCCTTACACCAGATATTGATTTGAAATCTGTTCATTTTGTACCTGAATTTCCATTCAATTTGCTTTCTGTTTCCAAGTTGATTGACACTGTAAAATGCACAGTAACATTCGGGCCCTCTTGTTTTGTTTTACAGGATCTCAAGAGTTTGAAGATGATTGGTGGGGGGCCTAGGAAAGGTGATCTCTACCTCTTTCCTGGTGATTATCTACCTCGCCATCCACCTCCTGCTCCAGTTTCCTCCGCCATGCTGAGTGGTTCCCCCTTGCTGTGGCATTGCAGATATGGACATCCATCCTTAGAAAGCTTGAAGAAGTTGGAACCAGATCTAGCTCATGTGTCCTCTCTAGAGTGTCAGTCATGTCAGTTGGGCAAACATCATCGCTTATCATATCCTGTTCGTGTCAATAATCGGGCTTCTAGTCCGTTTGAGTTAGTCCATAGTGATGTATGGGGTCCTGTTAAAAACCAGAGTTATAATGGTTTTAGCTATTTCATTTCCTTTGTGGACGATTACTCTCGCATGACATGGATTTATCTATTAAAAAGTCGTGAATCTGTGCTTTCCATTATCAAACATTTTCATAAACAAATTCAGGTTCAATTTAACTGCAATATCAAAATTTTTCAATCTGATAATGCCCTTGAGTATGTTCAGAAAGCGATGAATGAGTTTTGCAGTTCGGTTGGTATGATTCATTACACCTCTTGCCCTCACACTCCTATGCAGAATGGCGTTGATGAGAGAAAGAATCGCCATCTTTTGGATATCACTAGGTCTATCATGTTTGAATCAAATGTGCCTAAACGGTTCTGGTCTGAAGCTCTTCTCACTGCCTGTTTTTTGATTAATCGGCAGCCCTCTTCTGTTTTGCATGGACGCACTCCCTTCTCTGTCTTACGCCCTATGGATAAACCGTTTCATGTTCCGCTTCGGGTTTTTGGTTGTACATCCTTCGTTCATAACTTTGATCCCAAACAAGACAAACTCTCTCCTAGGTCTTTGAAAACCTTGTTTCTTGGTTACTCTGGTACGAGTAAAGGTTACAAGTGTTATTGCCCGAGTTTGCGTCGTATGTTTGTTTCTAAGGATGTCACCTTTCATGAAACCAGTCCATATTTTGCAAATTCTATGAGCAAGGGGGAGCAATTGAGTGAGGGAGTGCCACCCGCAATTCCAAGTGAGGGAGTGCCACCTATCATTGTTGAGGACATACCGCATGATCCACCTACCATTCAACCCTATAACCAGGTTTATCACAGGCGAGGTAGACAGGATCCAGATGAGGTAGCGGCACAAGTCCATGAGCCTCCTTCGCCATCTTCTACTCACGAGATTCCTGCAGAGGCTTCTGACCTTGATCTTCCTATTGCTGTCCGGAAAGGTATACGTTCATGTACTATTAGACATCCCATATCGAATGTATGTTGTTTGTCGCACTTATCTACACAGGCTCGTGCATTTGCTGTTGGGATGGACTCCATTACGATACCAAGAAATCACTTAGATGCTCTGAAGGACAGTGGGTGGCAGCAGGCAATGCAGGTGGAAATCTCTGCTCTGATTAACAATGGCACATGGGATCTTGTTACTTTACCTGCGGGAAAGAAAGTTGTGGGCTGTAGATGGGTTTTTACAGTCAAACACAACCCTGATGGATCTATCGAGCGGTTGAAGGCCAGATTGGTAGCAAAAGGCTACACACAGACATATGGAGTGGACTTCTTTGAGACTTTTTCTCCAGTTGCTCGTCTTAATTCTGTGCGGATCCTTATATCTCTAGCTACTACCTTTGACTGGCCTCTTTTCCAGCTGGATGTCAAGAACGCATTTCTTCATGGAGATCTTCAAGAAGAGGTGTACATGGAGCAACCACCAGGTTTTGTTGCTCAGGGGGAGTGTCAGAAAGTCTGCAAATTGAAGAAGGCTATCTATGGGCTAAAGCAGTCTCCTCGAGCTTGGTTTGACAAGTTCAGTGCTGTTGTTTTACAGATGGGCTTCTCTCGTTCCATGACTGATCACTCTCTATTTTATTCAAATTCTTCTGGTGGGTCCATCATTATTGCTGTCTATGTTGATGATATTGTGATTACTGGCAGTGATTCTACAGGCATATCACGTGTGAAGGAAGGACTACAACAACACTTTCACACGAAGGACCTGGGGAAACTGAGATACTTTCTAGGGATTGAGGTTCTTAGATCCCATGCAGGTATAAATCTCTCCCAGAGGAAGTATGTGCTTGACTTGCTACAGGAAACGGGTATGACTGATTCTAAGCCCGTATCCACTCCTATGGATTATCACGTCAAGGAGGTGGACGATGATACTGCATATTCAGATCCAGGCCATTACAGGAGAATAGTTGGGAAGTTAATTTACCTAACTGTCACAAGACCTGATATTTCTTTTGCTGTTGGAGTAGTAAGTCAACATATGTGCACACCACGACAGTCACATTGGACAGCTGTATGCAGGATTCTGAGATATCTGAAAAGTGCTCCTGGAAAGGGGATCACTTATTATAAACCAAAGAGTCCTCTATCTTCTTTGACTCTCACAGGTTATGCAGATGCAGATTGGGCTGGTAATCAAGTTGATAGAAGATCCACATCTGGCTACTGCACCTTTCTTGGTGATCATCTGATTACTTGGAAAAGCAAGAAACAACAAGTGGTAGCACGGTCTAGTACTGAGGCTGAGTACCGTGCTATGGCACATGCATGCTGTGAACTACAATGGATCAAATCTGTCTTATCTGAGCTGAAGATTTTGATTCAAACTCCCATGATTCTCAAGTGTGACAATCAATCTGCTATACATATTGCCAGGAATCCTGTCTTCCATGAGCGCACAAAGCATATAGAAGTTAACTGTCATTTCATCAGAGATCAGATAAAGAATGGCAATGTTGTGACGCCATATGTCAAGTCTGAAGACCAACTAGCTGATATCTTGACAAAGCCATTAGGTCCAGCAGTGTTCCAGAATTTATGCGGCAAGCTGGGCATCCACAATGTGTACACTCCAGCTTGAGGGGGAGTGTTAATATATCTTTACTTTGTGTTTATTTCATATTTCTTTTTACTGCTGTACCTACATGTAATTTTCCCTTTACTATAAATAAGAGAGGAGAACCCTATTGGGTTCATCACGTTGCCAGTGTGCAACAACGCTACGTTACGTCTCTTCCGCTTACACATAGTGTGGGACTAATCCCATATACACAGAAAAGGAAATAAAGAATAATGAATACAAGGAATATGTACTTATTATCTAACATAGATTAATGAATAAGCAAGATAATGAATAACAAATTGCACAGAATAGTGTCAATATAAAAAGCAACCGCATATGCACCACATATGGGTCGTATGTGTTGTATATGTGGTCATGACTGCATAATGGACTACATAGACATGCAACTTGGAGAGGTGGCCAAAATGCATCTACGACCGTTTATGTGGCTTCATCTGGGGCATACGAGAAAGCTGTCTACTATAACATGTTTGAAAGGGGACCGATTTTAAAATTATTATAAATGTATAGTGAGAAAATGACCAATTAGAATGGAAGTGATGATATTTTTATGGAGGTAGAAAGGACATTGTCAACTTGTGTTTGAAATAAGTTTAGAAGGTAAATATTTGTACACTTTTGAGGAAAGGATTTTTCAATTGTTTGTTCACTTCTTCTATAATGATTATGCTTCTTGTGTTGTTTCGTACAACTCTTATGTAATTTTTGTGAAAAACCTTTATTTGATATATTAAAAACAAATACAATGCACTCGCTTTTATATGATAAGAGAGTAAGTGAGAAATACAATTAGGCAATATGGGGTAAAAGAAAAGCTAAAGCCAATACAAGTCTAAAGCACACAATAAAACATAAAGCATAAAGTATATATACTAATACCCCCCTCAAGCTGTATCATTGATGTCAAACTTGCCCAACTTTTCCACCAATGTAACAAAATGAGTCTTAGGAACTATCTTGGTAAAGATGTCAGCAATTTCATCTCCTCTCTGAAGAGAAAGGAGTGCAAATGCGACTAGAGATAATAGATTCGCGAACAAAATGGCAATCCACCTCTATATGCTTGGTGCACTCATGAGACGTGGGATTGCTGGCAATAAAAATGGAGGCTTTATTATTGCAGTGCATGGGAATAGGAGCAGATCAGAGATATCGAATTCCATGAGGAGTCCTTGGACCCACACTAATTCACAAGCAGTATGAGCCATAGCTCTGTATTCTACTTCAGCACTAGACCGAGTCATGGGATAAAATTTCGGTCGAAATTGCGAAATTTCATGTTTTTTTTCAATCGGACATCGAAACCTATGATCGGACACGAAATGTAGGGAATGGGACGTAATTTTGCAAAAATTTGGACCCTAGGTGCGAAATTTCGCAAAATAGGGTGAAATTTCGCAGCAAAAAGGCCTGTTTGGGCCGTAATTTCGCGAAATGGTACAGAAACACAACTTAAATTTTGAGAAATTTGTTCCTAAGACTGCTAATACTACATATTGGGTATTGTGGCAATTGTTTTTGAATCTCTTGCATCTAAAGCCTATTTTCCTTAATTCTAAGGCATGTTTCCGCTATCTCTAGACCATCTATACATTACCTTCATCAATTTCTACACTTCCATAGAGATATGGAGAAATACTTCGAAAATAACAAAGTTCTTTCTTGGATCTATGTATAAATGTCCCATGTAACCTAGTTAAATGCGAACACTAGACTTATACAACTTGTAGTTCGTAACTTGTAATTGTAAGTTATACATTCTAAGCTGTAACTTAAAGTTTTTAACAATTTAACTGTCTAGCAGACTTGCCATTTCTGATCATTTGTGCACTCACTCATCAAGACATGGATCCCACCCTAACCTCTAAACATATAACTTTAATATATAATCTAGTGTATCTTTGTCTAAACATTGTCTATGCAAAATTTCATAATCTAATTCCTTCATTTTGTCATCGAAATTGCCATCGAAATTCTGTCGAAATTGTTCAGCTTCCTTCACTTACAAATGTAGGAGACCCCCCATCCCACATATTAAATATGAAATATTATTGCATATTTGAGTAGATCTTGGCGTTTAGACCGTCCTGGTAATTTTCATAATTTAATTCGCTTATTTGGTCATCGAAATCGTTAGGGCCGTAAATATCGAAATTTTGTGTGAAATTTCGAAAAATTTCTGTTTCTGGGCCATCGAGCACGACATCGAAATCGGACATTTAATTCTATGGACCGAGCAACCACAGTCTGTTTCTTACTGCACCATGTAACTAGATTTCCCCCAACAAAAGTACAGTAGCCAGAGGTAGATTTCCCGTCACATCTACTACCAGCATAATCAGAATCAAAATATCCAATGAGTTTGCAGTGTCCATGTCTTCGATACCGTAATGGAGAATTTCAGATATTTAAAGATCGGCAGACAACATCCCAATGACATTGTCAAGGTTTATCCAGATTCCTAATGACAAGTCCAAGATCAACAATACTATCAACTCTAGTCACAATAAGATAAATAAGCTTACCAACCAATCTTTTGTATTGGTGGTTATCAGGGTAGGGTGGTGAAGATTCATCATCCCAATTGGTATTGGGATCCAGAGGAGTGCTAGCAGGTTTAGTACCAAGCATGCATGTTTATGTCAGTAGATCTGAAACATATTTGCGTTGTGAAAGACAGATGCCAGACGAAGATCTGGAAACTTCAATCTCCAAGAAGTATCTTAGTCTGCCAAGATCTTTAGTAACAAAGTGTTGATTAAGATATCGCCATCAGTATCACTGCCAAACAAAATTATATCATCCACATAGACGATAAGAATGACAAGTCCATAACTGGTTTTTTAATGAAGATAAAATGATCCGAATGTGAGCGTCGAAATCGAAACTTTAAAAGAATCTGGCTCAATTTATCAAACCAAACTTGTGGATTTTGTTTCAGGCCATAAATTGCTTTTCTTAGTCTGAAGACTTTGGAGCACTCCCCTTGAGTAACAAAACCAGGCGGCTGCTCCATGTAGACTTCCTCATGCAAGTCACCATATAGGAAGGCGTTTTTAACATCAAGTTGAAAAAGAGACCAATCATTAATTACAACAATAGATATAAGTACTTGTACAAAATTGAGTCTGGCAACAGGTAAAAAAGTTTCAAAATAGTCAACCTCGTAGGTTTGAGCATAGCCTTTTTCTAAGAGACGAGCCTTCAACCGTTCAATCGAACCATCAGGCTGGTATTTAACAGTGAAAATCCAACGACAGCCAACGCTGGGGTAGTTTTTAGGGCGATCAACTAGATCCCAAGTCTGGCGATCATGAAGAGCAACCATTTTTGTTTCCACAGCTTGACCCCATGCAGGATGCTTAAGAGCTTGTATAGTAGTCTTTGGTAAAAAAAATAGCAGAAAGAGCAACAGTTAAACATGCAAAGCTAGCACCCAGATTAATTTTATAGTAATTACTAATCGAATGCTGAGTGCAACAACGAACATGTGCTGGTTACTAATGGGAAGCTGTAGGTCAGAAGTTACCTGTGAGGTGTTGTGATCTTCCCACAAAGGAGGAGTTGGTTGTTGAGGGGCCATGGAAGGGACTGTAACCTTGAGTCTTCTCTTGTACATCTTTATAGGTGGAGGAAGAACTTCAATACCTTTAGTAGGATCATGGTCTACCACTTGAGGTAGGGGAGTGAAATCCAACATATCACTTGATAAAGTAGACCCCTTTTTAGAGTAGTGCGACATGTGTCAAAAAAGAAGGCATCCACACTAACAAACCATTGTCTTATGACAAGATCATAACACCAACATCCTTTTTGAGTTCGAGAATGTCCTAGAAAAACACACTTAGTGGAGCGGGGGGTCAAGTTTGGATATCCCGAGGCGAAGATTCTTAACAAAGTAAGTGCTGCCAAAGATGCAGGACGGTATAGAAAACAAAGGTGCATGGGGTATATAGAAGAGAGACATGCACTTGATTATGCAAAATAGAAGAAGGCATGCGGTTAATGAAAGAGCACGTAGTAGAAACAGCTTTAGGCCAAAATTTTATAGGTACATGATAATGAAGAAGAATAGTGCGTGCTACTTCAAGAAGATGACGATTCTTCCTCTCTGCTACAATATTTTGTTGTGGTGTGTATGAGTAGGAAGTCTGATGATTGGTACCTCGAACAACACAAAACCGATCCACAAATTTTTGCATGAATTCTAGGGCACTATTAGTTCTAAAGGTTTTAACAGTTGAATTGAATTGGGTTTGGATCTCAATGAAAAAGTGGTGATAGTGTGCAAAATATTACTACAATCCTTTAAGAGAAACAACCAAGTTGCCCTACAATAGTCGCCAATAATAGTCATAAAGTAGTTGAATCCAGACAAGCTAGTAACAGAACAAGGTTCCCTGATATCAGCATGAACAATGATAGACAAATTTTTAGAACTATTTTTTTTCTTATGAAATACAACCCAATTCTCTCACACAAAAACCGTTTATTAAAAATTTCAAGGAAAAAAATCTCAATTTAGTAGCAGAAGGGTATCCTAGACGGTAGTGCCATTGTAAACCACTCATAGAAGTTAATAGCAGAACAATAGTGGATTGCAACACATCAGGTAGTACAGTCCGTCAGGTCCCTCATAGCCGGAACCAATCCTCGTCTTCGTGCGGAGATCCTGAAACACACAACCCTGGGGATCAAAAGTGATTGAATACTGAAGGCTCTTAACAGTTCTACTCATAGATAACAGATTAAGAGGAAATCTTTGAACATATAGGATATATTTTAATGGCAGACTTTTAGATAGAGATATATTTCCAATTCCATGAACTGCAGACTGTATCCCATCCACTATGGTCATAGGAGGGACCCTACTCGTTCTAGATAAGGCAATAAAAAGTGATGAACAGCCAGAGATATGAGTTAATGTCCCTGAGTTGATGACCCTTTTATTTTTACCATGAGTAGCAGGAGAAACAAGTAAAGCAGAAAAACTTCTGTCTGGAGCTGGTATTTATGGGGATAGATGAGCCCGCAGGAGTTATTCAACTCCGAGTGAATCCACTTAACCGTGGGTTGAGTTGAACTAGAGGCAACTACAATCGAATCTTCAGAGGTATCAAAGCAAACATGGTTTTCCCAGGCAGGTTTACCATGTTTTTCTCAACAACGATCCTTATTGTGGTTTGTGTGCCCATAAAAGTTGTAGAATCGATTAGTAGTAGGGGGTTGAGGTTGGCCTTGTCTTGGGCCAGGAGGAGGACCACTTCCAGGAGTACAAGAAGCATGACCCCTGCGACCGCGGCCATGTCCTTGACCAGAGTCATGGGAGCGGACCACATGGATCGAGTGATTAGAAGGTAGCAAGTAGGGAAGACATGGAACATAGGCGTTGAACGCGTTGAGAACATCCCTCAATGTGGGTAAGGGATCATTGGATAAAATCTGGTCAACAACACCAGAGAACGAATGAGGGAATCCAACCAGGAACTGAGCTAACTGAAGTTCGTTGCATTGTCGCTAGACTTCTTTGATGTCGGAAGAGAGAGGGTGATATACTTCGAATTCATCCCAGAGTGCCGAACATTGGTTCTAGTAGTCTTCGACAGATCCATCAGTCGAATACTCCTTTTCCACTAGATTCTTGAAGGTCTCAAAGGCCTTCTTCGAATTCTGTAGGTGACAGTACACATGGGATAGTTGATCCCACATAGCTTTTGCATTTTGAAGGCGAAGGAGAGACTAACTGATCTTCGGTTCGATACTATTTACCATCTATGCCATAACTCCAAAATTATCTTTGGACCACGGAACGTAGGCTTGCTTGACTATTTCATCAGTCGTAACATCAGGAAGGATTTTAGCGTCAACATAATATGAGAATAGCACCCTTGGGCTTTAACATATAGTTTAAAAGACACCGACCAAAGATGATGTTCGATACGTCAAGTTTTACGATCGTAACACACAAAGACTGAGGAGAATCTGTGGTCGCCGTAGAAGCCACAATGATTGTGCACATAGAGACAAAGTAGCTGATCTGGATTAGTAGATCTGAGAAACCCGCATAGGGTCAGTAGACCGCAGTAGTAGATCTGGATCAACTGATCCGAGAAACACACAGGGGGCAGTAGGAAGTAGCAGCAGATTCTGGATCAGTAGATCTGAGAAAAGCATAAGGGCAATGGAGAGCAAAAGGACCTACGCCACCACGGGGAGAGAGTTACTCCACCATGTAGCATAGGCATGCGACAAAGATGGTCCTTTTAGATCAACGTGCTTTTTTGAGAAAGTGCATGAAGACGAAGAGGGAGGAAGAGGGAAGGTAGGATTGCTGATTGGTGGAGGAGAGGGACGGTAGGGAGGCTAGGTGCTGGAGATGAGGGAGGCCAGTTGGTGGAAAAAAGGGGGGGGAAGGGTGAGAGACGGTAGCGATGACGGCTGGCGTGAGGGGGGAGGGTCTGTGGAGGCGACTGGGGTGATGGGGGGGCAACAACAACTGGGGTGGGGGGGGAACGGTAGGTGAAAGAGGGGGGGGACAGGAGCGACGACCAGGGTGGGTGGGGGGCTGAGGCGGGGAAGAGGAGAGGAGGGGTAGGTGCGGCAGACTGGAGGAGGGGTTGTGGAGGCAGGAAGAAGAGAGGAGGGGCAGGCCAGCTGGCGGCGGGCAGAGGCAGGGAGAAGAGGGGTGGCGACTTGGAGGGGGGGTGGGGGGCGGCGGCTTAGAGGGGAGGTTTGGAAAGCATCAGGGTTAAGGGGGATCAAACTCGTCTGATACCATATAGAATAAGAAAACCTTTGTTTGATATATTAAAAATAAATACAATGCACTCTCTTTTATAGGATAAGAGAGTAACTCAGAAATATAATTAGGCAATATGGGATAAACAAAAAGCTAAAGACAAGACAAGTCTAAAGCACACAATAAAACATACAACATAAAACACATATACTAATATCTGGAAAATGAAAGATATAAACTTTTTGTTGCATATGCCTGGAGGTAATAATCAACTTTAGGCTGAGGGTCAAATTCAATAGAGTGCAGGGGCTCCTGGGATACCTGGTTGGTCGGTCCACTGCTTTTAGCTCCTAGTTCCACCAGTGTAATGATTGTTATCAGTTGTAGTTTGTAATTGGTTCTATGGAACCAAATTCTAGTGTCTCCAGTCATTGTATATTCACGACAATGATAAACGAAATCACGCATTCTTTAATGTGCTTCATATTTGCATGTCACAGATTTCTTCGGCACATCACTTACTCAATAAATGAAGAGGCAGTCGCAAAAGCAGCTGCAGTTAATGCTGAAAATGAAGGACCAACCATGTACTATTTTTCTGCTCTTTCTCTATAGTGTATTGTGATTGTTGGCATTAAGATGTAATGCATCCTTCTTTCAGATTTGATAAAATAATTTCCAAGGAAATTCCTTCAACCATTGTGTATGAAGATGACAGAGTTCTAGCGTTTCGAGACGTTAACCCACAGGCTCCTGTTCATGTTCTAGTCATTCCAAAACATAGAGATGGTTTAACCCAACTTGGCAAGGTGATCTTGCTTTCTTAACGATGTCGTTTGGTTTGAAAAAAAATCTTTTTTGCATCTGCCCCTGTATTGAAAAGGTCTTAGGGCTTTTCTTCTTAATATACTTTTTATCGTGGAAAACAGGAAGTGTTGATCTTTTAAGCTTTTAATCTACTTGCATATAAACAACATGTGGGTTTATTTTATTACTAAAGCAATAATGCAAGCACTGTGAACATGGGTCTTCAGATGCCATGATGTAAGAAATAATGTGTCTCAAAAAAATTGTATAAAAATAACTGATATTTTAACTTCGACTTTTTGAGATGGTTCTATAGTGTGATCAATCATATTAAAACTCTCCATCCTAATCGTTGGATTTTTTTTTGTTGCTGAACCAAGCATGGGGCTCTCACTTTATTTCTCTTTGTAAAAGGTTACAAGCTATTCCATCTGTACAGTGTGGACCTAAGATGTCGATTTAGGGAATGAAAACGCTGAAGACCAACATAGATGATAAGATGAGGGAGTAGATATCACAAGCTTCAATCTGCCAACCATAGGAAAAAAATTGAATTCCCATGATTCTAGCCGTCCTTCAATCCTATCAATAATATGATTGAACATATCTTTGGCGAGTCTCCCAGAAATAGGGGAACACCAAGATACTTTACTGACAATTTTATTGCATTATCACCCAGAATAGTTGATATATCAATATCATGGTTATCTTGTTTAAAAAATCTGACCTTGTTAGGTTGAGATGAGGACCAGAGATATTCCCAAAGTCATTAAGAACTTTATTAATAGCTCATGCATTCTTCTCATCACCTTTAGCAAAGACCAACAGGTCGTCAGCAAACTATATATGAATAATACCAAAAGACTTAGAATCTTTAATGGCCTCAGTAGATTTATCGCATTCAGCTGCATCAAACATATATGATAATCCTTGTATAGCAATAACAAACAAATATGGGGCTATAGGATCCGCCTTCCTAATGCCGCTTGTGACATTAAAATGAATAGAAGCTTCTCCATTAATCAAAACTTGATTAGAGCAGACTTCATGCATTCATCAATCCGGGAAATGTAGCACTAATGAAAACCTATCTTTCTCATAATGAAAACCACACAGTCCCGGCTTATTATATCATAAGCCTTAGTGAGGTAAGCTTTGAGGCACATTTTAGGACCTCCTTTAGAGTTGGAGAAAGAACTAAGAATCAAGGAATAAGGTTTCGCCGAAACTGGCGAAATTTCGCCCCAAAATACCGATTTCGGTGGCATCTGGTACGAAACCATGCAACCATACCTCTATGTCGAAATCGTTGAATTTTTTTGCCCAAAATTCAAAATTTTCTCAGGGAGTAGGAAAATCTCCTTTCCTCCCACATGAAGGACCCCCCCACCTATCCCCATATCAAATTTTATTGCACAAATCGATGCATTTAGGTGTAAAGATCATGCCTGTAAAATTTCATGGCTTAATTCATTGATTTTGGTGTCGAAACAGGCACTGTTGCATTTATCGAATTTTTTGTCGAAATTTCAGTAAATTTCGTTTTCCATGTTGTCGAAACGACATCGAAATCGGATACCTTATTCCTTGCTAAGAATGTCATTTGCAAGGAGTATGGCATCACTAATATATCTTCCTTGACAAAGGCAGACTGTTTTGCACTTATTCGAGAAGGAAGGATAGGTTGCATTCTACTAGAAAGAATCTTAGTAATGTATTTGTACATCATGTTGCAAAGAGCAATAAGCATCCAGTCCGAGTTGTTTAGGAATGAGGGTTATAAGAAAAATTCTACTAGATTCTCTGAGCATTTTTGAATTGTCAAAGAAATTTAATATTGCTTTAACCACTTTATCTGCAATGATATGCCAACATTTCTTAAAGAATAGGGCATTATAACCATCAGCACATGGACCTTTTTCAGCATTAGAAGCTAAGATTACATCTTCACTTTCCTTCTTTGTAACCTTTTGACATATGAAAGAGTTCATATGAATTTATTTTCTCTTCTAGCTTTTATGGAAGCATAAAATAATTCAGAATTCATGTCACCTGACTTTAGCCATTGGATATGAGATTTCTGCATGATAAAAAATTCTTCATCCTTGAGAGCAACATAAGAAACATATCTATCATCCATAAATTTTTTATGCAGAATATTGTCATCAATATTATTTTCAAATTTCCACTTAGCCTTTAGGGCTTTAGCTTCTTGTCAATTTAGTAAGAGTAAGTGTATAACCACCTTGTCCAAGGACAGCCTGATTGAATTCCTCCATAGGTTTTGTGAAATGTGGTGCCGCAATGCAACATGCAATGCAGCGTTGAGAGAGGCCATAGACCTTCTTTCTTTTTATTAATAAGAGAAACTGGATAGTTTACATAGAGGTCCAACATGATATAGAAATTACAAAATAGAATAAATATGAAATATATTAACACTCCCCCTCAAGCTGGAGTGTACGCATCGTGTAGACCCAGCTTGTTGCAAAAACTCTGGAAAGCTGCTGGACTCAATGGCTTCGTAAGAACATCTGCAAGTTGATCTTCAGACTTGACATGTGGAGTCACAACAGTTCCATTCTTGATCTGGTCTCTGATAAAGTGGCAGTCAACTTCAATGTGCTTAGTACGTTCATGGAAGACTGGATTCTTAGCAATGTATATGGCCGCTTGATTGTCACATCTGAGTTCTATAGGAGACAAAACATGAATCTTTAATTCAGAAAGTACAGATTGAACCCACTGCAACTTACAACATGCATGTGCCATTGCTCTATACTCAGCTTCCGTGCTAGATCTTGCCACAACATTTTGCTTTTTGCTTTTCCAGGTAATAAGATGATTCCCCAGAAATGTGCAATATCCAGACGTAGACCTCCTATCATTCAGATTACCAGATTCATCGACTCACAGACTATAGCTCATTGATCCAGACTTTTTGTACTAACATACAGCGTGCTCGTTACGAGCAAACGCTTATCGAAATGGCATCAGATTCCAATGTCGTTTTATTTCACAGAGATTTCTCCCCAGTGTCCATGCGTTTGATGATGACTCGGTTCCATTTCTGAAACATGGTAGAGGACTGGATTTTTTTTGTCTGTCGGTGACCCTTTCTTCGTTGATTTTCTTATTTTATTTCACAGGGATTTTCGTTTCCTTGATAGCTGGAAGTTCTCCAAAAGTATGAAAGGCTGGAGGACCAATCTGCATCTGCATAACCAGTAAGAGACAGTGTGGATACAGGAGTCTTCGACCTATAATAGGTGATTCCTTTACCAGGTGCACCTTTCAAATATCTCAGAATACGACAGACAGATGTCCAATGAGACTGTTTTGGAGAGCTCATATGCTGACTCACCACTCCTACAGTAAAAGAAATGTCAAGACGTGTGACTGTCAAATATATCAATTTTCCCACAATTTTCCTGTAATATCCCGGATCTGGATAATCAATATCATCAGTCATCTTCTTCACATGATAGTCCATAGGAGTAGACACAGGCTTGGACTCACTCATACCAGTTTTCTGTAGTAAATCCAACACATATTTTCTCGGAGACAGATTGGTACCTGCATGAGATCTAAGTACTTCAATGCCCAGAAAATATCTCAGTTTTCCCAGATCCTTTGTTTGAAAGTGCCCTACAAGCCTGCTTTCACATGAGATATGCCTCTGGAATCACTACCAGTGATAATAATATCATCAACATACATAACAATAATAATAGAACCACCAGAAGAAGTAGAATAAAATAAAGAGTGATCAATAACAGAATAAGAAAAACCCATCTTTAACACAACATCACTGAACTTGTCAAACCAAGCTCTAGGAGATTGTTTCAATCCATAGATGACTTTCTTCAACATACACACCTTCTGACACTCCCCTTCAGTGTTCTCATATGCCCCGCATGAGGCCGCTTATGCGGCCGCATATGCGTATGCGGCTCTCAGCCACTCCGCATATAGCTATGCAATGCTATTTTTGGGCATGGACCGAATATGCGACATGCGGTCCGCATATGCGGCCGCTTAGGCCCCGCATTTCATTTGGCGACTTGAAGTAAAAAAAACCCTCAAATAAAATCAACCAAATTAAATGACTTCTTCTATATAGTTGGTTTAAGATCAGATATTGAAATTTTGCTACCTCGGAAATAATTCTATTTTGAATGAGTGGTGCAAAATATATTATTACATTTTACAATTGTTAATGTTTCATTATGCTCTTTCCTTTGCTCTTTTTTTTCTCTTCTATTTTGCTCTAAGATTAGAAAATGCTACACTTGCAACAATTCTAATTTTGTCTTGTATAAAAGGGGAACCTATTGCAGATATTAGTTGGATATGATATTTTCTTTTACAAAGTATCAAATTTGTGTGCTGCCTAGGGAGTAAATTATATTCCCTATGACTTTTTCTTCTCTATTTATTAGTGACTATATTTCTTCATATCATTTTGATGTTTTGATTTTGATTTTGTTTTTGATGTTCTTTTTCTATTTCTACTTTGAAGTACCATGTATTGTGTTACTGTGGTTTTTCGTATAGTTCATTCAATAAATGTTCTGTTACGAACTGCATGTGTTAGTGTGTTTTGTTACTTGTATATTCTAGTACATTATATAAACCTAGGGTTTTGTTGATTGATTTTTCTTATTGATGATTGGAAAATATGTGTTTCTTCTTCCATGATGTAATGATCCATCGGTACATTTTGGGCTATTAGGCTACAAAACTAGATAGAATGAAATTTATGATTATGATTATATATTTTATTTCATATATGTATAAAATATAGAATTTATTAAAAAAAAATCCAAAAATGCATATGCCCCGCTTATGCTCCCGCATTCCTCTTATACTCTATGCGGTACCCTGACCGAACGCATACCGCATAACGCATTTCAGAACATTGCTCCCCTTGAGCAACAAAACCAGGTGGTTGCTCCATGTATACCTCCTCTTGTAGATCACCGTGAAGGAAGGCATTCTTTACATCGAGCTGAAATAGAGGCCAATCAAATGTAGTAGCCAGAGAAATAAGGATACGCACAGAATTCAGACAAGCCACTGGTGAGAAGGTCTCAAAGAAATCAACCCCATATGTCTGAGTGTACCCCTTTGCAACCATTCTAGCTTTCAATCTCTCCACAAAACCATTTGGATTATGTTTTACTGTAAATACCCATCTGCATCCCACAACATTTTTATCTGGAGGTAAGTCAACAAGTTCCCAGGTGTTGTTCTGTAACAGAGCAGGCATCTCAACATGCATAGCCTGTTTCCAGCCAATACCCTTCATAGCATCAAGATGATTTCTTGGAATGACCACAAAATCAATCCCAAGAGCAAAGGAGCGAGCCTGTTGAGATAACTTGGACAAACAACATACATTTGTAATAGGATGCCGAATAGTACAGGAACGGGTACCTTTACGAATAGCAATGGGAACATCAAGGTCAGATGGTTCTTCAGGAATCCCTTGAGTAGAGGAAGATGGGGAGGGCTCAGAGACTGGGGGAGGGCTCAGAGACTGGAGTCGCTACCTCCTCTGAATCTTGTCTGCCTCGTCTGCTATAAACATGTGAATATTGCTGAATTTGTGGACCATTTGCTAGCTGCTCTTCCTGAATGATAGTATAATCAGGAATGATAGGTGGCACTCTCTCACTCTGATGTGGTGGTGGCACTCTCTCATTAGCATCTGATGGTGGCACTCTCTCACACAATTGCTCCCCCTTACTGGGAACACTGGAGAAATATGGAGTGGATTCATGAAAAGTCACATCTCTAGACACAAACATACGACGAAGACTTGGACAATAACACTTGTACCCTTTGCTAGTGTTGGAGTACCCAAGAAAGAGAGTCCTAATTGACCTAGGAGATAACTTATCAGCCTTAGGATCAAAATTGTGGACAAAAGAAGTACAACCAAACACTCTAAGAGGAACAAGGAAGGATTGATCCTTGGGACGTAAGACAGAGAAAGGAGTATGTCCTTGAAGCACAGAAGAAGGTTGCCTATTGATAAGAAAACATGCAATAAAGAGAGCGTCAGACCAGAACCGCTTAGGAACATTAGATTGAAACATGATTGTCCTGGTAATATCAAGAAGATGACTATTTTTCCTCTCTGCTACCCCATTCTGTTGAGGGGTGTGAGGACAGGATGTACGATGTATCATCCCAACAGAACTACAAAAAACAGCCATGGCATTTTGAACATATTCCAAAGCATTATCAGATTGAAGAACTTTAATATTGCAATCAAATTGAACTTTTATTTCTTGATGAAAATGTTTGACAATAGATAGCACAGACTTTCGACTTTTCAACAAATAAATCCAAGTCATACTCGAAAAGTCATCCACAAAGGAGATAAAATAACGAAAACCATTATACCCCAAACATCACTATGGACCAACTCAAAAGGACATGACGCCCGTTTATTGACACGACCGGGATAAGACATTCTATGATGTTTCCCCAGTTGACATGACTGACACTCTAAAGACGATACTTGAGACAATTCTGTATCTAACTTTCTCAGGCTCTCTAATGAAGGATGTCCATATCTGTAGTGCCACAGTAAGGGAGAGCCACTCAACAAGACAACTGGAGCAGGAGCAGAAACTTGGCGAGGCAAACTGTCACCGTGGAAAAGGTAGAGATAACCTTTCCTAGCCCCCCCACCAATCGTCCTCATACTCTTGAGATCCTGTAACACAAAACAAGGACCAAAGGTTACCGTGCATTTCACAGTATCAATCAACTTAGCAACAGACAGAAGATTAAAAGGAAAAGCAGGCACATTATGTACGGATTTAAGATTAATTCCAGGAGTCAGAGAAACAGATCCACTGGCTAACACTCTCCTCACTGAACCATCTACTATTGTTACAGATTTATGAGGGATATGTGAGTCAATGGAGTGCAGAAGTCTCCTCATACCAGTCATGCCGTGACGCTCCAGAGTCAACGACCCATGATGAAGTAGAACCAGAAGCCAATAAAGAGGTAGCCTGATTACCTGTGGCGGACGCCAAGTTGGCTGAAGATGATGATCCCAAGCTCAAGTGCTGAGTAGCCAGGATCAATCTATCATATTCCTCCTTGGTGAGTGTGATGCCAGAAGAACCAGAACTAGAAGCAGGAGACTCAGTAGACTCAGTAGTGGTAGCATAGTTTGCTGCTCCCACAGGTGGTGCAACAGGTCGACCATGCTTCTTCCAGCATTTCTCAACTGTGTCCAGGTTTGTCACAGAAAGTGCACTTAGGGCGAGTTCCACATCCTCGGCCCATACTTGTCCGTCCTCCTCTCACTGCAGCAGCTACAGAAGCATGAGAATCTCCCTGAGATGAAACTACGGTAGGATCAACATGTTTAAAATTTGCCTGTAAAATCCTTTGAATATGCCTCTTCCAAGTTGGGAAGTTTATCAGAAGCTAAGATAACACTACGGGCTGAACTGCACGAAGAACTCAGGCCAGACAAGAATTTTGCTGTAATCAAGTCATCTCTGTCTTTGACTTGCTCCTGGACAGTTACTGGATGGTAGAAACTCAGCTTTTGTGCAATACCTTGAATCACTCCAAAGTATTCTTCTAAAGGTCTGTCTCCATGTCGTTCTGCAAACAGGCGATCATATATCATGAACCGACGAAGCACATTCTTCTCTTGAGAATAATGTTTCTTCACTGCATCCCAGATCTCTTTGACGGTAGTGTAGAACATGAACCTCGAGGCAATTCCAGGTTCCATGCTCCCCCACAACCAAGTCTTCACCAGACTGTTATGACGCTTCCATTCAGCATAGCCTTTGTCAGTAAGTGCAGGAGGATCATAATCAACGTGTCTCGCCTTGTCGCGTGACTCCAATATAGTATGGACAACATTCATCCATAAGAGATAATTCTTCCCGTTCCGCTTGATGGAGGGGATAGGAGACATCTCACTATAGATGGTAGATGCCTTGGTGTCCTCCATGATTTGACGAGAAGAAGAGTGACAGATTGATACACGTCACAAGAAGATATGGGTGACGGGGAGATACATGTCACGTCACAAGATCATATGCGTATCTGACGCATCCACAACCTCCAACTGAAATTACACATGGAGGAGATGTGATTAGGAATTTCTTACGACTGACGGACCCTCCGGTTTGAGATTTAGAAATCCGTTGAATCAACCGAAGGACCCGACGATCCAGAGATAGAAGAGAAGGGGGACGGCGGCTGGCCCGGGAGACGGCTGCTCCGCCCGCTTTGGGCCGGCGACGTGCTCTGTTCACGCAGGAATCACTATTCACTCCGTCGTACTGATCACACCGGAGTTACTGTTCACAGCCGGAAACACTGTTCACGCGGGTTGTGACGGCTGGGTAGGGTTAGGTTAGGAACCTTGCTCTGAGGCCATGTGAAATGTGGTGCCGCAATGCAACGTGCAATGCAACGTTGAGAGAGACCATAGACCTTCTCCCTTTTTATTAATAAGAGAAACTGGATAATTTACATAGAGGTCCAGCAGGATATAGAAATTACAAAATAGAATAAATATGAAATATATTAACAGGTTTTTTAGGAGGGGTCCTACAAATCCTTTCATCGGCTGCTCTAACAACATTGAAGTCACCAAAAGGTAACAAGGAGAGGTTGTATATGAGCTGATAGATACAGTAGAGTTCTAAAGACAACTCTCTATCATTATCATCTGTTAAGATAGTTATTTTATATCTTGTTTTATTTCGTTATGTATTTTCTCTATTCTACTAGACCTCCATGTAATTGTTCCTATTCTATTCTTAATAAAAGGAAGGGAAGAACATTGCTTCTCTTCACGCTCCAATTGCAACACTCACATGGTATCAGAGCAAGTTCCATCCTAGGGAACTGTGCCCTAGTCTCTCTCTCTCTCCCCCTCTCCCATGCAAGCTGACAACTCCAGCTAGCAGAGCCGCTGCCGCCAACTGCAGTAGCAACCGCCGGCCAAGAACAACAGTTGCCGCCGCCGGCCAGGAGCAACAACCATCACTGCCGCCGGCCAGGAGCAGTAGCTGCCCGCGCTGCGGCTCAGCAGTAGCAATAGGGACCTAGTCGGCTGCTCACGACGGGGTTCTAGTCTTCATGTCGGAGGGTCCGCGGTTACGGTTGCTTCTTCTTGATCACACCTCCCCATGTGTGATTAAGGAACTCTCTGTTGAGGGTTGTGGATGCGTCATATACATATCTCTGATTTAGAACAATGATGTGTATCTCTCTGTCACTTTGTCTTCCTTGTGGCGTGTATCTCTCCGTCACCTCTCTTGTCTTGTATAGGCGTGTATCTCGACCGCCTAGATCAGCTCAATATCGCAGCCTAAATCATGGAGGACATTAAGGCATCAACTGTCTACAATGAGGTGTCACCAATCCCCTCCATCAAGTTGAATGTCAATAATTATTTACTGTGGATGAATGTTGTCCATACAGTATTGGAGTCTCCTGACAAGGCAAATCATGTCGATTCTGTTCTTGCTGCAGTCACTGATAAATACTATTTAGAATGGAAGCGTCATAACAATCCGGTGAAGACATGGTTGTTGGGGTGCATGGAACCTGGAGTTGCTGCTAGGTTCATGTCCTACACCACTACTAAAGAAATATGAGATGCAATTAAGAAGCATTACTCTCAAGAGAAGAATGCTCTTTGTCAGTTCATGATATATGACGAATTGTTTGCAGAACGACAGGGAGACAAACCATTAGAAGAGTACTTTGGGGTGATTCAATCTATTGCTCAAGAACTGAGTTTTTATCATCTCGTGACCATCCAAGAACAAGTCAAGGATAGGGATGATTTAGTCAAAACAAAGTTCTTATCTGGCCTGAGTTCTTCATTCAGTTCAGCCCGCAATGCTATCTTGGCTACTAACAAACTTCCCAGCTTGGATGAAGCTTATTCACGAATTATGCAGTCCAAGTTAATTCTACAGTTGTTCCTTCTCTTGGAGAATCTCATGCATTTGTTGCTGCTGCAGTTAGAGGGGGCCGTACAGGTATAGACCGAGGAGGCGACACACGACCTAAATGCACTTTCTGTGGCCGTATGAGACACACTGTGGAGAAATGTTGGAAGAAGCATTGTAGATCTTTTGCGCCTCCAGTGGGTACAACCAACTTTACTAACAATACTGAATCCTCTGAGCCTCTTGCTTCGAGTTCTGGCATCACTCTTACACATGAGGAATATGATAGATTCATTCTGGTTACACCTGAGTATGGGATCTTCTTCTTCAGCCAACTTGGTGCCTACTACTGGTAATCATGCTACTTCGGCTTCCAGTTCCTCTCCTTCATGGGTGGTTGACTTTGGAGCTTCACAACATGTGACTGGTATGAGGAGACTGCTTCATTCCCCTGACTCACATATTCTACTCCAGTCTGCGACATTAGCAGATGGATCAGTGCGGAGAGTGTTAGTCGGTGGATTTGTTTCCTTGACTCCTAACATTGACCTTCAATCTGAACATTACGTGCCTGAATTTCCATTTAATCTTCATTCTGTTGCCAAATTGATTGATGCTGTAAAATGTACAATGACAATCAGTCTTTCTTGCTTTGTTTTACAGGATCTCAAGAGTTTGAGGACAATTGGTGGGGTTCCTAGAAAGGTGATCTGTACCTCTTTCATGGTCTAAGTCTACCTCATCAAGTATCTCCTACCACTGCAGTCCTTTTGAGTGGTTCTCCCTTACCGTGTCACTACATATATGGCCATCCTTCTCAGGAGAGTCTGTAGAAGTTAGACTATGTTATCACAGGTGTCTTCCTTAGAGTGTCAATCACGTCAGTAGGTTAAACATCATAGGATGTCATACCCTAGTCATGTCAATAAAAGGGTCGTGTGCTCCTTTGATTTGGTTCATAGTGATGTCTGGGGTCCTGTTAAGGAAAGCAGTTACAATGGACATTGATATTTTATTACCTTTGTGGATGATTTTTCTCGTATGACATGGGTGTATCTGTTGAAGAGTAGAGAGTATGTGTTGTCCATTGTTAAACATTTTCATCAAAAAATAAAGGTTCAATTTGAATGCAATATTAAAGTTTTTGTCTTGGGATGTCACCTTTATTTCCCAAATATTGCAATTGTGTGAGAGAGTGCCACTTGAGAGAGTCCCAAATATTCCCAAACATCTTGTTTTATTTAATTATGTATTTCTCTATATCGCTGGACCTCCATGTAATTGTTCCTATTTTATTCTTAATAAAAGGAAGGGAAGCACATTGCTTCTCTTCACGCTGCAATTGCGGCGTTCACATCATCATTTCCATATAAACCAGAGGTCAAAAAGATACTTTGAATGATGTAAGAGACTCGTGTGACATGAATACAAGAGATGTCGTTTACACAATGAGTTTATATCATGCCAAAAATTCTTTAAAAAAGGTGAAAATGAGAAA
Source organism: Alisma plantago-aquatica (assembly GCA_963693085.1). Taxonomy (NCBI): domain Eukaryota; kingdom Viridiplantae; phylum Streptophyta; class Magnoliopsida; order Alismatales; family Alismataceae; genus Alisma; species Alisma plantago-aquatica. The sequence goes on from OY856410.1 coordinate 1,132,495,755, forward strand.
GGCATGCAGACTTGATGGTATTCCCATTGATATATGGAATAGTATGGGGGATGAAGGAGCTATGGGGTTAATAGATTGCTTTAATAAGATTATGAAGACAAAGAAGAGTTAGATGAGTGGAGAAATAGTATTATAGTCCTCATCTACCAGAACAAAGGACATGTCATAGTTGCACAAACTACTAAGGTATCAAGTTGATGAGTCACATTATGAAGCTTTGGGAGAATCTTATTGAGCAAATACTAAGATCTAAAACATAGATAGCAGACACAAAATTTGGTTTTATACTTGAAGATCAACAAAAGATGCTATTTTTATGATAAGGAAGCTTATGAAGTACACTGAAAATAAAAAAGATCTTCATATTGTTTATATTGATTTGGAAAAGGCTTATGATCAAGTTACCCATTGAAGTGTTGGAGGGTTTTGGAGAAAAAGGGTGTGCCAATCCAATTCATTGACTTGATTAACGACATGTATGATAGCTCAACTGCAAGTGTTAGGACTCCTGGGGAGAGACACCCACATTTCCTGTCACAGTTGGGATACATCAAGGATCAACACTCAACCCATATCTATTTGTTCTTATTATGGTTGTATTGACAAAGCATGCTCACATGTATCCCATAGTGCATCTTATTTGCTGATGATATTATGTTGATTGATGAAAATAAAGAAAGATTGAATGATAAAGTTGAACTTTGGATAAATGCATTGGAATCTAATGAATTTATGACCAATACAAGAAAAACCATGTATACGCATTACAATATTAGCCAATCTAGAATTACGAATGGTGGGGCTAAGTTGAATGGAGAGGATGTATCACAATATGATAAGTTTCTTTACTTGGGTTCTATAATCGAATGGGTGGTGATATTCAACATGTTTGTCACAAGACCACAACAAGTGTTTGAAACATGGTTTCAAAGAGCGGTATGCGGCGTACATAAGGTACCGAATAGAGTATATGCATTATTCGGGAGTATCTGTGGTTTGAATTTTTTATAAATAAATTATTTATATATAGCGTAAACATATATAATAAACATGCAAATTATTATATTTAATTTGTAGAATGGAAAATTGTGTATATCAGTAAGTATTCGTTCAAATATAAATGTATGATATATTAAAATACAGATATATGTGTAATATGTAGCATATTTGAAATATGTATGAGTATTATACGCAAATATGCAAATATTAACACGTAAATGTATTAACTGTATGAGTTCGCATGCGTGTATGTAGATGTCAATGTATATCATATATGCATCTTCATATATATGAAAATGCATGTAAATAAAATAGACTATTACATGTTTGAAGATGTTTGTGTATTATATGTGTGTATACCAAGACAAGCCCGATTAGAGCGTATTGGACCCAACTTGGCCTTTTAGTTTGTTATTTAGTGATTTAGGAATTTTTGGCTTCATTTCATTATAATTTTTTTCTATTTTCTTTAATCAGGATTTTAGTTTCCTATTTTTGATTACTTGTGAGTCAAGTTGTTGTGTCCTATATAAGCTAGCCTTTGGGCTTATGTTCAGGTAGTTGAATTTGAAGAATAATTTTAGCTTGTTGTTTGTAAATTTGACTCCCTCTTGTTCTTCCCCGTAGCAGTGCTACATCAAGTGGTATTAGAACCACAAACCCCAATCCATTAGGTTTGGAACCCCACACCTTCTCCCCCTCCCTCAAGTCACCTTTCCCCCTTTACGTCACCTTCTCCTAATTGCAGCCTACAACACCCACAAGCCCCCATCACGGTCCCACGAGGGTAGCACAACAGGAGAAACAACTTCCCCTAGGCTAATTCTGGGTTTTGCTGGTGGGCTATGGGTGACGGTTTGCTTATGCATAGACAGTCAGGGCCGCTTATGAGGGTTGCAAGGGATTTGGGTGTTAGTGTCGGGACGGTAGGGAGGATGGGTTACTGGAAGACAGTAGGGGGGTTGGCGGTTGCGTGCGATGGGCCCAAGGTGGTAAGGCGTGCAACTGTGTGTGTTGGCCTACCACGGTGGTGAAAAAGGGGCATGCATGTTTTGGCTGGGACGAGAGATGTTGGGAGTAGGGGCACTTGGCAGTATAGGTGGGTGCTCCTCGGTTACGTATGGAAGTACGTGATGCATGGAGGGGCTAGGTCGTTTGGTGGTGGAAGAGGAAGTGGTATCAGAGCACGCATGCGCGCACGCACGCACGCAACACAATGCCTTGCTAGGCTGCTACCGCTCTCTACCTTCCCTGTCCACACAAAAAAAATGCCCACCTAGTCCCTACCCTAAGAATTTGGTTACCACACAACAAGTCAATTACAAGGTGGTGATGCATTTAGCATAATCACAGACCAACTTGCTAAACTCTGGTAGGCATTTAATGTCGATTGGACAATATTATACAACACCGGGCTCATCACGATGAAGCCTTCAGGGCTCTTTGGTGACAAATGAGCAATGCTTGCTAACGGTTGAGGTGAATGGTGACAACAACGTTTGTAATCACGCTCCCCAACCAATACAAGAAGAACCGATCGTTAGAATGAAGCTGCTAGACTTCCACGGAGAACGAGACACCAAGGTCGTGCTTGACTAACTGCATTGTGTAGACATATACTTTGAATCGTACATAACCTTTGGTGAAGCAACTAAAGTCTTAGTCGCTGGTTCTAAGTTTCGCGGTTACGCTTAAGCTTGGTGGAACGAACAACATGACAATCTGATACATGGACCGAACTATGTCCTTTGATTGTGCAATGTTTCTACCTAGGGATTTCAAGCAGTGAACTTGGCGTGTCAAGATCTGAAATAGGTTGATGACACAATTGCAAGCATGCAATGTTTCTACCTAGGGATTTCAAGCAGTGAACTTGGCGTGTCAAGATCTGAAATAGGTTGATGACACAATTGCAAGCATAGTCACAAATTCAGTATTCGGGATACGTACGACCAAGTTGAAAAACTCGGAAATTGGGAATTATGCGGAAAATTCGGATAAAAATCGGTCAACGTACGGTAAAAGTTCGGTCAACTATTAAAAAAAAAGTCGGCAAAAAATAGATTACACACACACACACACACACACACACACACACACACACATATAGAGTCAGGGTAGTGTACACTCGAGTGTACCAGAGGCACCGTACACCTCAGTCATTTATGAAGATGCAATAAATTTTTGAAAAATCTAAACCATTGATCTTCTTAATTATCATAAGAACATACTATATAATAAATTTTAGCTCATTTGGACACTTATAGGTCGTGCATCTAAATGAGGCAAAAATCATCTATTTCAAATTAGTTTTGTGCGTCGATTTTGTTGTCCTTGGATGAGTGACTTACATTCATCCAAATGAGTTCAAATTTTGTACGTGACCTATTATTATTGTAACCATGAAGATCAATGGATTAGATTTTGGAAAAACATGGTCTAGATAGGAAAACACCATTGGGGTGTACGGTGTGATCTGTACACTCGAGTGTATTCTAGCCTGACTCTCTCTCTCTCTCTATATATATATATATATGGAGTCAGGCTAGAATACACTCGAGTGTATTCAGAACATATCAAGTAGTTTTTCATGATGCAATATTTTTTTTTCAAAAATCTAATCTGTTGATCTTCTTAAACATCTTGTGAATAGCTCATACGCAAAATTTGAGCACATTTTGACATTTATAGGTCATGTTATAAAGACCGCAAAAATTATGCATTTCAAATTAGTTTCGCTCGTCGATTTTGTTGCCCTTGGATGAGTGACTTACACTCATCCAAATGGGCTCAAAATTTGTATGTAGCCTAGTTATAGTATGACAGTGAAGATCAATGGTTTACATTTTGCAAAAAATAGTCTTGATATGCAAACACACTTGAGTGTATTCGTGCGATCTGTACACTCGAGTGTATTCTAGCATGACTTTATATATATGTATATATAGAGAGAGTTAGGCTAGAATACACTCGAGTGTATTCGGAGCAGAATATACTCAAGTAGTTTTCCACATAGTAACAAATTCGTAATTCGGCAACTTTTCGGCTAGCCGAAAAAAATCGGAATTCAGAACAAATCGGGAAAATTCATGAAAGGATCGATAAATTTCGGTCAAAGTTCGGTCAACTATTCGGAAATAATCGAGAATAAGGCGGCTGTATATTAACATATATATACATATATATGTATATCTATATGTATGTCTGTATATAGATACATACATATCAGATACATGTAACTACTAAGGTCACAAGACATACAATCTTATTGAGTGAAAAAAATAGGAAAAGAATTAAAAAATAATTGAGCAATAACAATGGACTGTGGGGAGAGTGGGGGGTTGGAAGTTTAGTGTATATGTGGAGTTTTGTATACATGGTTTGGTAAAAAACCAAGAAAACAATTTAACAAAGAAAAATCGTGAAAATTCATGAAGAATCGTGAAAAATCATAAAAACCGCGAAAAAGCGGGATAAATCGTGAAAAGTCGTGAAAAACCGGCAACTGGCGTATTAATCATGTTGAATATTCGGGGATCGCAAAAAATCGTCGATTTTTCATAAAACTCGGAGACTTTTGTTACCATGATTTTCCATGATGCAATATTTTTTTCAAAAATCTAATCCATTATCTTCTTAATCATCTTGTGAATAACTCATAAAAAATTTGAGCACATTTGGACATTTATAGGTCATGTTATAAAGACCGCAAAAATTATGTATTTCAAATTAGTTTCGTGCGTCGATTTTGTTGCCCTCGGATGAGTGACTTACACTCATCTAAATGGGCTCAAAATTTGTATGTAGCCTAATTATAGTATGACAATGAAAATCAATGGTTTACATCTTCCATAAAATAGTCTTGATATGCAAACACACTTGAGTGTATCCGTACGATCTGTACGCTCGAGTGTATTCTAGCCTGACTCTCTCTCTCTCTCTCTCTATATATATATATATATATATATATATATATATGTATATATATATACACACACACGCACACATAATGATTGAAAATGACTAAACATCGAACTGATTACCCTAATATTGGAAGAAGAGGAAGAAGTGGGAGCAGCAAGCAGCAGGCTCAAATCAGGGAAGAAATGGGGAGAATGGAGGAGAAAGATGGAGCGTACATGTAGAATGTCGCGGGTTACTCCTCCTGGTGTGTCGGGGGATAGAGGAGGAAGGATGGACGGTTTAGTGGAACCCTACTACAGGTAAAAAAGGACATGGAGAAAACAAATGTGAAGCAAAAGTGCAAAACTGTTTAAAATAGAAAAAACGTATTAAACGCGTTTAAAACGCATACACGAATAAAGCGCGAATTAAACGCGTTTAAAACGTGTTATTCGGTTTGGAGTTTAAAACGGCCGTCATATACGACACGTGAATAATACGCGTTTTAAACACGTTTTTTTCAAAAAAAAAAAGGAGTATATTGTGAATATGATTGCAAGCGATGTGCGCAAGTCTCCAAAGTTGTAAAACAGATCATAAGTTAAGATGGACAACACCGTCACAATTGCTAACTTCTGCCGAGGACTTCATGACGACATAGTTTAGATGATGCTATCCAAAGTACAAAGATGATTGAAGAAGAGACTCGACGTCATCCCCGACTGCGGATAACTGAGTGGAAACCATGTCATGGAGCAACAACTGTCACACCATCTACAGAAGAAGAATCCTCCAAGTCGGTCGGCACCAAGCCTATGTAGTGCTTCTCTTGCTAGTGTATGGGTGCCATTCCAACCAATGTCTGCGTTGTATGATGACTACAACAACCAGCACGAAGAAGGATGACGATAGAGAATGAAGATGTGCTTCCTGTTTCAGATCTTAGTGAAGATGAAGTAGATGTAGAAATCTTTGGTGATCCCGCTTTGCAAAATCAGGTCAATATGGCTATATAGAGACATCCTTTGGTGATCGGCGACATACCTCATTGTTTTATTTTGTTGTGGTGGTTTACGATCGAGTGTGTTTTGAAAATTTGCAGAGGATCTTTAGCCAACATTGTCTCTTCTTCCATAGTTCAGAAGTCAGCGTTATAGTTGGAGCTGCGCCCCAAGCCATACCACATATTGTGGATTGATGACACTTCCTAGGATGTAACTCAAAGTTGCAAAGTCCCATTCTTGTTTCATGGTGACTACATTATCCTATGCGATACGTTCAACATGAACATTTCTCACATCCTGCTTGGCCATCCATGGTAGTTTGGCCATCAAGTACCACATGCTGGATTTCGTAATATGTAATCGTTTAGACTTGACAAGGCTCGACAACCTTTCAGATGGACCTTATACCACCACATCAACCGATTGGGCCGAGTCCTTAAAGAAATGCCTCCCGTTAGCGCATGACAAGGACTTGTTGGTCCAACCCCCGCTTCACCGGTTACTCGCGCTTCTAGGGTTAAGGGGAGATTGATGCAATCTGTAAAGGCAGATATGCATTGAAAAAAGGCTCGGTTCCAAGACAAGCCCGATTAGAGCTTATTAGGCATTTAGGCCCAACTTGTCCTTTTAGTTTAATATTTAGTGACTCGGGAGTTTCCGGCTTTATTTAATTATTATTTTTTCAAAATTTTTACTTTGAGTTTAGTTCCTTATTTTTTATTACTTGTGAGTCAAGTCGTTGCGTCATATATAAGCTAGCCTTGGGCTCATGTCCAGTCAGTTGAATTTGAAGAATAATCATGGATTAAAATTTCAGCTGGAATTGCAAAATTTCGACTGGGATTTCGGTTTTGTTTGCTACCAGACATCGAAATCAACATCCCAATCATCAAAATTTCTCATATGCAATTTCATTAAATATTGAAAAGAAAACAAAAAAATTGGAAAAATGTAGGAGACACCCTCTCTTAATTGAATGCAAATTATAAGATATAGCATGCTATTGCGTAAAGATTTATGTATATATGTCTACATTGCACAATCAAAATCCCAACGAAACAGTTTTGTATCTTTTCACTCACACATGCAGGAGCCCCCACCCATACCAACATATGATATTATTGCATAATTAGGAGTACTTATGTGTGTACATCATCCTGGTAAAATTTCATGACTTAATAATTACGTAATATGATAATCGAAATCGTGTTGAAATCTTGTGTTGACAAGAGTGAAAATTTTGAAATTTCGGTCAAAATTTATGTAAATTTTTGTTTATGGACTTTCAGAAATGACATCGAAATTGACATTTTAAACTATGAGAATAATTTTAGTTTGTTGTTTGCAAATTTATCTCCGAGTTCTTCCCTGTAATAGTGCTACATCAACTTGTAGCTATGACTGCATAATCGGTCGGTTGTTGCCTTGCACTCCGAGTTTTCCCTAGCAGTTGGTCAATAATTTTACCATCTTGATGATTGTGCTTTTACTCTTCACCCCATTCTTTTTGAAATTTAGTGAGAATCCCGTTCCCCAGTGGGCAAACGAGCCAGGATGATACAAGCTGCCTTGTCCGAATTCACAAAAACAGACGAGAGCTAGCCGTAACTCTAGACCGGTTCCAGCCCTGAACCCATAAACATAAAAAAGAATGTCATCAAAAAACTAGAACAGCTTATTGGAGCTTTTCAGTATGTATCTCTGCAAAAGAAAGGGGGCTTTAACATGTTCACCCCATTTACGCGCTTCTGCATCAAAATCAACAACATTTAGCTTTAAATGCAATGATTTCCAAGATTACTATTATGTATAGGAACCAGTGTGAATGCAGTGGTCATAGCATGGTGGAAGATGTATAACAATCGGGAAAGATGTATGTAATGCAAACTGTAATAACAAATGGAATAAAAACTGGGGCTTCAACATGTAAACTGGTGTAAAACATTTGGTTTGCCTGAATTCATAGATTAAGCTTTCTAACAATCTGCAGATCACCATGATGCTTAAGAAGTGTTTCTCTAAATTAAGATCAGTTTTTTCTGGATTATATTGCACAAGACTTGAGTGATATTGAGAAACTGACATTCTTACACGATTCTGATGATTTTAACTATGTTGATGGGTTTTCGTGCTTGACATGTTATTCTTTATATTTCTCCTCCAAGCTCTATATCTCATGCTTCCCATAGAGATAATTAGCCTCATTCAACTTGTGGTGTGGATCTGGTATAAACTGAAGTGACGTTTTTCTTACACTCGGTCTTCAGGTGAACAATTGACTGTAATAGCCACCTAATCAGATAAATCCGTATTTGTTTTTGTTAACACCCTGTTAGTGGTAATTAATAGATATTGTTCTTTAGTACATTTAGCAGGTACTGCCGTGCCGTGTTATTTATGTCATGCGAACTTCCTATTCAAATTTTTTTTCTTGGTCTTGTCATTATTTGTTCTTTATTCTGTTTTAGCCTTAGTTTTATAACTGGAATTCATATTAACCACCCTATCTGCATGACAGTAATAAATGCTTCACCAACTTTGAGTTCAATGCAAATTAAGGTCGTGTGCATTTTCTAATCAATATAGAAAGTTCTACCATTTTTGACTTGAAGCACAAAGTAATATCTGAAAATGTATGATGTCTACTTGTAGATGTCGTATAGCCTAGGAGTAATGTCGAACCATTTGCTCTCAAAAAGTAATGTTTGAAGATTTTAATTTTCTATTGTCCAAATTATTGGCATTTATTTGCACTGCAATGACTCTTGAAAGCTACAGCTACTCCTTAATGCTTTCTTCATTGTCATATGGCTTTTTCCTGTACATAAACTCGTGGTACATATCACTTTTTTCTCCGATAAGGCCATGATTCTAAGTTGAATATTACTTTATTAAGCTAAAATGCAACACTGCACAGTCATGGTGGTTCTTATTGATGTTTTCAGGAAAGACTAATGATTCAATTTTAACAATGATGTTTTTTTCCTTATGTTTACATGTTTTATTAGCATATCTTTCCTATGATATGTACATTTTTCGACTCAAAGTTGTGAAGTTATTAATGTATGGATCTGTACAGACCCCTAATGAGTAATTCCTGGTTCTGCCCTTGCTATAGTTTTTTCCCTCACCCTGTTATTTTCTTGTGAAGCTTTGGTTTACTTTGATTACTCCGGTGAGAAGATTTGGTCATTTGTTGTTGGTTTCTTTGCTAGGCTGATACGAGGCATGGTGATATCTTGGGCCATCTTCTTTATGCTGCCAGATTGGTGGCTGAGAAAGAAGGCATTTTAGATGGATTTCGTGTTGTCATCAATAGCGGTCCAGAAGCATGTAAGATGAATAATCTGCCTTTTCTAATCTAACCTGCTATCTAATATACAGCTTGCTCAAAATACTTCTCTCTTTACAGGTCAATCAGTGTATCATCTTCACCTGCATGTGCTTGGTGGTAGACAAATGAAATGGCCTCCTGGTTAATCAAACTATTTAATTCTATATAAGTGCTTAAGATCTGTGATACAAACAGTTTTAGTGCCGTGAAGAGAAAAAATCACTTTGATCGTGATACCGTTTGTCAGCCCATAGTTTGCCTTTTTGTAGTTTGTCCTGGGAGCAAATGTAGATTAACTTGAAAATAAAGACTTTATGCTGCTTTCACTGTTCATATGAAGGCTGGCGAGCCATCTACCAGCATTTTGAAACATCAAGACTCAAAGAGTATGATGTGTGAAACACCATAACTGGTTATATGGCTGTACTACAGGTCATCTTCATTAAAAAGCCTCAAGATATGACTGCATCCTATATCCATTTGGCTCGTATTTGATAGTATTACCAGAATTCGCCTCTTGGCATGTTAATGCAGATAGTGTTTGATGCTACGTGGTCTATTCTTTCATGTAAATTTTGACATGACCACCAGAGAATACACTTTATTTTATATGGTTAAATTCAAATTGTGAAGGCTACATTTATAGCCTCAATCTCCGTGCCTTTGTAGAAAGCGACTAATGATTGAAGGATATGATTGTCCAGCTACATTTTTCATGTATTTTGATTCCCATGATCTGTAGCTTTTTTCTGCCTGTAAGTTTTTACTAGTAGGCTCCACTGTACCATACCCAGAACCGCAATAGTTAAAATCTTTAATGAAAATGGTACCGTCCCAAGCAGGGGGTTGAGCGTGTCGTATTCGCGCATGCTGGGTGGTTTTTGAAAAATTTGAGAGGTTATGTGGGAGTAGAGACTATTGTGGAGTACGTGACAGACACAACTAACGGGTGGCACAATGGTTAGTAGGCTGTAAATGGGTCTGGATATACACGCCGACGTGTTAGTCCAAAATTGTAAAAAATCAGGTATAATTTTTTATAACCATGTATTTGTGGACCTGGATGCACATATATAGACTTTTATTTAAATGAGTCCACTAATAGGTATTTGGAACCAGGCTTGCTAGACATGTATACCTGTTATATAATATCTCATTTATATCATATTTTACTAGTTTGATTATTCTAATTGAGATTATGTATTATCACTAAAATAGAGTTGATACTACTCATCTAATTGAGAACTAACTATCTACTAACAATCTTAAATAAATCTAAAATTTAAATCAAATAATAACCTAATGCACTATATAACTTACACACTATGACTATAAATATGTAAATAATCAACTTAACTAATATTTAATTTATGAAGTATTACATTATTGAATATAATTATATGATGCTAATATTTTTTTATTCACTTGTGATGTTAACATCTTATATGTTGTATTAAAATGTATAGAATATATTGTAATTATTTTGACATAAACAATATGACATTTTATATGAAATTGCTTACTCGCATGCCAACACAACAAATTCATGAGTATTGCAGGTACATGTATGGTGCGAGTCCAAATTCTTATTATGTGGGTCTAGAACCAGACCCGGACCTACTAAATTAAATGGGCATGGGTATGACCAAACTCATACCATACTTGCACCATTTACACCCCTAATCATTAACATGGATGATGGGTGGAGAGGGAAAGAATGGGAGAGGGAAAGGAAGGAGAGAAAACACCTCATTTTTTAGGAGAGATAAAACCAAAAGGGAAAATAAAAGGGGTAGAAGAGGGAAGTGAGAAAGGAAGTAATGTGGGGAGAGGAGTGAAGTGAGGAAGAAAGTAACAGGAGAGAGGAGAAAAGTAAAGAGGGAAGTATTTGGAAGAGAAGATGAAAGTGATGAGGGAAGTAGTAAGGGGAGAAGGGAAGGGAGAGAGAAGTAATGGGGGAGAGAGGGAGGTTATCAGGGAAGTAATGAGGGGATGTGTAGGATGTGAGGAGGAAGTAACATGATGAGGAGTGAAGTAATGATCCTACCTCATTTTTTCAGTAAGTGTCTCGTTTCTAAGCTAAGTCCTCTCACTTTTACAACACAAAAACTTGTTTTTATGATACACTTCATTTTTACCATAAAACTTCTTGTTTTAATGCTACAATGCTTCACTGTAAGTTAGGACACTTTGTTTCTAAGTTACAACGTCTCATTTTTATGATACGACACATCATTAATACAATAAGGTGCCAACAAATCCACGATATTGCACCTTGTTTTTAAGTTAGGACACCTTGTTTCCCAGCTATGAAATTTTATTTTTATGATATGGTGTCTCGTTTTTAATCAACATTGTATTATTTTTATGATACATCTCATTTTCTAAGCTACAATGTCTTGGTTTTAGGCTACAACGCCTCATCTTACAATAGATGCCCTTGCTTGTATGATATGATGCCTCATTTTTGCGATCTAATGCATCATTGTCATAGTACGCCACATCTTTTTTATGACATGGTGCCTTGTGAAGAAATAATGGCACCTCGTTTGTAAGCTACAATATCTCATTGTTACTATTTGACGTCTTGTTGGTACGTTTTTTGTTTTACAATACAATGCCTCGTTGCAATGTTATGAGTTTATGACACCTTATTTTAACGATTTCATGCTCGTTTCCAGGCTACGATTTGACATTTCGGTTCTAAGTTATGACGCCTTATTTTTACAATATAATGTCCTCTCTAATCTACGGTGGGTTGTTTTTGTGTTGGATCCCACATTTCTAGGCTATGATGCCCATTTCTAAGCTCTAAGCCTCATTTTCTAGCCATGGTGCATTGTTTTACGATATGTTGCTTTATTTGCATGATTCAATACTTTGTCTGTAAACTACAACACCTAATTTCTAAACTATAACGTTTTATTTTGATGATATGCATCACTTTTAAGCCGTGATGCCTTGTTTTTCTAAGCTACAGTATCTTATTTTTCTAGGGTATGATGCCTCCTTTATATGAGATGACGTCTCACTTCTAAGCTATAGTGTCTCGTTATACAATAATGTGTCTCGTTTATGAGCTACGACATCTCATTTATAAGCCGTGACTCCTCATTTTGAGCTACGACTCCTCATATTTAATCTCTTCGCCTCTTTTCTAAGCTACGCCATCTCTTTATGTAGTCGCAACATCTTGTTTTGTAGTCCTAACATCTCGTTTTGTATTCCAACACTTCATTTCTACGCTACTATGCTACAATGTTATATTTGTTGTTCTATCTACCCTTTCTACGCTAAATGATATGAGTGCCACTGAACGAAGCATTTTTGTGTCAAAATGAGACGTCATTTTCTGTATGACATTTTTTGTGACAAAACGAGCCATCATCGTGACAACATAGGTACTACTGAAATAAAATAAGGTGTAACAATGAAAAAGTTGGACACCGGCAATACATGGTGTGATGTGCCAAGATAAGCCAGGACTGAAGGTTGGGGGGGGGGGGAGAGTAAATATAGAATGGAAGAGAAGAGAAGAGAAGAGCAGGTATCACATATCCGTTTATTGCACAAATTCTCGCTCTTAATGGCTAGACAGTCAAAGGAGAGAGGACCCAAACATCTGTCTCTAGAATGACACATAGCTTCAAATAAGCAATATATATGGAAACGGCAATAACAAACAACATAGTTAACAAAATATAACTATGGAAATAGAGGCATGTGCACGAATCTATTTCAAAGATGCCTCATTGGTGTTTCATTTCGGAGCTTAGAGTCTTGAATATAGCGGATCTTCATTGGGTAACTAAAAATTCGATAAATAAAACATATCAATGCAGTACATTGAGTACGTTATTAAAGGGCATGTAACACCGTTTAAGAGTAATATAAAAGTTGTTTGACTAGAAACATTATAATAAGCAAAAGAAGGAACAAGGTGACAAAACTTAAATGCCATTCTTCTACACAAAGTATATTTTAAGTTTCATTTTCTATTATATCAACATCATTATTAGGCCTTTGACCAACTTCCAAGGGAAGAGTCTGTGAGGGGCATATGAGGCTCAAACTCTAAATGTTATCCTATTTCTACGTGGGGGATCTCAAGATCAAAGACAACGAGCTAATTCTATTTCAGTCATGCCTTGTGCCCTTACTCCGAAAATTTAGATAGGTACACAAGGTTATATAATAGATTTTTAAATTATGTTCATGGTTTGTCAACATAGTATGATCAAATTTAAAAATAGTATTTATAGGAGCAACAACTCGATCAAGTAACTAAGTAGCTAAGCATTTTATACGAGCATACATACAACAACCATATCATAGTAGGGTCAAGAGATTAAACATACCTTGCGAGTGGTGAGCAAGTCATGATCCGTGAGTGGATTCTAGAGAAGGCCCACATCAAAAAGGGGACCTAAGATGCTAAAAGATATAACATGGGGTCTTTGATAAGTAGTGTTGTAATATGATAAACATCATATATGTCATATGGATTAACATGACTAAACCGTACATGTAAAACACAAGCGTATGCGTCAAAGTAATACAGGCCAAAGAGGCCCGGATATCGAACATGGAGAAACGTAATTTAAGAAACTACTACTAACTACTTTTCGATCTGCTAAGCCAAAGAAAACTTTGATTTGAGAGTTATTTAACTAATAGTAAGAAGAAAACTATTTTAATGGATTGTGATAATAACGAGAACAAATTCTCTAGGACTATGGTTTCACCACAATTGACACTGCAATTTTAATCTAAAATTAATATATATTCCTTCCACTCCTGGACAAAGAGCCTGTAGCAAGAACTACCCACTCCCGCAGTGTAGTTCACTACCTATTCTAATGCCAATTCTATTTCCATAGTAATTGGTTATTTAGTTAGGTGCTTTAATGAATTCTTTGGGTAATCTCTTCACGTTCATAAGCCACTTTTCCCAAAGGGCAATATATAACGTGTGTTACTATCGATTTCCAATCCTTAATCCTCCTCCCAAAGTTATCAAGGATCCAATTAATCACCTATGGTGCGCAACACAGACAATTCAATACGATTTCATAGCAACATGCCCAAGAATAAGGAGAAAATAATATACTAATGCAAAAGATCCATATATAGTGTACAACTGGGCTACTCCCAGGTCCTAAAGAACACATGGATTAGCCCCTCACCGTTTCCATGGATAAAAATATGCTAGGAAGAAGAAAAAATGTGGAGAACATAGAATATCGATAAACTCCCTGGAGAAACGTGATTAGGACACTCCACAATCCACAATTTTTGTCCACCGAACGTGCGCGAAACCTCTTGAACGTGCAGTTCTCCTCCTCGTTCTTCTCTCCCGTGTCGTTGTCGTCTTACAGTGGAATAGAACATGACTGATTAGGTCTGGCCGAACTCCCCTTATGTCATAGAAGTGACTGAGGGCGAAATAAATCCTCAACCGTTGGATTTAACTTGATTTTCCAGACTGCCTGATCGGGCAGACTCGGTAGTACTGACTTTTGAACTCAGTAGTACCGAGTCTGTAGGTCGAATCTACTCTGTATCTAATGCAAAGTTGGTAGTATCGACTTTTGAAGTAGGTATTACCGACTCTACGAGACTCTTGTGGTCCTGAAATTGCAAAAAAATGTACATAAGTACTTAAATTGTAATAAATCATTCAAAACATTATAATTATGCTTATGTGATGCAGTTGGGTAACACATGCTAATATTAGTAAATCATGCACAAATTAATATGAAAATGAATAGTAAGTGCACAAAAAGTAATATTAAACAGCCTACGAAAAAGACAAATATACAGTGCATCAAACTCCCCTAAGCTTAAATGTTGCTCATCCTCAAGCAACACACTCTCAGATCTATTTGAGACTAGTCAACAAAGGGGCAAGTAATATGAACTTCATTTCTCAACTACTCCCACTTGGCGGTCCCAAACTGACCTTCACTGATCACTCAACAATCAACTGCTCTGTAGCGACAAATTTTTTATATAAAAGTTGTCCACCCTTAGATCAATGAACACTATCAAAAGAGTAGTTAGCATCATATTCAATCAGGCATTCACTTGGTGCATTATGTGATTCCCTATCCTGCATTGCTCTTTCCTAAGTACCAATCTACTTGGAAGCAGTTCTCCATATAAAAATGAATGAGGAGAATAAATCATTTGAGTGTCCTACCAATAAGAGCAATAAATGGTATGAAATGGGTTGCAATTGAAGAATCACAAGTACATCCAAATCATTTATGCAAAATAAAGCATGATGAACCTATATGGTGAAAAGAATGAGAAATGCATGAGTCCTAATGCCTAATTTCTTGGTTGAATGATGCATGAGTCAAAAGATGTTGTCAATTTGACGAACAAAAATTTGAAGAAAAGAATGCATCATGTGTACGTTTCCCTCATTTTTGTGAAGAGTTGATGGCATCCTTTCTCCCTCTTAACTTTAAAACATAAACAGACACTTTTTTTCATTTTTATTGTTTTTGTCCCATTATTTTAGCATGATGGAACATTATGCTTGGGCTTTACTACATATCATTTATTTTTTTGTTTTTTTATGAGGGTATGTATGTGTATCTTGACACTCAAATTTCAAAGGAAAATGATACCCACATGATATAGCAATGAATGATGAAAAATGCATGCGATCTACATGTAATTGTTTATGCAACTAGAATGATGTGTATATAAATTGTTAAAGTACATAACTTGGTCTATTTTTTCATTTTTGTAACTAATGAAATAAAAGCAAACTAACTATCATGCCATCTACTATGCTATGCAATGCAAACAAGAGAAAATAATTCAAATTACTTGTTCATCTTAAGGTGGTGAGTCAATAAGGAGTGGAGGATGGGTGGAATCACATAACTAAGAGACAAAGGCTTTCATGAATTTATGATATATCCCTCTCTAATGACCTGTGTACAGGGTAACCTTAGAGTTTCTTCCTTAAACTTCAATTTAAGGTCCTGTTAACTGTTTGATGAATTCAAGCTCAAACCCCATCTTCATCCACATTTCATGGATAATTAAGATGTCCATTCATATCAAATGTCCTTAAGCTAACTAACCCATACACTTCCTCTAAGTGAGATTACATAATTACTCACAACTAAGCCCACAAAAAGATTTTCAATTTCCATTGCAAACTTGAAAGTACGCATGATAATTGTGAGGAACAAATAAAATTTAAGATCCCCATTACGCTAGATAGATTGTGGATCCAACAAATTTCAAAAATAAAAACTAAAAGTAAGTAAAAAGGGAAGATAAAGCCGTTCCAACGCCTACCTCCCCTAAGCTTGAATTTGACCATGTCCTCATAGTAAAAAATCCAAACCTAGAGGTGGAATGGGTATACCAAATGCTTGAAGGGTGGTGGAGGTGGATGATTGGTGGCTCCTTGGATCAAGTTGTGCAAGCATATATCCCTTTTATTGGTGCCACTAATTTGTGTCTTTTTGCTATCAAAATATGTCATTCTCTCTCCTTTGAGCTTTGAAAATTGGTGCCCATCAACATGTGTATCGGTGGTGCCGACAACTTCTTCTTGTAGCTTTTGTCACCTTTTTGCTGAAAAATTTCGGTAGTACTGAGTTTGGACTCGGTAGTACCGACTTTGGTTCAGGTTTCATGTGATTTTTTGGGAAAAATGTCGGTAGTATTGAATTTGAAAGTCGATAGTACCGACTTTATGTAGAGAGTGTAGAATTTTAACTAATAAGGAGTCGGTAGTATCGAGTATGGACTCGATAGTACTGACTTTGGCCCTGTATGCACACCAAACAGAAGCATCAATGTACCGTCTTTACATCAACTAAAAATCTAACAAAATAAGTGCAAAAATAACACAACAAAAGGTCTTAACAAAATGTAAATGACTAAAATGAAATTGGGTTGCTTCCCAAGAAGCGCCCTTGTTTAATGTCCTAGACTCGACATGAATGATCCTCCTCAACTCGGGTTTTCATGGGATGGTGGGAAGATTCATCTGGAAGTCTGAACTCCACTCTATCATCATCTATCCCAAGTGTCAAATAGCCTCTACCAATGGCAGTGATCACATCTGCCGTAGCTTGGAACGACCTCCCTAGCAACATTTCAGATCCTTACATTTCCTTCATATCCATCACCACAAAGTCAACCAGATAGATGAACTTGTTGACTTTAACCAACACATTCTCGCATATCCCGTATGGCCTTACAATAGAGCCATCCACCAACTTGATTACCATGGATGTTTTTGTTGGTTCATTCAATCCTAACTTTTGAAAGGTGGTAATAGGCATGAGATTAATACTCACTCTCAAATCACATAGTGCCTGCTTGAAATGTTTTCCACCTATAGAACATGGGATACAGAAACATCCTGGATCTTTCCTCTTCCTTGGCAGCTTCCCCTTAATTAGTGCTCTCATCACCTCATCAACCTGTACAGTATCTGTGTCTTTAATCCTCCGCTTCTTGTTGATGATATCTTTCAAAAATCTCCCATAAGCAGGAATTTGCTCTATCACCTCCACCAATGGCAAATTGATGTGGAGCTTCTAGAAAATGTCCAAGAACTTTTTGGACTGTGCTTCCTTTTTCCTCAGCTTTAGACTATCTGGGTATGGCACATCTGACTTTTTTGATCGCTTTTGTGGGGGAATATATGGCCCTTTATGAATTTCCTCCCCTAAGCTTGCTTCAACACCACTGCCTGGAGTAGAAATAGGCACATCCTCTATGGGTGGTGTTACAAGTGATTGTTCCTTATGAATTATGGGTGCCCCTTTATTAACTATGTATGTTCCACTGCGTAGTAAAACCTTCACCTGCTCATGTTGAATAGGTACCCTCTCAGGAACTATAATCAGTGATTTAACAGGAATGGGACCTTGAAGTGCATTTTTACTAGAATTCTGCATCCTCCTGGTAATCCAAATAGACTGCAAGGAAATGGGACTTTAGGCACATACACCCCATCAGACTCGTGAGTGTGTTGCTTGGGTGCCTCCTTGGTATGATGTTCTCTCTCTTTGACAACAGAGATGAATTTTTATTGGTGATGATGATGTGCTACAGCTGCATTCCCAGGTGCTCCTTGCTAAATGGACATCTTCAAGGAAGCTACTTCTGATGTCAACTGAGAAATTTCATCTTCAATGTTGCAAATTTGGGCACCTTGGTTTTACAGCTCCCTCTGTGTCTGACCCACAAGTGCTTCATTTTGGCTCACAAGCTTTCCTAACATGTTCTCAATTTTCTCAATCTTACTAGGGCCCCTGTCCTGCTGGTACTGCTAGCGCATATACATATAATTCTCTTCTTCACCTCCCAAATGATGTTACGTCCCTTTGGTACAGCTTCATGGCGATGAGGTCAAGCTTCTCATTCAATGCAGAGATGACTTTAGATTCTTCAACGCTTTTAATGGTTGTTGGAAATTCTCTTTCTTCACCCCATAACTGGTTCTTAGCCATGTTCTTCAGGATCTCATGGCATCTAGAAGGCTTGTTGTTCAAGAAACATCCATAGCCTACACTGTCTAGGGTGGTCCTCTCACCCTGATGTAGGCCATAATAGAAGGTCTTTGCTTGTCCATATAAATCTATACCATGGTGAGGAACCTTCCACAACATATTCTGAAAGTGCTCCCAAGACTTTGTGTATGACTCTTCAGCCTGTTGCTTGAAGTTGTAAATCTTTCGTGTCAATTCATTTGTCTTCTGTGGAGGGAAGCAACGCTCAAAGAAAGCATCTATCATCTGGTCTCATGTCTCTATGGATTCTGGCTTGAGGTTATAGAACCATGACTTAGCATGGTCTGCCAAGGATGATGGAAACAACTTCATGTATATCACGATGGAGGGAACCTTGTCTATCTTTACCATGTCATAACTTTCAACAAAATTGCTGATGTGAGTCATTGGGTCTTCAGTACTGTGGCCATGGAAAGCATGTTGCTTAACCAACACCACCAGCCCAGGATAAATCTTGTAGCTTCCTACATTCATAGCTTGTCGCTTGATTGGCCTGAGCTGAGCTGTTGAGGATGATGCTTTGATCTTCTCCCAGATGATTTGTTCTTCTTTTGCCTCACCCATACCTTCTGGTTGTGGATTTGCTGTGGGAGTGTAATTAGTGGTTCGTGTTTGAACCATGCACTAGTACATGAAATTTATAAATTTAATGTGAGAATGAGATACTAGTGATTAAATTATGAAAATATTTGCAATTCAGCTTTGGAATGAATAAAATAAAAAAAAATAAAGAAGGTGGCCTAGAGTGGCCGATTACAATACTCGTAGTGCTTGAATATGTTGTTTCCCCAACAACGGTGCCAAAAACTTGACACGACTAAACTGTACGTGTAAAATGCAAGCGTACATGTTGAAGTAATACAAACCAAAGAGGCCCAGATATCGAACACGGGAAAACACAATTCAAGAAACTACTACTAACTTCTTTTTGTTCAGCTAAGCCGAAGATAACTTTGACTTGAGAGTTATTTAACTAATTGTAAGAAGAAAACTAATTTAATGGGTTGTGATAACAATGAGAAGAAGTTCTCTAGGACTATGGTTTCACCACGGTTGACACTACGATTTTAATCTTAGATTAATATATATTCCTTCCACTCCTGGATAGAGAGCCTATAGAAAGAACTACCCACTCCCACAATGTAGTTCCCTACCTATTCTAATACCAATCCTATTTCCATAGTAACTGGTTAATTAGTTACGTGTTTTAATGAATTCTTTAGGTAATCTCTTCACATTTGTAAGCCACTTTTCTCAAAGGGCGATATAAAACATGTGTTACTATAAATTTCCAAGCTTTAATCCTCCTTCCGAATTTATCAAGGATCTAATTAATCACCTATGGTGCGCAACATAGACAATTCAATACAATTTCATAGCAACATGCCCAAGAATAAGGAGAAAATAACATATTAATGTAAAATATCCATATACCGTGTACAACCGGGCTACTCCTGGGTCCTAATGAATACGGGGATTAGCCCCGCATGGTTTCTATAGAAAAAAATATGCTAGGAAGAAGCAAAAACATGAAGAACATAGAAACCCGATGAACCCCCTGGAGAAACATAATTAGGACGCTCCACACCGATGAACGGATCCGCAATCCGCAATTTCTACCCACCGAACGTGCGAGGAACCTCCAGAACGTGTGGTTCTCCTCCTCGTTCTCCTCTCTCGTGTCATCGCCATCTTGCAATAGAATAGAACATGATTGATTAGGTCTGGACGAACTCCCCTTAAGTCATAGAAGTGACTGAGGGCGAAATAAATCCTCAACCGTTGGATTAAACTTGATTTTCTGGACTGCCTCATCGGACAGACTTGGTAGTACCGAGTCTAGAGTTTGAATTTGCTCTGTCTCTGATGCAAAGTCGGTAATATTGACTTTTGAAGTCGGTAGTACCAACTATGTGAGACTCTTGTGGTCCTAAAATCGCACAAAAATGTACACAAGTACTTAAAATGTAATAAATCATTCAAAAACATTAAAATTATGCTTATTTGATGCAATTGAGTAACACAGTCTAATATTAATAAATCATGCACAAATTAATATGAAAATGAATAGTAAATGCACAAAAAGCAATATAAAATAGCATGTGAAAAATGACAAGTATACAGTGCACCATGGATGTCCCCCTAGGCCTAGGTTTCAACTAATTCATTCTTAGATCCAAGGTTCAGACATGCATGCAAATATTCAATGCAAATCAAGTATCAACATTATGCCCTCAGTCTAGGTGAAACATCCACATTATGAGTGATACAAGAAAATATATTCTTTGATTTAGAAGTAGGAAAGCATGAGATTTAGATTATCACCAAGCTTTAATCATGCAAGGTTCATATTAGATCAAGTTCATGCAATAGTATCATACTTCCAATTCATAGGAGCGTTAAGGTGCATGGAGTAGATAAAGTTAGGATTTAGATCTATAGTATGATATAACTACTGATTTAAAGTCATTAAGATAGCATGGATAATAGTGGCACATTGTTCTTGTAGATTAGATTTCCAACAATTAACATGTACCTTTAGAGTATATTAGGTGTCATATGAAGGTCATATGTAATCAAAAGAGAACATGAGTTTTTTGCATGGAATTTCATGTCACAATTCATTATAATGACTTATTTTAGGGTTAACATTGAGGTTTGAACATCAAGCAACTTTTACATAAGGGTTAAGGATCCAATCATATAGGTGCTCGAACATCACACTCTAGGGCATATTGGTGTACAAAGGCAAGTCTTTTATATCATATACGTTACTCAAGATGAAGAAGCATAAGGTCTTAGTCAAACATGGAATAGAACAACATAAATTTTACTGGTTTCAAAGTGGGGCAATCATATGAATGCAAAATAGACCAAAGTGTTCATCTTGATCAGGCTACACCATGCATGTACATAAAAGGGGTTACTTTTAGGTCAAGATAGTCATTAGAGGTACATTAAGATGATCCAACATATTATTCAAGTCCAAGGTATCATAAAAATATTGATTTAGAGATACCATCATGATTTGGAACATAAAAGATCAACATTGAGTACTTTGTAGCATTAATCATCCTTAAAATACCTAATGCAATCAATTTAAGAAAAAAAGTAGAGCTACATAAGGAACTAGATCTTGAAACTATTTTTATTCGATATATGACGTTCTTTAGATAAATAATTATATGTTATATGCTAGATTTGGCCAAGGAAGTTGTAAGATATTATTTAGGAGATTGACCTTGAAATCAACATTCCTGGACTATTGGATCAGAATCTAGGTGAGGAAGGGTTGCTTGGAGACAGCTGCCCTACTGGGCTTGTTGGGACCATCCCATAGATATCATGCATGGGTCCCATTTCCTTGGCCCATTCTCCTACCCCAACCCTAGAGAGGGGAGATCTAACAAGTGGGTGGGAAGTCACTGCAACGTTCAATGTAGCAATCTAGGATCGATGGTTATGATTCTTTATCCATAAAGCATCAAAACTGGTAGTGTGGGCTTCATTTCTGCAATGCCTACTCACTGAAGAGGGAAGGGCATGGAAGTTTGGGGTCACACACGATTGGAAAGCATGCTGACCAATAATGGTGCATGACACAGGTTTGATGGTTTTGTTAAAACACCTACGAACGGTTGACAGAAGAGCTCGATACCTCAGAGTAGTAGCAGCACCGGTGGATGTGGGAAAGATGAAAGGAAGAAATGGGGGAGCTGGAAGACATGAAAATGATTAGTATGAGAGGGAAAAGAATGAGGGAATAGAAAGAGAGTGGAAAACATCATCACTTTATCCTAAGGGGGCATGGATTTCCGGATTGGCCAAGGGAAAAGGGGGTCTCAAGGATGTTGTACTTTGTCTTCCACAAGGTAGAAGATGACTAGGATTCATTAGATTTGGGTCCACTATGGACTAGGTGTCGATCCAAGGGTAGGAGGAGAGATCCATAACCCCAAATCCATGGCCTCTCATTATCTAAGAAGGAGAGCCACAAATTACTGAAGTGTATAAGGGAACGTCTAATTGGGATGCAAATCGAGCCACACAGCTACAAGTGCACATACTTTTTGATTTCATGCATTTGGTTGTATGTTGTTTGTACGCATGGTATAAAAAGAACCACACTCTGATTATTGTCCATATACACAACTAGGAAAATGTACTGCACCCTCTTTGGGTGCAATTCCATTTCCATTCTCTTGCATACAGCTGGCCTCCACATGTGTTCCTCCTATATCGTCCATTAATATGATTCAAGAAAAAAAGAGTCAATTGATATATTCACGTGTAGAGGATGCCTATTTCGCCAACCTGAATGCTTATTGTAGACATGCCATGCATGCTTTATCAATGTAATGACATTTGTAATTATCATTTTATTTTATAAACTACATTGAAACCAAATATGTACAAATTAAGTCAACCACTTTAACATACTTGGAATGAAACAAAACGCTGGTTCCAACTAATAGTTTTCATTTTCCTATTCTACAATTTGTGGTGTTGGTTAATTTTACATCCAACCAAACTAGTCCTAAGTCCATTTTGATTTGTGTTTCTTAAGAATTTATCTCCCCATTTGTAACTCCGATTGAGGTGAAATTTTTACCTTTGGTTCAAAACTTTCCTCTACTTCCTATATTAAAATTTTGGTTCCTAGATGATAATTTTGAAGGAACTCAATTTTGGGAAACCCATGTTCAAAAGTGAAATTATGCACTCAACTTTAGCCAATTAAGCACCATGCGACATTTAATCAATCACAAGCACCAATTGATCATGATGTGACTCAAAGTGTAAGATTCTCAAATTTGGTAATGTTGGTTTGTATGATTGAATTCACTAATAATGTATTGAGATTCATAATAAGACAATCATGGTAATATTAGAACGATGAGATTAGTCTTATGACTTTGATTAAATTGCGGTGTTGTATCTAAGCCTTAGACTTAGAATAAGTCTTCAATATAATGTAATAAAGTAATGTTGATCATATGATATATCAGTCTTAAATGAATAAATAAAATTAGTTCAAGCATTAATTTTTGTCATTAAGGGTATAATTAAGCT
Organism: Alisma plantago-aquatica; assembly: GCA_963693085.1. NCBI lineage: Eukaryota > Viridiplantae > Streptophyta > Magnoliopsida > Alismatales > Alismataceae > Alisma > Alisma plantago-aquatica. The sequence goes on from OY856410.1 coordinate 1,132,519,625, forward strand.
TGAGGATCCATTGGAATGGGCCTTGGGCCATGAAACTGTTTCTAGCACAATTAAACTGATTAAAGTTTACATATGGGTTCTTGTGAAACAAATTTTGTAATTTAGTATCTCTTGATGATATTAAATATCAAGAATAATTTTAATTGAAAGATAAATATATAATAATATTATAAACTAATTTCTAGGATATTTCAAGTTATCTGGTGATCTAGGTATTTTATTAAATAATTATCTAGAATATGCCTGAAAGCTAAGTTTTAGATAATTGATTGACAAGTTAAGGAATTATTTTTTGAGAAATGAGAGATAATAGCAAAAATGAGCATTGTTCTAGATTTTGGGATCAAACAAATGAGTGAAGTGGCATAGAGAATTCAAAATTTTAATTAAAATGAAGATATTTATTTTTTGGGAAGCAGGTGCCCAACCACGACGGGACTCTCGAATTTAGGTGGAATACAGATCAAATAGCACGTCTCCCTCACCCGGTTTTCACTCCTCTATGTGAAAGCCAAGGACCCAACCACTCTCATTGTCTATCATCCTCTATGGCCATCCTTGTTGTTAGATAACGAGACCAACAACTTTGGGAGATTATTACAAACCCAATAAATCCTTTCTTTGGCATCATAGCAAAATGTGATAATGCCTAATTTTAGAAATCTTGAGAAGCTAGGGTGGATTGCTTATCATCTCTGCCTTATCAGCAACCCTAGATAAAACATTGCAAAGCATGAACGACTTCCCAAGATCCCATCTATCATCTCAATTGCTATCTAAATACCCTAAAACCTCTTGATGGATCCCATCCTCCTCTTCAATGACGCGAACCTTACTGGGAGTATGACTCAAGTTTGGTCAAATGTCTTCACTTGAAACTCTACAGGGCCCCTCAAAGGTGTTACAACCTATACCGAGGAGAGACCAAGCCAGATGGTGCATCTTTGATCTCTGGCAAGTGGAGTTTGAAGCCCCTTGACGAGGAACCTTCATGGACCATTGTGAGTCCTTGCAATGAGGAGATGGTGGTCTTCACACCTTTAGGATCCCTCCCAAACTTCAACAAACCCACATACACATGTAATCATCTCCTCTAACCTTTCCCTTATCAATAGGTGTGCATACATGGTGTGTGTTCAACTAACCACCCTTGACGACCCTGAAGGGTTCGACATGTTCCATGGAGTCTAATCGAACTCAGATGTGACTTTGGCTAGACTTGATAAGCATTGGAATTGTGAGCCAACCATCTAGTTGACCTTTGCATGGCTAGATAACAACAAATTGAGCCGTGGAAGGAGGGGAGGAGAATCCCCTATGTAAACTTACCTTCCTTCCCTCAAGATTGTGTGACATCCATGTCACATCATAAGGGCAATGGGGTCCTTTTTTCTGAATCATAGGGTTGTTGCGTTGAAAGCACCTAGCTGATGTGGCCTCAGCCCATTGGCTGGGGTGTGGCCCCGTAATCGTGTGGGTAAAAATGATATTTTATAACATGGCATTTAATGATTGGCCAACAAACAATAAACTTGCAAATAATGTAGAAACTAAATGCTAGATTAGATGATAGTGGCTCTAGATATGGATTTGATCAAGAAAATGTGTAGATCACAAATAAAATAGTTCCATAGTCTAATTATTCTTTCTATTCCAAAAGTGTAGATAATACATGAATGTAGGGTGGTTAATACATGCCAACCCTAGTTGTGATGAGTAGGTTGTTGAATACATTAAATACATTATTTTGATGATATAATCTAATATATTTGACATCCTAAAATATTAATCTTTTTAGAATGATAATGATGTACAATTAGGGTTCCTAAGTCATTAGGTCCATGAACATGTGAATTAGGGTTTTGAGACCTAACCAATGTATTAACCCTGGACCTAAACCCTGGACTTAACCTTTTTTTGTATCACATGAATATATGGTGACACATTGGTAGTATACATACATGTAGTTAATGTACTTTGATAGTGCTTATTTTTTGGATGTTTGGATACATACTTAAAGTACTTGAAGTATACTACATGGTTCTTCAATACGGTACATGGTTATTTAGAAATAGCCACATTATTGACTTTCTATGGTTTTACGATGATTTTTGAAGTATTTATTTGATAAATAAACCGTTGTATGTTTGTACTTCTGTTCAACTATAATGCTATGCATATCAAATAAAGTAAACTAGAATATTATGAATTCTAAGTTAGATGTATCAAGGGGAATACACATAAGTCCAAGGATATACAGTGATTGCACTCAAGATAGAACACCAAGAATGAGTTGGAATATTAATGAAAATACAAGTTTCATATGTGCAATTATTTGGTTGTAAACATTATATGTTGTTATTTTACTTGCACACATTTTTTTTGCACCACATACACAATATAGAGATATACCGATCCACATACTTGTTTGTCGGCATTTTAGGTAACTGCCATATATGAAGATCCCAAGACATGGTGATCCAAATGAAATTAGTTGAAGATATTAAAGCTAAGTCAAGGAGGATTAGCTAGATAGATGTAATAATTATTCTCAATATATGTTACCTTTCTTTTGAGAAATTCATGTGACTCCTTAGAGGAGCCTCATTATACATTTTATAAACAATTCAAGTTCTTAAATGGAAAGTATTGATTGTTATATTATTTTCTAAATTAGGATCCTAGAATTTTTTAGGCAATGATCTTGAATTTAAGGTCGTCTCTTGATTTAGGGACACTCAAAAGTAGGGGTCATCATATTGGTATCAAAGACCAGATTTGCCAACTAATATTTAATAGTTGATAGTTTCATATAATTTATAAATATATAAGGAAACTTATTGTGGGATAATCTAAGGGTAATGGTGTATAGAAAGGATCATGACTTTGAGGCATGACAACATTTTCCTTCGCACCATTAAGTTGGTATATGAGGACTCCCTTAGCCAAATTCTTCTTGGCCAGATCCTAGGGTTTGCATGAAATAATATTTTTGTAAGATTCTCAAATCTAATTTCGTCCAATTCTCACTCTTGCTTAATAAATCCTAAAATACACTTACCTCCTCATACCAAGTTAGAGTTTTGAGAAGAAGTATGTTTAAGGCATCATCTACCAATTAAAATAAAATATTAACTGCAAAATTAAATGTGAAAGGTGTGACAAGTAGTTCATGTCCCTCTAGTGGGGCTAAACCCTAAAAGGACCTAAGTATTAGTGGGGAAAACCTATTTGTCCATGAAGGTCTTGAGTGAGATAGCACATTAGGTATGAAAACCTTAGTGGGTCATGGGAATCATAAAATGCTAAGATGTAGGGTGTAGTATGATGTAGCCCTATTTTAGGGTTTTGTCTTGTGTCATATTGCATTTCAATCACATCTATACTTGTTAGATTACACGTTGTTTCCCCTAATATGCATATTTGTGTAAAATTCACTTATGGACATTATTTTCATGTTTTTCAGACATTTGGACCACACTTGGATGGAAGAGTGAGAGAAGGGGTGATCCTAGGGTTTATCTACTCTTGAAGAGGCCTAAAGTGAAGTCTGAGGCTCCCTCAACCTACCCCTAGTGGCCAAAGCTCCATTGAAGCAAAGATGTCCAATAATGAACAAAGATCTAAGTCAAAGTGCTGATTCAGAGACCAGCACGCCCATGGTGCCACAGAACGGCCATGCTAGCTCACTCCAAAATCAATAGAGTCAACTTCAAGCAATGCAAGAATGACCACGACTATGCCACTCAGAATGGCCGTGGTAGATGGACCCAGAACGGCCATGCCACCTTTCATGACTGTGTGGTAGTTGATGCAGAATGGACATGGAACCAAGAATAGGTAGAGCATTCCAAGCCACCACGCCCGTGCTATCCTTGCCCCACCACGGTTGCACCACTTTCAGTTCAAAACCACCAATGTTACTATGATTTTCCCCATTTCTCACCATGATCATTCTACTCCACTACAACCATTCTCACCCCACTTCAAAATGGCCATGGTGACCACCACGGTCGTGCTACTCACAAAAACCTAACTACTTTTCCACTACATTTCCCACTTTACCCATACTTGATCTATTTCTTCCTCCACACCTATATATATGTGGGTGGCGGCTGGATCACAAGGTTGGCCACCCCTAGATACCTTCTATCATTCCATTTTTGCATTCCACATATTCCACTCTACTTCCACCTCCATTCCACTCATGTTCACCATTTCCACCACCAAAACCCTAGTTTCCTAATGTTTTGACCCTATTCCACCATCATTCCATGCCCTTGCACCTTGGAAAAAGGTGGAGGACGTCTTGCAGAAGTTGAAGAGGAGGATTACGCCATCTACACAAACCTCCATGGATTCTTCTACCTCTTTCTCCTTTCTTTTTGTATTTTGCATTTCCATGAGTAGCTAGGCCCCTTTGCGTGTGATGTTTGGGGTCAAAAATGTTACTTTGATACCATGTTGGGGGAAAATGATATGTAAACATTATAATTTTGTCTGCTAATGATTATGTTTTATTTCTATCTCACTCTTCATGAATTTCTTATTGGTTTGTTCTTGAAATCACCTAGGAATTTAGGGAAATTGCTTATATGTGTGAATTTTAGGATTTGCTCATAGGTCCAATTCATGGATCTCTAGCTAGCCACCCATCTTCCTACATTTTAATCAATTCTACTAACCTAGTTGAGAGATCTAAGTAGCTATCTTATATAATTTAGTGTGATAAGATTAGAGCTTTCTCAAGGATAGAATGTGGGTGATGGGATGCCTAAAGCCTCACTTCCACTCCCATTACTAACCTCAACCCCTAATCACCCTAAGATCCTCTAACCTTAAAACCTAGGCTCATTAAGAATCTAATTGAATTACACCTATACCCTAATCTAATTGAGCCTCGTAAGGGTATTAGGTGTTAGGGACTAGTTCCCCTATACACAACCTATCCTATCCATGGCCAGATAGTAGTCTAGGGTAATATCATTGGACTCTAGCTTGTTGTTTGATTTGGTAATCTAAATGAAATTATTATGCTCACATGTCACCCCCAACCTAATTGATAAGTGCATCCCCCAAACAGCCCACACATCCCTTTATTGCTTTAAAGCCCTAATTGCCTTCTTACTTAGCTAGTGTTAGCTTTGTTATCTCTTTACTTGCTTAGTTTGTTTCTTGCCTTGTTCTTGCTATTTAGGTCTTTAATTTCTGTTTATCCTTGTTTGCTAGCTTAGTGTAGTGTAGACTTCTTCTTGCCTGCCTTAGCATAGCTTGTTCTCCTTTCTTGCTTACCTTGTATTTTCTTGCTCATGAGAACTAACTGTCTAGGGTTAACTTAAGTTTTAATCTTGTTTCCCCTCCTTTCATTGCTTGTTTGCTCAACCCTTAGTGTAATCAACAAACCAAACTTGAAACAATTCAACCCTAGACCCCACAGTAGGAACCTAGCCTAAAAACTAACCTAGCTCTAGTTCCCCCCTTTCTCCCTGTGGATTGACCCTATATTTTCTACCCTCCTATACTACAACACGACCCCGTGCACTTGTGGGTGTAGTGTTTGAGTAGAAGTAGGTGTGTCCATGTAGGTCTTTATAAATTTTGAAAGTGATCCCACCATGTGTCCCGATCTCGTGGGGCGCATCTAGTCAAATCCCAATTGATTAGTGTGTACACCTTTGGTGAGACACACCAAGCTTTATGGCATCGTTTCCAGGGAGAAAGGCACTCGACCAAGCTAGTTAGTTTTTCTTTGATCTTTTCCTACAGACCTCACCTTTGCTATTATTTATTTTTTATTCTTCATATTCTTTGAGCATATTGGTTTGCTAACTTGATTTCTTTTCTTTGGTTGTGCTTAGTGCATGTGACAAGCCACTCAGGGAATATAAGATGGAAGGAAAAAATGCGCCTCACAAGCCACTTCAAAACTACTTCATGCCTAGCAACTACAAATTGCCAATTTCTAGAAGAGTTGACCAAATGCCAAGGGAGCAATTCTCCATCCCTCCAGGTCTTCTTGGGATCCTTCCCGCCTTCTATGACTCAGAGGATGAGAACCCCTACAAGCACTTGGACTCTTTCCTTGAAGTATGCTCCACCTTTAGGATGTCGACATCTAGTGATGACATAATCTGATTGACCTTATTTTCTTTCTCCCTCAAAATAAAGCCAAAGATTGGTATGATTCAAGAAGAGACATCATGAGTTGGCCAAAGATTGGTATGATTCAAGAAGAAACATCATGAGTTGGGAAGATATGAAGAATGCCTTCCTAAGGTAATTATACTCTATTGCAAGGTTGACACAAATACAACATGCCATAGTGAGTTTTAGTCAGATGGGCAGTGAGAAGTTTCATAATGCGTGGGAGAGATTTAAGAAGATGTTGAGAGAATGCCCGCACCATGAGATACCTTTATGGAAACTAGTTTAGTCCTTTTACTCTGGTCTATCTCCAAAGAGTCAAGCTTTAGTAGATTCTTCTTGTGGAGGAGTTTTCATGGCTAGGCCACCTGAAGAGATATGTCCATTGTTTGAGCAGTTGGCAGAAGGTTCAAGATTTCAAGCTTCTAGCATGATGAATGACGGTGGTCATGACTTTGGTGTGTCACCTCCGACTCATAGTGAATCAAGACCGCAAGTGATGAAGATTCTTGGTGACATGGTGAGCTTCATAAAGAACCAAGTGAGAAGTGTTCCTTGTCACACAGTCAATTCTATTGAGTTCCATGGTGAAGAAATGAAGATACCTCACTCCTATAGATACCAGGAACCACAAAGTCCAAGATATAGCTCAAGGTTTAAGGAAGAAGTTCTCTCCAGATTGAAAAGCTTTGATGATGTCCAAAAGAATGTTACAAGGCTTGAGGAGAGGATAGAGTAGCTATCTTCCATACTTACTCTCCAAGAAGAAAAGTTGTCTTCAAAACCCATCTTGAGTTTCAATGAAGCAAGTAGACCAATGCCTTCCTTACAAGTTTTTTATAGTCCACCTCCCATGCAAGTACAACCCATGTACCAATTCCAAGGCCATCCAAATCCTTACACTCCTCCTCCCCTCCATCACCACAAATTTCTCAACAATTCACCTTACAACCTCAACTCTCCCCTCCACCTCAATTTCAATACCAAGTGCCACCCCTACCTCCTCCATAGCCACTAGCTCCCCCTCTCCACCATGATAAAGGTAGTGTTGTGATAGTTCTAAGGAGTGGGAAAACTCTTGAGCAGCCCACAAATCATAGAAAGGTTGATAAAGCAAAGAAAAGGTAGCCAAGAGGTGATACTATGATTGAGATTGTAGAAGATGATGCTGTGATACCTCCTATTGAGTTTTTTATACCATGTGATCCCTCTCACACTCCATTTGTAGGTCCTACCATCCCTAGTGTTCCACTTCATGACATTCCATAAGAGAATAATGTTGATGCAAGTAAGGAAAAACTGATGACGTGACACCCCGATCTCGCAATTACCACTAATCATGAGATTAGGGCATGACTATGAGGATAACACATAATACAAAGTTCACTCTCGACTTTTCCTTTTTATTTCAAACTCTTTCTTTTCTCGCATTCAATCACATAAATAAAATTTACAAGAGAATTAAACTTTTATTACTCTATTATGATCTCAACATTAATGATACACATCCATACATTCATTATGTTTCTCACACTTCCATGTACATATGACATGATAATCAGATACATTCTCTCTTATCAAGGAATCAAAGATACAAAACATCATTTATAACTATCTCACATCTATACAAGGACCTAGAGTGACAGGGACCGACTGAACTTAACTAATCTCATACTTAACTCATGTGGTAGATCTACTATGATGCTTTGACCTTCTTCAAGTCCACGTGATTTCCCTAAAATTTTTGAGTAGAGGGGTGAGCCTACTCACTCAGTGAATGAGTACTTCAAAGAAACAGTCTAAAACACTGATATAATTACAAATATAACTTTGAGCAACTGAGATCAATTATAATAACAGTAATATTTAAAGAGTATAATCATTGACAATCATAAATATGGCAGGATACTCTAGATAATTTATTAAACTAGAATAAATTACAGTAATTACTACACTGAGCATATCTAAAACAATACAGTTAAAATAACAGGGAATGTAAATATTACATTTAAAGAACAACTACTACAAAACTGTACTCAAATCTTTCTTATCTCTTTTTAATTATAAGAAACTCTTTAAACCTATATGATCATATTTTATCTTATGCCCTGATCATATGCAGTGTACTCTACATATGAAGACTCATAGCGAACTACGATCTCATCGTACAAGACTTAGCTGACACCCTGGAAGTGCTAAGCCTGACAACGTCACTAGTCTGCAATAGGAAAAATGGCACTCTGGCCTCGACACACCTGTGGGCCGTAAAACTGGACTCCTCTAACCTGACCACACAAGCGGAGAATCAAGCCACCTATTGGCTTTTCTATACTTTAGTGCCACCAGGATCTCTGGTTGATGTTGGACACTACATTCTGTATTTTAAAGAGACTTCCACTAGGTCTTCGTCCCCTGTACCACCTGTTAGTACGTTCCGACCCCTATATATTGGACACTGCCAGGGTTTGATTGTTTCACCCCTAAGGCGCAGACCTCTCATAGGGGTTCTACAGTGTTCAGGGCCCCTAAGTCTATTATTTTATTATTCTTGGAAAGCTCTTACTATATTGTATCTTTTCCTTACTTATACTTGACTCTGGTATCTCTATGGTACCACATCTATTAATTTTAAATTTATAATACAACATGTATATCATTTTAAACTTGACAGAGCAGTATATTCAAAACACTGTAATATTCTGATTAATCATCATACTATATATATAGGCAGACTAAAATTCTTAATAAACAGAATACATGTCAACTTGGCACTTTATACACTAGAATCATGCAATTGAACTATTAAGCATCACCACATCTCATACTGAGAACATTTATATCACAATACTTGATTCATTGAACACCCTATCCTTAGGGTTTCATTTACCTCATTCACTTATCACATGGCTCTCATAAGGATTTCATACGACATAAACATTCACTGAATAAAGACTGCTTAAATCATATACAATCAATATATGTATGAAACCTTGGAATTGAGTTGAATTTAGGTTTCCATGCCATTCACTGAGATATCATGCATCAAGAATAAAATTGAATAAATAAATTCTATCATGTCAAGAAAATCCCTTCAAATGGATTTCACGATATCTATTCGTAAATATCCAACTTTCCTCACATCTAGGGTTTCACCCTTTTTTTTGAGATATCAAACAAACACTATTCACCTTAAATGAAATCCAAGATAGTATCTGACATATGTGTACTATGAATTTAGATAAACAATCATTCATAACCAATGGAATCCTGATAAACAAATTTCTCTATTTAATTATACAACAATTTCAGTCATAGAAAAATTCCCTATATTTTAGTTTACTCTTATAACCTCTACGAATACTTAGGGAATTCTCATTAGGATGTATTGTATACATTTATAATATGCTTTTATCATCTGAAATTCATCCAAACATAGGAAGAATCCATATGATATCATTTTGCAACAACTTAGATCAAACAAACAATTCAGGGTTTGTAGTCGCATACTAAGCAATTAAAGATTATGGATGATTTAACCAATTTTCATGCAATATAATATTTAAAGGAAGTTACCACTCACCCTAAGGTGTTAAAATACCTTAAAAATGCAGCTTATCCCTAAAAATCTCGATCTCATATCAAATCCCTAGGAATTCACCCAATTCTTCTTCCTTTCAACTCGGAAACCCTAAAAATGAGGGATTATGAAGAAAGAGTGAGAAAAGGGGAAGTTTTGATACCATTTTGGATCAAATCATAGGAGGGATGAAATCTTGACATGTGAGAGAAGATTCACCATTAAAGTCTATGCAAAGAAGCTAAACTTACTTGATTTCATCTTATCTCGGATAGAGAAACCCTAGATCATTAATTCCACCACTTTCTCCTCTCAAACCCTAACTCTCCCTCTCTCTCTAAGATTTCATTTCTCTAGAATGAATCACGAATTATGAGAGCTACTAGTGTGTTAGGTTGGCCATATAGAGCAATTGAGCTGCTTGGGTCAATTTCACTTTGACCCCTCACTATACTTTCTCTTATTTCAGCTAAATTTTCTAACATAGAAATGTTATTGTAATTCGTCTACTGGTAAGGCCTAAATGCATCCAAAAATTATGAAAATTTAACATGTTGTTTATGATTGAGTTTTAGTTAAAATTTTAGATCATTTGGAGGTACCAATAAATAATTAAAAATCAAATAGTTCAATGTTATATCAATATAAAAATATGATCGGTCGAGTTTGAAACTCGAATGACAAATAGGTTAGAACATTCTTCAAAAATTCTTATATTTTTCAATAGTGTTCACATTTGAGATATCCAAATCATATCCAAATTTGAATTCAATCAGAGTACACATAAAATACTAAAAATTATTTAGTGAGACATTATACCTATCAAATTATGTATTCATATGTCATCAAAACCCTAATTTGGGCCAATTAGGGTTTATAAATCTTAAACCCTAATTATGTGAATCAATGTATGATTAAATCTTCTCGTTATATTTAAACATAAAAAATTAACAACCATCACTAATCAAGATTTAAAATGATCAACTTAGCTAAGCATACAATCATCCAAATAAACCCTAGTTTATCAATTAAGCTCAGATGCGGTCATAACAGATGAGCTTCCATTCATGGAAGCATTAGATGAGCCACTGCCAGTAAGGAGGAGACAAAAGCATAATGTTGACATTCTTGAGGTGTTTTTCCAAGTGAAGGTCAACATTCCATTTTTGGTGCTATCAAGAAATATCACATCACATGCCAAGTTTCTTAAGAACTTATGCACTATGAAGAGAAGGTCAACAGGGAGAATACAAAAAGAATCAAGTTAACTGAGCAAGTGACCTCAATCCTCCAACACCCACTTCCTATGATGGGGAAAGACCCAGGAGCTCCACTCATACCTAGATACATTGGGGGACATCACATAGACATATCCCTACTTGATTTGGGATCTAGTGTGAATTTAATGTCATATAGTGTGAGCCTAGGCAAGTTGAAGCTAACACATTGTACTCTCCAATTGGCATACCATTTCTTCAAGTGCCAAGAGGAAGAGTGGATGATGTTTTGGTGATGATAGACAAGGAAAGAGGTGCGGTGTTCCTAGAAGGTTTCATTGTTCTCGACATGGAGTTGGATGATAGGAAGATTCCCATCATCATGGGAAGACCATTCTTATCTACATCTGATGCTGAGATACATGTTTGTAGAGGCATAATGACGGTCTCTTTCATGGTGGACATGAAGATAAAGATCAACATATACAAGTCCTCAACCTGGCAAGTTCATTATGGGGATATTGGACATGGTCACTTCAAGAGTCTGATTGGTCATTTGAGAGGAGAAGATCTGGATGAAAGATTTGATGACAACTTTGGTGATCAAAGGGGTGAGGAGCATAGGTTGAGTGCAAATGAGAGATGCATTTATTATAAGAATGGGTACATGAGAGTTAAAAATGGTTGAGTAATTGAATAATATCTAAGAATCCCAACTAAAGGTAGTAAACTCAATGCTTGTGGGAGGCAACCCACATAGGTTTGAGAATTTTTCACCTAACCTTCCATTTTTTGTTAATTTTGGTTATTTTTACATTTTTACAAGAACACACACACACACACTTTATATTTGATGATTTTTGTTGTTTGTGAATCATGTTAGGATAGGTACAATTGAAGGAGGATGATGCATGTATAATATTTCCAAGGAGAAGATCGAAATTGAAGAGAAAATTTCAAATGAGTAGAAAATCTACATGAAGGAGATCAACACATCCGTGCCACACATCACGACCGTGGTGGAGGTAATACAAAATGGCCGTAGTGGCCACCATAGACGTTGTGGATATTCCCTACTCACTAGACACCTTAATATCTCTCTCCCCTCTTGGTGTTTGTCTATCATACCCCCATGCCATCTATCCTATAATCCTAGACTTTTATTTCATGCTAAGGACAACATGGTTTAAAAGTTTGGGGTGGTAGGGCAATAAGTCCTTTCTCTACCCCACTTTCTTCTCTGTTCCTTGTTCTAATTTTTTTCTCAAGATGATCAAATTGTATAACCATCTCTCATACTTGTGTGTCCATACTTTGTGTGCTTTCTTTGCATACTTGCATGTCATGTACTCTACTTTTTGTCAACTTTTGCGTAATTTAAAAAAATCCTCTTTTTGCCATGCATTGTACATCATGTAGACTTTTGGTAAATTTTGCATGTTTTAACTAGGATTTTCTTGTTTCCTACTTTTTCCATAATGAAGTCTTAGATGTGACCGAAGGCAACTTGGCACCATTTTGGCCAATTTTTCCCAAATTTAGAATTTCTTGCCTAAAAGTGTGTTTTGACCCAATCTCTGCATGTTGGATTGAAAATGATGACCTTGGACAAATGCAAGTGAATTATCATGGTTTATTGATAGATGGCCTCAATCTTGAATTTTTACATGTGAAAAACCTCTCTTATGCTTGTAAACTATTTGGTTGAATTGTGATTGAAGCAATTCACAAACACTTAGAGTTTTGTAGAATCTCATGATAGAAATGTGGTTTTAATATTGCTTATTCATGTGGTGTGTCATTGCTTGATGAAATTGTTGGAGTAAATTTCATGCATGAGATCTCATGTTGATGTCCACACTAGTAACACCTCTTTGACTCATTTTTCTTCTACCGTATTCTTACTTCTCTGCCTCATGAAAGGAAGCCAAAGTGCACACATTCAGCCTCGGCCACCTCCTGGGGTGGCCATATCCATACCCCCACTTAACTTTCATCATCATGTGCCCTATCCACATCAAGGGCAAAGAAAAAGTAAAAAAAAAATCAAAAATAAAATAAAATATGCTCTTGTTTAAGAGCATTCATATAAAGAAAAAATGAGTGTGTAAAATCACTCCAAATTATTACCACAACCCTTTCTTCCTTTTGCATGCCCATGGATCTAGGAAATATCAAACCTAGCACATTTTTTTCTTTTTTGCAGCCACATGGGTTACTTAGTGTGGATGGACATATGAGATTGAATGCATGAATTTAAATCAGCAAAATTAGTCATTTTTGACCCTTTCTACCATGAAACGATTTACCTAGAGTGATATGACAACCATATGGATTGATTGTGTATTCTATGCTCTATATTTGAAGTTTGCAGGCTCAACGCTCTAGTCATGATTGGTTTGTTAAAGAGGAGAGGAGAGAGGTGGAATGCATGTACCTAGTCATCTTTGAGGCCATTTAGTCAATATATCTATTGCAATGCATTTGTCATTTCTTCATCGTGGAAAAATTGCAGAGAAATTGAGTTGGTGCATACTTGAGGACAAGTATGTTTTATGTTTGGGGTGGTGATGCAATCCTATTTTAGGGCTTCATCTTGTGTCATATTTCATTTCAATTACATCTATACTTGCTAGATTACATGTTATTTCCCTAATATACATATTTGTGTAAAATGCACTTATGGACATTATTTGCATGTTTTTTAAGCATTCAGACCATACTTGGATGGAAGAGAGAGAGAAGGGGTGATCCTAGGGTTTCCATATCCTTGGAGAGGCCTAAAGTAAAGTCTGAGGCTCCCTCAACCTACCCCTAGTGGCCAAAGATCCATTGAAGCAAAAATGTCCAAGAATGAACAATGATCCAAGTCAAAGTGTTGATCCAGAGACCAATTGGACTGTGGTACCACATAACGGCCATGCTAGCTCACTCCAAAATCAACAGAGTCAACTTCAAGCAATTCAAGAATCACCACGACCGTGCCACTCAGAATGTCCGTGGTCGATGGACCCAGAACAACCGTGCCACCTTGCACGATCGTGTGGTAGTTGATGTAGAATGACCGTGGATCCAAGAACGAGTAGTGCATTCCAAGACACCACGGACATAGTGATCACCATGGCCGTGCTACCCTTACCCCATCACGACCATGGTGACCACCACAGTCATGCCACTTTTAGTTCAAAACCACCAATGTTACTGTGATTTTTCCCCATTTCTCACCACGGTCGTGCTACTCCACCATGACCCTTCTCACCCCACTCCACCATGGCTGTGGCGACCACCACATCCGTGCTACTCACAAAAACTTAGCTACTTTTTCACTGCATTTCCCACTTTACCCCTACTTGACCTATTACCTCCTCCACACCTATATATATGTGGGTGGCGGCTGGAGCACTAGGTTGGCCACCCCTATCTACCTTCTATCACCCCATTTTTGCATTCCACCCATTCCACTCCACTTCCACCTCTATTCCACTCTATTTCATAATTTCCACCACCAAAACCCTAGTTTCCTAATGTTTTGACCTATTCCACCATCATTCCATGCCCTTGCACCTTGGAAGAAGGAGGATGACGTCTTGCAGCAGCTAAAGAGGAAGATTACTCCATCTACACTGAGCTCCATAGCTTCTTCTACCTCTTTCTCCTTTATTTTTGTAATTTGCATTTCCATGAGTAACTAGGCACCTTTGGGTGGGCTGTTTGGGGTCAAAATGTTATTTTGATACATTGTTGGGAGAAAATGATATGTAAACATTATAATTTCGTTTGATAATGATTATGTTCTATTTCTATCCCACTCTTCATGAATTTCTTGTTGGTTTGTGCTTGAAATCACCTAGGAATTTAGGGAAATTTCTTATATATGTGAATTTTGGGATTTGCTCCTAGGTCCAATTCATGTATCCCTAACTAGTCACCCATCTTCCTACATGTTAAATAATTCTCCTAACCCTAATTGAGGGATCTAAGTAGCTAGTTTAGATGAATTTAGTGTGATTAGCTTAGAGCTTTATCAAGGACAGAATGTGGGTGATAGGAGTCCCAAAACCTCACTTCCACTCCCATTACTAGCCTCAGCCCCTAATCACCCTAGGATCCTCTAAGCTATAAACCTAGGCTTGTTTAGACTCTAATTGAATTACACCTATACCCTAACCCAATTGAGCATTGTAAGGGTAGAAGGAGGTGTGAGGGACTAGTTCCCCTATACACAACCTATCCTATCCATGGCCATTTAGTAGTATAGGGCAATTCATTAGACTCTATCTTGTTGTTTGGTTTGGTAATATAAATGAAATCATTATGTTCACATGTAACCCCCAACCTAATTGATAAGTGCATCCCCCAAACAGCCCACACATCCCTTTATTGCTTTAAAACCCTAATTGCCTTCTTGCTTAGCTAGTGTTAGCTTAGTTAGATCTTTACTTGCTTAGTTTGCTTCTTGCTTTATTATTGCTTTGTTCTTTCTATTTAGGTCTTTAATTTCTCTTTAGCCTTGTTTGTGATCTTAGTGTAGTGTAGACTTCTTCTTGCCTGCCTTAGCATAGCTTGTTATCCTTTCTTGCTTACCTTGTATTTTCTTGATCATTAGAACTAACTATCTAGGGTTAACTTAGGTTTTAATCTTGTTTGCCTTCCTTTCATTATTTTTTTGCTCAAACCTTGGTGTAATCAACAAACCAACCTTAAAACCCTTCAATCCAAGACTCCATAGTAGGAACCTAGCCCAAAAACTAATCTAGCTATAGTGCCCCCTTTTCTCCCCATGGATTAACCCTATACTTGTGGGTGTAGTGTTTGAGTAGAAGTAGGTGTGTCTGAATAGGTCTTTATATATTTTAAAAGTGATCCCACTGTGTGTCTCGATCTCATGGGGTGCATCTAGTCAAATATCAATTTATTAGTGTGTGCACCTCTAGTGGGACACACCATAGTCCCTGACCCTAACCCTAAACCCTAATCTTGGGTAATGGGAGTAGTATGGATAATATAGTAACCCTATCCATACAAACCCTAAGTTATGGAAAATAGAAAGAAAAGATACAAATGGGTTGGGTGACCCAATCTCAGTACCACAAATTGGATACCTTGTTTCCCATGCATGCAAGTACATGGAGTGATGAATGCATGATGCATATGAAGGGTTTTCATGCATGAATATGAAGGCTTTTCAATATATATATATATATATATATATATATATATATATATATATATATATATATATATGAAAAATAGGTGATCATTGGTCACATAAGAGAAAATATATACCCTCAATCCACCTCTTAGGGGTGGTTTCCTGACCTAGGGTGGGTTAACCCAAGAATGGGAAGAGACTTATGGGGGGAGGCATAACCCTAAACTCGCGGGTTATGTTGTCATTGGAAGGCCTAACCCCATCCTAAAAGTCAAAAAGGCACGCTAGGTTAGGGTTGAGTTGACCAATCTAATTTTGAGAATTAGAAAACCTTAGAAATCCTCAAAGGACCTAACCCTAATCATATAAGTGGATGATAATATAAGTTATAATCAATACACATATAATATGTGTAGGTCCATCAATATAGTATCAAGTGATATCATATGAAACCTTGGTTGGAGAAATTCTAATTCAAAATATAATGTTAAAAACATACCTTAAGATATATGGCATGGGAGTATATCTGAGCCTTAGAATTCTCCCTATAAGTCATGAGACCTAGGGAGATGACATTTGTAAACCTATACCATAAAGCAATGCTAGGATAAAAATAATGATAGTATAAAGTTGTAACATCTCAACTACCCGTATACATGGATGTGGTCTAAAATATCCCTATGCAGGGAAGATGCTCGAGTTAGGCACAAAATTGCCCTATGTAGGGAAGATGCTTAAATGAGGCAGAAAATAGGCCTATGCATGGACGATGCTCAAGTGAGACATGAAATAGCCCTGCGTATGGAAGATGCTCAAGTGAGGTATGAAATAGACCTATGTCGGGAAGATTCTCAAGTAAGGCACAAAATATCCCTATGTAGAGAAGAAGAAAATTAGCCCTATACATGGAAGAGCCTTATGTTAGCTCTATGAAGGGAAGATATGAGCCTTAAATTAGTCTTATGAAGGGAAGAGTTGAGCCTCACATTAGACCAATGTAGGGAAGAGCTTAGGAAAAACCATTTTCTATGTGTCTAAGGCCCAAGGCGTCAATTGGGAATAACCAAGGCAATAATGCACCAGGTGAAAATAGAAAGAGCACAAAAAGTTACACAATAATGTTTGAAATACAATCTTAAGAGAAGTTGTGTGTAATCTCAAGAGTTGATAAAAGCACTACCCTCAAGTTCATGAAATTTAAGAAAATTCGTGGGAATTAAAATGTAGTCATGGTTTGAAGTCATTTTTGAGGATAATTCAACCTAGCATATGAATTATGAGAAAATGTGTGGGTATACCATATATCCTCATTAAAACAAGATGAAATTTTATTTGATATGCATCCAAATATTTATTTCATCTTATTATGAGTGTGAGAGATTGAGTAGCAACATGTGATACATGAAATTGACATGTGAAGATGAATACCCTAAGTTGAATTTGATGACATAATCTAGGGTTAGAGGTGTTACCTCACCCTTATGTGAAAATAAATGAATAATCAATTTGAAAGCTAGGAGGAAATGTAATCACCAAGTGAAACTGAAAACACCAAGTATAATATAGTGTAATGAATGAGGATGTGGAAATACGCTTGGGTTGAATTTGGGTTTCAACCTTAGTAATATTATAAAATTTCCATATTCATAAAAGTTATTAAAGGTAACCTATCTAAACCCTATCCAAGAAAGGTTTCCAGTACTAATGTTGGAGGCCAATATGAGTTATCATTCACCTTAACCTTATTAGGTATGAAGTTTTGGGGACAAATTTCCATTTTTAAGAATGTATGGATATAAGATCCTCAAATTTGGTAAATTTAGATTCTATGATTATGAATTCACTAATAATATATTGAGATTCATTATAAGACAATCGGAGTAATATCAGAACGATGAGATAAATATAATGACTTTGATTGAATTGGGGTGACGAATCTAAGCTGTAGAGTTAGAATAATTCTTCATATAAGGTAATAAAGTAATTTGATCATATGTATCATATGAGGCTTCAATGGAGAAATTAAATTGGTTCAGGCCTTAATTTTCATAATTATGGGTATAATAAGCTTGATTGGAATGTGTCTTGGGCCCTGAAACCTGATTCTAGCCCAATTAGACTGATTAGAGTCTACATATGGGTCCTTGTGATGAAAATTTGTAATTCAATATCTCATGATGATATTAAATATCAAGGAAAATTTTAATTGAAAGATAACAACATAATAAGATTATAAACGAATTTATAAGATATTTCAAGTTATCTGACAATCTAGGTATATTATGAAGTAGTTATCTAGAAAATGCTTGGAAGCTAAATTTCAAATAATTAATTGACAAGTTAAGGAATTGTCTTTTGAGCAATGAGAGATAATAGCTAAATGAGGATTGTTCCAGATTTTGGGATGAAATAGATGAGTGAAGTGGCATAGATAATTAAATTTTGAAAATAGTTTTCATTTTCTGGGAAGCAAGAGTCCATTTGGACCAAAACTCTCAGATTTGGCAGGGATCGAGATTAGTGAGTGTGTCTCCCTCACCTGGTTTTAACTTCTCTCTGTGAAAGCCAAGGACCCAACCACTCTTGGTCTCTCTTACCCTCTTTGACCCTCCATGTTGTTAGATGATGTAACAAACAACTTTGAGAGATTATTGTGAACCCAACCAACCCTTTTGTTGGCATTATCTTTGAAAAATACTATAATGCCCAATTCTAGAAATCCTAAGAAGCTAGGGAGGATTAGTTATCATCACATCCCTTATTGATATGGCTATATAAGACATTACAAATCATAAAAAAGTTCCTCAGATCCCATCTACCATCTCAATTACTATCTAAATACCCTAAAACCTCTCGATGGATCCCATCATCATCTTCAAACTAGAAAACCTTACACCAGGAGTATGGCTCAACTTTGGCTAATTTGCTTGACATGAAGCTCTACATGGAGTCCTTGAAGGGACCCCAACCTATACTAAGGAGCGATGAAGCCATATGGTGCATCTTTGATCTCTAGAGACTGGAGTGTGAAGATCCCTAATGAGGAGCCTTCATGGACCATCATGAGACCTAGAAAATAGGAGAAGATTGTCTTTAAACCTTCATGTTCCCTTTCAACTTCAACAAACCCACAAGAACTAGTAAGCATCTCATATGATCTTTCCCTTCTCAGTTGGTATCCTCACATGGTGTGTGTTTGAATAAGCACCACTAACGACCCTAGAGGGTTCGATGTGTTCCATGGAGTCTACCAAACTCGATTGTGACTTCATCTAACCTCTTCAGACTTGGAACTTGTGATTCAACAATATGGTTGACCTTGTTATGGCTAGCTGACAACAACTTCAGTCATGGAGGGGGGGGGAAGAAGAATCCCCTGTGCAGACTTACCTCCCTACCCCTAAGACCACATGACAACCTTGTCACAATGTAAGGGCAATGAGGTCCTTTTACCCAGACCAGAGGATGGACGTGATGTAAGTTCCCAGGTGATGTGGCATCATCCCATTGGCTAGGGCATGGGCCCGCAATCGCGTGGATAAAATGATATTTTCTAACGTATCATTTTATGATTGGTCAATATAAAATAAGCCTGCAAATAATGTAGAATTTAAATGCTTGCTCTGATGATAGTGATCCTACATATGGATTTGATCTAAAAAAATTGTAGATAATGAAAAAAAAATCTAGAGTCTAATTATGCTTCATTCCAAACGTGTAGATAATACATGAATGTAGGGTGATTAATACATCTAAACCCTAGTTGTGATGAGTAGGTTGTTGAATACCTTATATACGTTCTTTTGATGATATAATCTGAAAGATAATGATATCCTAATATCTTAACCTATTTAGAATGATAATGACGTGCAATTAGTGTTCTTAATCATTAGTCAATGAACATAGGAATTATGGATTAGAGACCTAAACCATGTATCAACCCTAGACCTAAAACCTAGACTCAACCTTGTTTGTATCACATGAATACATGGTGACACACTGATAGTATGCATACATGAAAATAATGTAGATTGATTTTGTTGGTTGTTTGGATGTTTGGATACATGCTTAAAGTATTTGAAGTATACTTCACATTTCTTCAATAAGGTATATGATGATTTATAAATACTGGCATTATTGACTTCTAATGGTTTGCCATATGATTTTGAAGTATTTGTTTGATGTATAAATTGTTGGGTGTTTATTTACTTCAATTATAATGCCGATATGAGTATCACATAAAGTAAAATAGAATAATTATAAACCATGGGTTACATGTATCAAGGGGTTCTACACATTAGTCCAAGCATGGACAATAATTGCAACTGAGATAGCATACTAAGAATGGGTTGGAATATGTAATGAAAAATAAGTTTCATTTGTGTAATTATTTGGTTGCAAACATTATATGTTGTTATTTTATTTGCACACATTTTGGTTTCACCATGTACATAGCATAGCGATACACTAATCTACATATTTGTTTGATGACATTTTGGTAGCTGTCATATATGAAGATACCAAGTCATGGTGATTCAGATGGAACCAGTTGAAGACATTAAAGATAATTTAATGAGGATTAGCTAAATAAATGTAATACTTCTTCTCAATATATGCTAGTTTTCTTTTGAGAAATTCATGCAATCCTTAGAGGAGCCTCATTATACATTATGTAAACATTTAAAGTTCATTAATGAAAATTATTGATGGTTATTTACTATTTTTTTAAATCTAAATCCTAGAATTTTAGGTAATGACTCTTGACTTTAAGACCCTCTCTCGATTGAGGGACACTCAACAATGGGGATTGTTACAAAAAGTCATCCAATTGAGGGTGAGGGATGTTATTTAATATAATGGAGCATATCATGAGTCAAGATGTGAATTAATTTGTGAAAGAGAAAATCCAAGTTATCATATCCTCTCCACCTTAAAAGGAATTTTGTCCCAAATTTTGCACAATTCTTCAATCAAGTTTGGAACTTCTTATTCACAATCATCTTGGCATTCTTTCAATATTAACACTATTTGATAATTGAGTAATCGAGCATCAATGTCAAAGCATAGTCATGTAGATCATCAAATAGAGAACATCATCACATAGATCAACATACTTGGAGAGGTCATCATATAGATCACAAATTTGGAGAGATTCGATTTCAGGTCAAATGAATAGGGCTCTTAAATCAAGAATATAACATGGCTTTTAATCCCAACATTTTAAGGTCCTAACTTCTGCATTGGCCCAAGTGGGGTTATACATATCGAGATTTCATAATTCAATAGTTTGAGACAAACATCATAATTCAATATCATGATTTCATGTTCAAAGTCAATAGAAGGTCCCACCCTGGACCACATGAGAGCTAAACCCTAATTCATGAATTGAGAGAATCAATGTAGGTCATATTTCTAAGATTGGGGTTATAGAAGTCACAAGTATATATATATACACACATATATATATATGTATATATATGTATGTATATATATATATATATATATATATATATATATATATATATATATATATATATATATATATATATATATAGAGAGAGAGAGAGAGAGAGAGAGTCAGGCTAGTGTACACTCGAGTGTACCGGAGACACCATACACCTCAGTCGCTTTCAAAGATATAGTAATTTTTTGAAAAATCTAAACTATTGATCTTATTAAATATCTTAAGAGCATACTATATAATAAATTTCATCTCATTTTGGCACTTATAGGTCATGCATCTAAAGGAGACAAAAATGATGCATTTCAAATTAGTTTTGTGCGTCGATTTTGTTGTCCTTGGATGAGTGACTTACACTCATCCAAATGAGCTCAAATTTTGTATGTGGCCTATTATTATTGTAACCAAGAAGATCAATGGATTAGATTTTAGAAAAATATGGTCTAGATAGGCAAACATCATTGGGGTGTACATCGTGATTTGTACACTCGAGTGTATTCTAACCTGACTATATACATACATATATATGTATGTATGTATGTGTATATATATATATATATATATTCACTATCTTGTAGATAAGTAAAGTTAGTTACCTGTGCATTTTTTTTGTAATAGGAAGGCACATATTGGTGATGAGACAAACAAAACTGTAATGAGATGAGAAAAATTGTAATAGACTCATTTTGTAATACAACATAAATTATTTACATATATCATTTTTACTATTTTCTCTAAAATTTCACACTGTATTTATTAAATGAGTCTTTCTGTTACAATTTTGGTCATCTCATTACAAATAGGTTCCTTCCTGTTACAAAATAGATCCACGGGTAACATAAGTTAGTTACCCACGTTGGCAGTGAATATATACCACACACACACACACTATATATATATATATATATATATATATATATATATATATATATAGTGAGAGAGAGAGAGTCAGGCTAGAATACACTCAAGTAGTTTTTCATGATGTGATATTTTTTTCAAAAATCTAATCCATTGATCTTATTAAACATGTTGTGAATAACTCATAAGCAAAATTTGAGCACATTTGGACATTTATAGGTCATGTTATAAAGACCGCAAAAATTATACATTTCAAATTAGTTTCACGCGTTGATTTTGTTGCCCTTGGATGAGTGACTTACACTCATCCAAATGGGCTCAAAATTTGTATGTAGCCTAGTTATAGTATGACGGTGAAGATCAATGGTTTACATTTTGCAAAAAAATAGTCTTGATATGCAAACACATTTGAGTGTATTCATGTGATCTGTACACTCGAGTGTACTCTAGCCTCTCTCTCTCTCTATATATATATATATATATATATATATATATATAGAGAGAGAGAGAGAGAGAGAGAGGGTGATCTCAAGATCCAAATAGGGTAACCATAGGTTTTGAGTCAATATAAACATCAATATTCATGAGTCAAGAATTTCTAAATCAATATCAAGAGTCAAAGTCTGAACATAAGAGTCACAGGTCTAGACATTTTAAAGCTAAGGTTTAGATTCCTATTTAGACATGATGGGTGATCATTCATCTTTATACAAGAATCGAGCAACAATTGATCATCATTTTGTGATTTCAATCTTCAAATCTATTATCATGGTATGAAGATTAATGAATAATTTATATTAGGTCTTTTATAAACTTAGCAACAAGCTATAGTCAGCATTATAATATTTTAAGATCATCACCAAATCAAGATCCAAGACCAAGTATCAATATCATCATAGAATTGACATATTAGAGACTTAGGTCAAGAAATCAAAATCGTGTTCAAGGGGTTACCTTTCCAAGACTCTAATAATCTTCAAGGTGAAAATTTAGAGACAAACACAATAGATATGTGAACTAGGTTACAAGACATACACTGCCGTCCTAATCTAGCACATTAGTTCTCATAGTCATGAAATTTTATCATGGCAAAATAGGGGGAGTATTAAATATAAAATCATATTTCATGAGGTCATTAGATCAAAGATCAATATCATCGTAGGCTAACTGGTGTAGGATGATCATAGCCTTTGAGATAGTCATTTTAGTAGTATTAATAATGTTTCATTAGTTTCCTTGTGTTTCGGGAGTTGTTTGATATTTTTCCAGTTTAATTTTGCAAAACATATGGTTTAGTCCCATATTGGCTACTTGTTTAGTTAGTTGGATTGAAACGCCTATAAAAAGGCTTTGTAGGGCTCTTTCAAAATGTAGAGTTAATGATTAAAATCGTTGGATAGATATTATTTTCTTTTGACTAGTTAGTTTAAATTTAGATAATTAGTTTATTAAGTGATATCAGAGTCTAAACTTAAATCACTAGGATTAGATCCTGCCCTCTATCCCCTCGATGGTCGATCCCTATTGCGCCTTCCCATTATCTTCTCCGCAAACCTTGGTCTTCTTCCCCAATCTCATTTAGATCTCCTGTTCTCCACAAGTAGCCGCTTGTCCCGCGAGATAGAAGCACTGATCGGGGACGCCGGTACTATAGGAGGCCTCCTATAGAAAAATTATAGGACACCAATTACAATTTGACACCTACCATTCCTTTCCCCACCATTATAAAGAGAGTAGGTACAGAAGAGCTCATTGTTGAAATATGCCATACGTAGTTTTGCGGTTAAAGAATTTGTGTGAAACATCAATACCTACCACCAATTTACACTGCAATTTAATCGACTTCTTGTATCAATATATTCTTTTCTTATTCTTTATCACAACGAATTATGTTCTTTGCTATGTATTTTATGGTAAGATAAAGTACAATGTCTGTATAAAAATATGTGCACAAATATTTTTTTATGTAAATGAGTAAAATATGATATAATTAAATGAATATAAGTATATCTGAGTATTTGTTTACGCATAATCATGTTGCTTTCTTATAGATATCTAATTACTTGTTGGGTTTTCATTCCATATTATATCTGGCTATGTATAAATTTTTTATTTACTATATCTAGTTGAATTTTTTGCTTATACTTATGTACAAGTGAGGTACCATATATTAGAACTACATACCAATGTACAGAAACTTTTTATGATAGGACGTGGAAAAATTTATATGTGCATTGTTATTATAGTTTGACCCAATTGTATATTGTTATTTCATTCGATTTTTTATAACTCATGTGTACGCATGTATAGAGGGAAAAATTAAATGTTACTTACCATGTAAATGAAAATATTACATAAAAATATAATATTAGATATGTAAATAAATTCTTTTTATGTACATTGATATGCAGTTCGATTATGATACATTACATGTACTATCTATAGAAAAAATATTACAATTAGATAAGATAAATGAAAATGTTACATAAAAATATTACAATCAGATACGATAAATAGAAAATGATTTTTACAGTATTATATGGTTCGACTATGATACCTCACATGTTCATATGAATATAAAAAAAATTATAATAAATACGCTAAATAAAAATGTTATATAAAAATATTACAGCCGTTAGATGTGTCAAATAACAAGTTTATTTGTACTTTGTTATGTAGTTCAACTAGGATACCTCACATGCACGTGTTTAAAAAAATGTTACAGTTAGATAAGGTAAATAAAATTATTACATAAAATAATAATGTTAAATATTGTACCCAAATAATTATTTATACATTGACATGTTGTTCGATTATGATATCTCACATGTATGTCTATATAGAAAAAAGTTGCAATTAGATATGGAAAATGAAATTTTCGGTTACATATATTATTATGTAATTTAATTTGATACCTCACCTATAGGTATGTGTAGATAAAAATGTACACTTAGATGATTCCTCACATGTACGTACGTGTAGAAAAAATATTATATTTGGATATTATAATAAAAATATTACATATAATATTGCAGTTAGATACGGTTAATTAATTTTTTTCTCTATATTGGTGTGTAGTCCGATTATAATACCTCACATGTACATAAGTATAAGAAAAAAAAAATTTACAATTAGATATGATAAATATAAATTTTATATATATCAAGATTCTTTGTGGTATGGTAACCTAACAAGTATTTAGATATGTCTAAGGACATGGTATGATTCTATCTGAAAAAATGTACACATACTCATATACATTTAATTATATCATACTATGTGTACTCTTTTACATAAAAAAATATGTACCCGTACTTCTTGAATTATTTCAACATTGTTCTTTTCCAACTACAAAAATACATAATGTCATACATAATTAGTTGTTGTAATGAATAAGAAAAAATGTTTCTGATATATATCTATTTGGGAAAGTGTGCAATTGTCCGGACAGTGATGGGACAAGGTCGGACATGTTGAAATCGCTCGTAATTATTGTTACCAAACACATGATCATTCACTGCTTTGATTTTGTATTATTTTTTGGTGTTGAGTAGTGTCAAAGATAATTTTTTCTCACTGAACAAAAAGCTTACGGTAATCCATCTTACCGCACCAGAGTATTGACTCACCGATAAACATTGCAAAGAAAATTAAGAGATAATAATTTGTTTTACGGTTGATATTACGTTGCTAATCGGGTAAAATATTCATGCCCCACAAAATTACTTGTTTGCTGGCGTGTGACATATCTCTGTAGGAAGTGTCACATAGGTGACTCTTCAGTTTTGTCTGGCTCTAATATGGTGGGAGAGAGAGTGGCCAAGTGTCAAATACTAATTGGTGTCCTATAATTTTTCTATAGGAGGCCTCATATAATACCGACGTCCTTCTGGATGGAAGACAATTTAGGTAGATAAAGTGACACATACAAAACAAATCAATAACCACCAATGTTGATTTATAGCAACACCAACTACCACTAACTACCTGTATATAATAACAATTTAGTGTGTCACTTTAGGTTGTGTAATAAGTGCAAATATAGAATGTATTTGAACATAAGATAATTCATCAATACAATATTGTATTATACAGTGGTAACAACCTGTATATTAATATATGCCATGTACTAACAAAATTTTCCATGAGACGAAAATAATTTTTTCATTGAGATGATAATCAGGTTCAATACATAAATATGACCAAAGTCATTGTTCTAAAAAAAATATACATTATGCTCATGAGACAATAACGTGTCACATATGACAACACCAAATGACTCATTGTTTGATACACATAACAAGTTGCTTCCAAAACAAACTAAAAGGTAAACACTCCCATTCAACTTGCACCAAAAAACTGAAGAAACTCCAGTAGTTTTCCCCATATCGATTGATATTCTTCAGTGGCAAAATTGCAAGAAATTTGAGCTGGAAGTCACGTCAAAGCTGCACAATAAAAATATCAAACATTAGTTAAATAAATTAACAATACTAAGGGCGAGCTGCATATAATCTGGAAAAGTTGAGAAATATTATTTCAAAAAGTGTTGTTAAGGATGAGTTGCACTCAAATTGAAAACACATCTTTTTGTAAAGCCACCATGGTATTGGATTTTGCAAAGAAAAAATTCAACAAAATTGCAGATGCAAGGCTGCTGTATGTTTCAAACGTGCACCATCTTACATAAATCTAAAAGTGAACAAAGAGCATATAAATTTAATTTCTAAATCCTATAGCATTAATCAGCATTTAACATATGTAAATGAAAGTATAGATTGTACACCAACATTATTGCCAAACATTTTAAAGATTAAAGTAGGTTTCTTGATAAAGACACCATGGTATCAGATTTAATAAAGAGAAAAACTTGATAAAATTGTGTAGATACAAGGCGGATGCATGTTTGAAATGTGCAGCAACTAACATAAATCTAAAAATGGATAAGGAGTATGTAAGTTTGATTTCTAAATCTGATAGCATTAATCAACATTCAACATATGTAAGTAAAAATTCTGAATTCTACACCAATATTCATACTAAATATTTCAAAATTTGCAGTTGTTTTTTTGTAAAGCCACCATGGTATCAGATTTTCTAAATAAAAAACTCAACAAATTCATGTAGATGCAAGGTTGCTACATGTTAAAAAGGTACAACAATTAATATAAATCTAAAAACAGATACCGAGTATGTAAGTTTGGTTTCTAAATCCAATAGCATTGATCAACATTCAACATATGTAAGTAAGTATTAATTGCACATCTATATTATTGCAAAACATTCCAGAAATTATAGCAAATTTTTTTATAATGCCACCATGACATTGGATTTTGTAAAGAAAAAACTCAACAAAATTATGTACATGTGAGGCCGGCGCATGTTTAAACATGCAACATCTAAAATAGATCTAAAAACGGACTAACAACATGTAAGTTTAGTTTCTATAGAAACTACAAGAAAATCCAACAGCTTGAATCAATCTTCTAACAATAAGTGAAACTATATTATATGCAATTTATAAGACTTATAGATAATGTGTCCATCAACTACCATAGCGGGAAATATAAGAAGTAAAAGTATAAAAAATGTGACAATCTAGAATGACGTTGATAACAAATAAAAACCATAGAATTTACCTTATCTATTTGAACTTGAAGAAAGGAGTGGTAATACCAAGATGTACTAGTAGAGCTTCACAATAATCATTCATGTACTTGTTCATAAAAAGAGCATGATTTTCATCATTGAAGAAAACTAATTTTGATCATTAGGAGATTAAGGTGACATGAAATATTTCTATCAAATTAAAAATCACACATGTAAATAGATGAACATATCTTTACAATTTGTTCAAATTTGGTATTTTAGGAGATAAATACTTGACCACAGTTGCGACTACTTGAAGTGGGTGGTTGATCAGGAGAGTTCATTGTTCCTCCTTGACTTATCTGAAAAATGACAGTACATTATTTACAATTTATTTTGTTTGCAAAATTAAAAAGGAATTCAAATTTGAACAGTACTTGTTTAAGCTTCTCCTATAAACAAGATATTTGATTCTCCAATTGGCGGATTTAGGAATGTTGATCAAAATAAGGTTGTATTACCACACGTTGTAAGCGGGCTTCCTTCAATCTGTGCCTTGAAACACCATCACCATACCCCCTCTCATAACCACTATTATGTGGGCCATACACTTCGTCGAGTACTCGACCAAAAATTTGCTCGTTCTTTGAGTTTTGTATTGTCTTTGTACAAATTTTGAGCAATTTCTTCCTGCATAGCAAATTATAAGGATAAAAAAACAAGTACACCAATAAAAATTCATAATTTAACTATTTTAAAAGCATACACATTTTCTCTTTGTATATTCATTTCGATAAGCACCCGTTTTATCTTGATGATATTTAAGATATGCTTCATAATTAGTATATATCACTTTCTTTTCAGCCTAAACACCATACATAGTAACCTTGAATATAATTAAGAAGTAGGAAAAGATATAATCAAAATATGGAAAGTGTGTAGATATATATACCATCTCATAATAACACAGTGTATAAGATTTTTCCCCTATCAAATGAGTGGGATGAGGGGCACCACGGCTAACTTTATTTCTTGAACTCTCATCCTACATTTACAAAATTGGGAAGAAAAAATGTTGGCACAAATGCTTACCTCAAAAAGGAATACTAACCATTTTTATAAGAAAATGCTAACCATTTTTTAAGGTTCCTTCCAATAGTCCAATATCTTCTTCCAATCCTCTTCAGAAACTCTAGTATTAGGAGGGGTTTGGCATGCTTGACTTGGGTTAGATTTTCTTGATTTTATCTTTAGTGTGTTGTGCCATTGTATAACTTTCTTTTGCATTTTGTTATAGCACCAATGTACTACCTCTTCCATGTTGGCAATTGGATACTCAACACCTTCCATGATTGGGGATGACTCTCCATCCAACATAAAAAATTTATAGTCCTTATACAATGATTGAGTTAGCATTTAAAAATAATATTCACATGAACATATATAACTATGAATAGTATAAAATGCATACCATTACATCTTCCATGATAGTTTCAAATCCCAATACATGTTCTTCATCCCATTCTTTATGCAGTGGAAATAGCATACTATTCTTTGCATACACCCCAAGAAAATTAGTAAGTTTTTTCCTTCATCTCCAATAGGAGCACCACGGAGAAAGAAACACTTAAAAACTTCTCCCTTTTTAGGACGATATGACCTTAATTTAGTTGATCCTCGATAGTGCTTTTTGGGTGAGAACACTTCATTGTGGCCTATAACAGTAGATACATATATGCAAAAGATTTTAAAAATTAAAATTAAAATGAAATGACAAAAATAAATAAAAATGAAGGTGTTTACCCAAAGATTGTGTAATCACTCTTTCAATTGGTTGACATGGAGTGTGACTCATAGAATGATCATTATTTGGCACTCTCTCAGTGGGTTGAGTTGGAGTGAGAACTACGGAATTAGCACCGTTACTTTCCTCATTTCTCTGAGAAGTATTTTTTTTTGTAATAACCGAGTTAATTTTATTCAGACTGCTCTCGGTAGGCAGGATTTAAGTTTAGTACAGAAATAAAAGATGATTGAAGCTCTTCCTCATATTCTTTGAGGCAGAGTTCTGGGCATACCCTCCATTCTTGTTGTTGGATGTCATTCTTGGCTGACCGTTTGGCTAGGATGTCCGCAGTTCTATTTGTTGATCTCCTGCTATACTCCAATTTAATATTTTCTTTTTAAATGTATCAATAAGTATCCAAATTTCAAATTATATAAAAAGACTAGCAAATGGAATTTATAAAAACTATCATTATACCAGATGTGTTACCAACTTCAACATTGGGGTCACTAAGGGAATGTTGTGGAATGTTTGATGCCCTTGTGTCATGTAAAATTGGGAGGTTCTCATCTGTAAGAGAAAATATTATTTACTCATAATAACCAAACAACAATCACTAAATAGAAATCAATTTTATGAAACATAATAAAAAAACCAAACCAGATATATTTTCATTGTATGGAATAGGACGATATTCATTCTCAACAAAGCCAACAACATTTCCTCTAGACTCTTTAGAGAGAACTGCAAGTATAATCCATTCAATAAGTTGTATATTCGAGTTCTTTCAGAATGTGGGGGTATGAAACCATATCTTAAGAAGTTGTATATTACAAACTACATACCAATTTCCACATTAGAGTTCATAGGGGGGTTATATGGGATGGGACGATGCTCATTCTCATGAAAGTATGTGGAATTTTTCCCTAAGCTCAGTAGAGGGACCTGTATGTACAAAAATATTGATACAAATACGAACAAATATAAACACATGTACATTAGATCACAAAGGTATAGTTTTGTGATCATATGAGATACATATCTAACTTCTTCTGAGGTCGTTGTTGCCATTGCACCCTGAGATCTATGAACAAACTGCTCAAACATCCATTTCACAAAACCACTTTCTGATAGATGGGGAAGTTCTTTATCCATATATAGCAGAAAGTTTGATGGATATGTAGAAATATCTATTAAAAATGGAAGGAAAGAACAGAAAGGATGTTAAGTTCTTTCTAACATAAAAAATATTCATTAATATAAACTCAACTTTAGACAATGAGTACCTGAAGGAGGTATAAAATCCTCAAAGCAAGGAACATTGTGTAACTT
Organism: Alisma plantago-aquatica; assembly: GCA_963693085.1. Taxonomy (NCBI): domain Eukaryota; kingdom Viridiplantae; phylum Streptophyta; class Magnoliopsida; order Alismatales; family Alismataceae; genus Alisma; species Alisma plantago-aquatica. The sequence continues at coordinate 1,132,550,741 of OY856410.1, forward strand.
TTCTACGTCTTGTGATGTCAATTGTGCATGCTCTTGTTGAATTGTTTCTTTAAACTTCATTTTATGATGAGGATTAATTCCTATGTATATATAAAATAATAAATAAGATCCAAATATAAAAAATTAAACAAAAATAGCTTTTAATCTTACCAAAAAGGTTACACAATGGTTCACCCAAATTGAGAGAAGAACTTGAATGATTACATATATCATTTTGAACATCTTCTTAAATTTGATTTTGTATATCCTATATAAATTAGAACAACATAATTGTAAGGATATCATATAACTAACCATGGGAAACAATTCTCTCATTCTCAGAAGAATGACTCTCTTCATTTTGTGGTATCGAATGACATAATTGTAGAACCTCTCAAAGTGGTTTAGTTTTCCCTATACAAGCCATGGCCCTAAAAAAGTACAAGAATTCAAGATTATGATCATTGAATATAAACAAATGAGAACACACCAACTACTAATACATCATGTAGTAAGAAAAAAATAAATGATACCTTAGTCAACTCTCCGCGTCTCCAGCCCCAGCGAGCAAACTGATACTACAACCAAACACCAAACAATAATGAATACATCAAACTACAAACTTGAAAGCACTAGGAGAACTATGACCCCTTATAGTGGATTCTTTTGTGACGACGACATTTGAATTAAGACAATTGGGCTTCTTGTGATGGTGACATTTGAGCTGTGAATTGACAACTTTCTGATTGGAGAGCACTAAACAACTTTCTATATTTTCTATCTAGCGAGCATGATGGGAAATTACAACCACAGTTAATGGGACAATTCTTTGGTTATATGACAATAAATGTTAATTACTAAAAATTAATTGTTTGTTATTCACAAAAGGATGTTTCCCACCAATACTATCAATATGATTTTTATACATTTGGGTTACTTGTTTATACTCAAAATTACAATATGAATAACCAAAAATTAACATCAATAAGTAAATCACATGCCTAAGATGTGATGGAGAAATATATGTTTTTAAAGAACAATCTCAAGTTCTAAGATCTTTACCAACATCTTAGAAGCAATATATCTACCATGCACATATAGATGGAATATATACCGTTCCGCAGGATGCCACACCCCCACCCCCACTAGACAACATGACAAGAGCTTTTCTATGAGGCCCCCCTCTAGGGGCATGCACTCCGCTCTCCTCCCCCTAGAGAGAGTCCATTTTGAAAATGCTCCCCATATATATTCTCATCTAGCTATGAATACTAACCTCAACATGCATAGAGCTTCAGATGTAACTTTGGAGCCTAATATTTTTCAGCTTCAGATGCTCGTGGTTTCAATTAAAACTCTACAACCCGATGTTTAATAAAGTCAAATGTTTGGGGCTTCAACTATGAATCTAGAGTGTGGTATTTTTTTTATCATCGGATGCCCATGTATTTGACTACGATTCAAAATCCTGATGTATTACAACTTCAGATGCCCATCGATTCAATTACTACTCTAGTGATGTTTTACAACCTTGTACATATTATATGTCTTGTGATGAGTATTTTTCTTGTTCAACTGATATGGATCAAGCTCATATATAGTAAATAAAATTAAGCTTCCAAAAATATATGAGCATTTTACCAAGGCTAAATGTTTGGATCACAATGAACTCCAACTTGAATCTCTCTCTACACCACCTAACAAAGAAGGGCATATAATGAGAGTTCATAGAGATACCCCTGTGTTGTGAACTTTTCTGGAAAAATTAAGCCATTTGGTGAAAATGTTGATGGTGAATACCCTATCCAACTTTGATTCTCAAGTACTTGTTGATGAGGTTGACACTTCACTAATCACTTATAGAATAGACATTACACCATTTGTCAAATATGATTTTGTTGTGCTTAATCTTGACAATGATAAGTCAGAAACATACTCTGTTGAGAAGTATATATGGGATGCACCTCAAGATAAGAGATATGATATTGATGAATGTCTTAATCTCATTCTTTAGAGGCCTCCTCCACAACCTCTAGATAACCCTTTAGATTGTGCATCTAAATACTTTCTCTAGATACTTTTGGATTTCAAAATGAGTATCATATATGAAACTGATAATTTTCTTGACCTTGTTCCCCACAACCCCCTCCACAACCACCTAACATAATTTACATGCTTGTTACTCCTCGACAACCTTCAAATGTCAAGACTTCCTCTACTTAAACTGAAGATTGGTATGACCGAATTTTTTCTTAAGCCTCCACAACCTCCAGAATTTTATGAGTTTTATCCTCATCCATAACCTCCAAACATAAATTTGGCTAATTTAGAGATAGGCATGGTGTTCTTTCCTGATCTCCACCGCCATTACCTTGTTTGTTGGTGTGATGCTATGTGACTAATTTACAAAAAGCTTTAAAGACTTCTTCTATTTCTTTGGGCCCCATAATATTGTTTTCTCATCTGATCTGAGTATTCTGAAGTAGAGGATAGTTAGTGTAGGATATAGTATTTGAAATAGTATTTTGAGTATTTATAACATTTTATTAGAATCCTAGGAGTTTAGGGGTTGTTTTATATTTCCCAATTTGGTTTTGTAAAGCTTGTGGTTTAATCCCACATTAGCTACTTATCTAGTTAGTTGGGTTGAAACATCTATATAGAGGATTTTTAGGCTCTTTGGAAAAGAAGATTTGACAATTGAAATCCTTTGATGAATATTATTTCCTTTCACTTTATTTTATAAATTAGTTTACATTTATATAATTAGTTTAGATTTTAATCATTAGGTTCTAAACTACTAACCATGTTTCAAAAAATTTCAAACTTGGGGTCATAATATATTTCCTTACTTCCATAGATCAAGGAAAGTGGGTAGAACTAGAAGTATAGAAGTCAAAATAGGGCACTACAAGAGTTAGAGCATTATAGGGTATGGTCAAGACATTGTACAATCTATATCATTCAAATTTGAGCCTTTTAACAAGGCATAGTAGTCAATAGGGCATTTGCCTCTTATAATGAGTCTTCCCATCATGATCAACGGGGGGTCCAAAGAAATAGTCATATTGAAATATGGGACATGATACATATCAACATGGAGGGTTTGCTTACTTATGTTTGAGGTTTGACCAAAATAGGAACACCATAGGTTTAACCAATAGGGAGCTCATCAATCATGAGTTGTAAAACATGACTTCCATCTTATAACACCACATCAAGGATTTTTGTGATTTATGTCAAACATAGAAAGCACATATGTAAGATTTGGTAAAATTGAGTTTGCCTGATCTGAGATATTATACATGAGTACATTACTTTTAAGAGTGTTTTCAAAAATAAAATTGGATTTTAGTTTAATTTTAGATCATAGCATTATAATTTTACATTAGTTTAATGATTTCAAATAAAATTTAGTTTTTCCATGCAAAAAACCCCATAATTGAGAAATTATGTGACAATAGTCATGGGAGAAGAATCACATGGGGAGATGAGAAGACTAAGTGATCATCATTTACTTGGGTGTATTATTAGTTCTTAAAAGAAGAGGTGATATGCTATAAGATTCTTTAGGATTTATGTGAAGAAAGCTAATCTAATCATGGAACCACTTTGGGTAGGTAGGTATGCATAGGAACCTCAACCACCACAACTAGGAGGATATGAGAGGACTACTAGCCATAACCTCCACGTTTAGAACCATGCATTTTGTCTTAATTTCACCATTTTGGATTTTGGTTCTCCCTAGGTCCATATGGTGTGTTATGCCTTAAACATACATATAGGCTTGTGTACATGGATTTTATACCATTTGTCACATATCCAATTATTATTCAAATCTTCACCCCTTATGTCTAGATATCCAAAGGTGAAATGACCTGAACGTGCATCCCTAGAATGGCTTATAGTTTCACACAAGCAATATATATGAAAAAGACAATAACAAACAACTGAGATAACAAAATACACCTATGGAGATAGAGACTTGTACTCATTTCTATTTCAAAATGTCCCATTGGTGTTTTATTTAGAGCTTAGAGTATTAAGTGTAGTGGGTCTTCATTTGGCAAGTAAAATAGCTCAATCAAGTAATTAAGTAGCCAAGAATTTCATAAAATACTATCATACTACCAAGTCATAGGAGCATTAAGGTGCATGGAGTATATCAATTTAGAATTTAGAATCATAATATGAAAGAACTACTAATTTGAAGTTATTAAGATAGCATGGATAACATTGAAGCATGATTCTTGCAAGATTAGAGTTCCAAAAATTAAGAGGTACCTTTAGAGTAAATCATGTGTCACATGAAGGTCATTTGTAATCAAAAGAGCATATGTGTGTGTTTAATGGCATTTCGTATCTCAAGTCATCATAAGGACTTATTTGAGTGTTAACATTGAGGTTTGAACATCAAGGATCAACTTTTGCATAAGGGTTAAGGATCCAATCATATAAGTACTCAACATCACACTTTATGGCATATTAGTTTATAAAGGTAAGTTTTTTTAGATCATATGAGTTAATCGAGGAAAATAAATGCAAGGTCTTAGTCAAACATTGAATAAAATAAGGTTTACTAATTTTGATGTGAGGTAATCATATGATAGCAAAATAAGCCAAAGCTTTCATATTGATTAGGCTACAATATGGATGTACATAAAAGGGCTTACTTTGAGGTAAAGATAGTCATTATATCAAGATTATGCAAGACATTACTCAAGTCCAAAGTAGGGTAATCTATTGATTTAGATATACCATCATATATTGGAAAGTAAAAGATCAAGAATTAGTACTTAGTAGCATTAGTCATCCTTAAAAGACCTAAAGCAAGTAATTTAGGAAAAATAATGGAGCTTAGAAATACTTTTATTGGATATATCACGTTTTTTAAATCAAAAATCATATATTATACGTAAGATTTGGCCAAGTGAGTTGTAAGATACAATTTTTGGGAGATTCACCTAGAAGTCAGCATTCTTGGATGATTGGATCAGAATCCAAGGGTGAGGGAGGGATACTTGGAGACCATCTCCCTACTGCACTTGTCAGACCCATCCCATAGAGGCCACACACATGACCCATCACCTCACCCCACCCACCTACCCAACCCTAGAGAGGGGAAGTGTAAGGAACCGTTCCTAAATTACTTTAATTCCTAGTTAGATCTTACTAAGCATCATAGTTATTGATTTAATTTTCTCATAATCAGGTCAAATATTAATCAAAAACATCAACCTTGTTTGTTAGATTAATATTGTGAATGATTAGGTTAGTAGGGTTATAAATTTAAAACCCTAGTTGCATGAAATCATCAATAGAGAATGTGATGATGAATTTGGTGTTAAGTATAATAGTCTAGTAAAAGATTTTTATTATTTTGTGTGTGACTCATATTACTTTGAATTTAGTATATGTATTGTATAACTCAATTATTCATGTTAGTGAACAATTTCAGAATTTTTAGAGTTTCCTGGACCTGTTGATCGGTTGAGTTTTCCCCAGGAAAAACTCATCCAATCATGCTATAGAGACTTAAGTATAGTAGTGTAGTATTTTATTTTTTGTAATTTATTGGCTCAACCAATTAAGCTAAAATTTTAAATTAAGGTTTAATACTCGGTTTAAAACAACATATTAAATTTTCAGAATTTTGGAGAAGTTTTGTATTACAACAGAACCTTGTATCGGTTGAGTTATGAGAGAGACAAACTCGACCGACTAGATTTTTCTGGAAAAATAAAAAAAGACTGAAAAATATTTATAATTAATTATTCCAAGCAGATTAATGAGTATATAGGACTCTATTACGACCCAAGAAGCTCTGATTTTCATCCCACACTTCAGAGATTCATAATTCTTATGAGAGGAGGGGATTCTAGGGTTTGGAGAGTCTAAAGTAGAAATTTCAAATTTCTGGGTTTTCTTTTTCCAAGGTTGGTAAATTCTGTATAGATCATTAATATTTACTAAGTTTATTTGCTTTTATTCTCTCCTATGTATAGAACTCGTCACTTTCCTGATTTGGATCAAAAGATGCCAAATTAATCTCTACTTTCATTCTTTCTTATTCAATTCTTCTTCTTCTAGGTTCTTGAGTGAAGAGGAGCAGGAAAATTCTATTTTCTTGAAGCAAAGACTTGATTCAAGAATTAGCAGTAGTTGATGGGCTATGAATTTCAGGTGTTTCACACCTGAGGTGAGTGGTTTAGGTTCATTTGAAAACTATTAGTGAACTATAATCCTAAATCTTCTCATTAAACTACAATTGGTGGAAATTGAGAACTCTAATAATGCATAAGACTGTTTGCTTATTTGACCTTATATATGATTCTTATATTGATCCTTGCAAATCAATCAAGTGGATGTTATATTTTCTTGATCATGATTAATGTAAATTTAATTGAATTCAAATTGCATATTCTTATTATATATACATTGCAAGTACCACATATTGTTTAAATATGGAGTATTGTCTATGATATGTGAATTTTTGAGTTGTGACTTTTTCATGCAAATTTATATGATGGAAAAAGGATATGTAGGGTATCTATAATATGAATTGAAACATATCTATCTTTGAAACCCTAATCAACATATCCTAGGATTAGAATGTGAATTCACATATGTGCCCTATAATAAACCCCTATTTTTCTTAAAGTGAATAAATGCACTTAATATCCATTATAACCTAATCATCTAGATAGGAGCCCTGAACACTATGATTTTCCCCCGAGGTCTGCACTGGGGAAATGAAATGGGATTCCTTCTAATGATCCTTGGATTATGAAAAGGAATGTCAGAGTGTGATTCTAGACCTTTAAGGCTAGGTCACCAGAATTTAGGAAAGATTTCAAGATGAGATGCTAACCTAAATTCTCTATTGCTGAGTGAATGAAAAGCATTGTATTTGAAACACTATTATGGAAATTGTGATCTTGATGTGAAAGGGATTAGTAGGGATAGCTTTGTTTAGTATCTCATACGTGATGCCCTAGCTTCAAATTTTGTGTCATTAAACCTATCTCATATACATGAGATGAGGTCTGTAAGGTAGAGAGGTTTTATGCTTTTACCTAGCCAGTGTTTGGAAACTCTGAGGCAGACCAGAGTCTGTTGTTTATCTTAGGGTTTTTGGTTAACCCTAAGATGTGGACAGTGAGTCATTGACAAGAGAACCTGACATGGCGACTTTTACTTGATGAGGTACAAATCAAGTAATTTCAGTGCAAACCTAACAATGAATCTTGACAAGCCAAGAACAAGATTTGATTATCAATCTCCGATTACATGTTAGTTCTATTTGTTATTTCATGTTCATATTACATAGTTTATATTTGTCATTATCTGCATGATATTTAGAATTAATTTATTTAATCTAAAATATACTTATCTCTGATTAGTTAAAAAAGGATTAGTTCAATGCTAGTTTTGTCTTGAACATGTTCCACTCACTCAGTGTGCTGATAAGTGGTGGTTCAAATTTTTACAGGTACTGATTCAGCTTCAGTTCACCAAGGAGCTTCTCATCCATACTCATATTTTATTCACCATCTGAGGTGGAGAATTCTCTTCTTGTTGTAGGTTATATGTATAGGCTATCCCTGTACTAGGGAGTTCTGGGAGGGTGTGTGTGCTTGTAGTGATGTACTTTATCTTGATCTAGGTTGCTTATGTGAATGTAATAGTGTAAAATTCTACTTCATGTCGTATTACAATTTTATATTGAATAATGCTTACATCTTGGGCTTGCTTATATCTAATATTTTGAAAATGAATAGTACTTAGTTGATTGTGCCAAATCTAGAATTAAATGGAAAAAGTTATTTGTTTTTTTATATAATAGAATTGCTTGATTCCAAGTTTTAATTGTTAATTTGAGATTTAGTGTGGTTAGTTTGGATAACACAGTGGGGTCTCAGAGGTGGGGTCCCATAGGAAGGTCCAATTAGTGGGTAGGAATCCACTACACCATTTGACCCAGCGGTCTGGAATCAACAATTGTGGTTCTTTATCCCTGGAATGTCAAGCATGGTAGCGTGGGCTTCGTTTCCATGACACTTGGCCTACCAAGAGGGATGGGTGTGAGTGTTTGGGATCACGCCATTACTCGCAAGCTTGCTACCCAACCAAGGTGCAACCTTATGGGTGGTGTTAAAAAGATTGAAGGATGGCTGAGGGAAGAGCTCGATACTTCTAAGCGTCGTTGGATGTAGGGAATAAGAAAGGAAGAAATGGGGGAGATGGAAGACATGACAACAACCAAAATGAGGAAAAAATAGGGAAGATCAAGGGAGTAAAAGATGCCCTCAACTAATCTCAAAGGGGATTGGATCGTCAGATTGGCCAAGGGGAAGGGGGGTTGCAAGACTTTTGTACCTTATCTATCACAAGGTAAAAGATGACTAGGGGTCATTGGATTTGGGTCCATAGTGGATTGGTCGTCGATCTAAGGGAAGGGAGGGGAGATATGTGACCCTGGATACATGTCCTCTCATTATCCGAGAGGGATACATAGATCGTTGATGTATATAAGTCTAATTCAATTTTTTATCCTTTAAATTTTGTAAAAATCATATCTCCGTTTGAGGTGAATTTTTTAACATTACTTCATAAATTTGTATAGAATTCTCATTAAACTTTTGGATCCTAGATGATAATGTTGAGGAAATTGGAAATTCATGTTCAAAAGTGAAATTATGCACTAAATTTTAATCAAATAAACAACATACGACATTAAACAATCCTAATGCATCAATTAAGAAAATGTACTCAAAGTCAACGAATTGGGAATGAAGGATATTATTAAATATAATGGATCACATAATGAGTCAACATGTAAATTAATTTGATGAAATAGAAAATCAATGATATCACAGGGGTCCTACTAGGAGTAGAGCAGTTTGTAGTCAGCTTGACAATTAGCCTATCACATACCAAGAAAGAATAGAGGGAGAAACTGAATGGTAGTTGAATTTGATGGATACAGAGGGAGCACATAAGCAAGTGGTTTGTACTATGCATGATATGTGTGGCCCCCACCAGTGTGTTCCTAGATATTGACCAAACCTTTAATTTGCTCCAGTGCTCTTCTACCCCAAAAAAAAAGATGTGTGGTTCGGTGGTTCGACCAGAAATGTTGTGCTGACACACAAGACTACCCCTCTTCCCAGAACACATAATCTCAATAACTTGTGTCCGTCTAGGCATTCTCTATTACATGACAGTTGACACTAGGTGATTATTCTGCTCCAGTATTAACTTTTTTGTATTGAGGACATGGGAGGATCCATATGGAGCTTCTTGTCCTCTACCCCCTCACAAATCGAACAATTTTACTCATTTAGACATTTTTAGAAAAATTAAACACATTACATGTAAAGTATAGTGGATGTAGACATAAAATGGATATGTGGATGATAATATTGTTGTATGGTTGCTCTACTGATGATAACAAACAACCTTGGATGCAAAGATGCAAAAAAAATGTGGTTGAGAGTCCTTTGCATTAAAGCAAATTTGATGTTTTGCATGCAAAATTGCTGACTAGGATAGATCTAGGGGGGATCCGACGTGAACCTACACTTAGCACGAGTAAGATTACTCTTCTCCATTATAAGTGGTAAGAAAATATACAAGGAGAAAAGACTCAGAATTGAGAACACATTGTCAATTTCTGATAATATTAGATGAGGTGTACACAAAGAAGGTTAAGAAAAAGTTCATTCCATCAATGATATGGTTGATAAACCACCAACCTAGTATGATTGGATCCACCAATTATATAATATCTCTATAGGCTTCACCGACATCTCCAATGTGATCCTAATAAGTTTGAAGGTATTCATTAGGAGGCCGCTTTGTTGAAGTTTAGTAAAAGTTTTCAAGAGACTAGTCTCGTCATCCTTTTTTATTGTTGTAGTTTGGCATGTTTATTAGAAATTTAGATTAGGTGTCAACATCCTGTGTTGTCAGGATATCATGGATGGCATTTCATTTTTTCAGTGAATCATGCTTGTTTCCTCCCACATATATCCGCCCCATAGACACAGGGGTATCTTGGTGTTTTGACACACCCTTGAAACTACAATCACCATGCCAACCACGTCATGTCATCACTTCGGCTTCCTTAAAAGCAAACTTGGTGTAGCTTCTAGTGTCATCATTAGATGATGTCATAATCATTGTGTGTCTGACAAAAAATATCAAAAGTTTAGAAATACTTTTTTTCTATTGAGACCTCCTTTGTTGAGCATTCCCATTCATTTCCCTCTCTGAAGAACCATTCTCATTCATTTCTAAAACCATGAAAAGCTTAGCAGGAGCAATAACAAAAATGACCACAATAAGCTTGTTTCCTCTCCCACAACAAGCTTGGAGGCAACAACAACAACGATAAGGCTAGATAAAATTATAAGCTTTATCTGGTTATAGGAAGCATTAAGTAACCCCAGATCAACATGCAAGGATAATGAAATCTTGCCTTTGTTGTCTCCAATGATGACGAGGAGGATATTACCAAGATGCGTGGGCATCTAAAATCGACGTGTCACCCAGACAAGTGTTCAATATAATCCCCTAATTGAAAATATTCAGGCCACCCCTCCCAAGGTCAATCAACACCCAAAGTGAAATCTAACATTCATCATCTCCAGTGACAATAAGGAGGGCTTAACAAGACACAAATGCATCAAAAAATGACATGTTGACTAGATGAGTGTTCTAAGCGACCCTATCTTAGGAAATCTTTAGTCTGACCCTATCCCGGGGTCACCAAACACTAAATGTAAAAACTCTCTTTCTTGTCTCTAGTATTGGCAAACATGAGCTTACCAAGACTCAATGGCATTAAAAATTGACCTATCAGCTGAAAGAGACTTATTTGGAATATCCTCATTGGGAATCTACGGTTATAACCTCGACGCTCTATATACAAGCCTATTCATTGGAACCTCACTGTGCAAGACTTTCTCTCACTTATCCTTCTCATATAGAGTCTATCCTTCCCTTGTTGTGGATATGGTGGAATGTAATTGGCACAACAACATTAGAGAGTTCAAGACATACGACTTTGCTCTTATCTTTCTTTATCAGAAAAAAAAATCATTTTCTTTCTTTTTTGTTACGACTACATCTACAATAAGGATAATATAACAACCTTGATTGTAAATGATATCCATTTGGGAAAAGAAGGTTCTACATCACCGATGACATAATCAAAACACATCCATGACACGAATAGATGCAATATCAAGTAGTCAAATGAAATGGTAAAGAATATACACATTTTATTCTTTTGGGTCTACGTGCATGTTTACTAGCTCATTCATATTGATTTTAAAATAATCTCATCCCAGTGTTTGTATGAAAGTGTGCCACTGTGTTTTTCTCCTAACTAAAACAAGTGTGTTCCCATTTTCCTTCAGTTCTGGTCCAGGATTGATGTGGATGCATTAATATTTTCTTTACACATGTTTCTATTTTCATGTGAAAGTATTATCATGCCAAATTTCATTTTATGGTATTCATTTTGAATTTTAATATATTCCAGTTTTCTACACACATGTGTTCCTGTAATACCTTTCAAATGATCAAATAGTGATGACTACACCTACCATATTTTATACGTATAGGTGCTAATTTTGTACATACATTTTTCTTCCATGTAAATTTCTTATGTTTCATTTTTTTAAAACATATAAGTGCCAGTTTTCAAAATTTGTGATATGTAGGAGAATCCCTACAAATTTAGAGTCATGTGATGATCTTTCCAATATAATTATCAATATGATTGTGCTTTGACATTAATGCTCGATTTCCCAATTTTGAAACAATATTGATGTTGAAGGGATACCAAGTAATTATGATATGAAGTATGAATTTCAATCTTGATTGAAGGATTTTCTAAATTTTGGGTACAACGTATTTTTTTGAGTTGGGGAGGATGTGATAACCTGGTATTTTCTCTCTCCACATACATGTGCTTTCTACTTTATTCTTGCATAATATTCTCTCTCTTGCCATCAATTTCATGATTTGAGTTGTTTTGATACTTTTGAGGTTATCCACATGGCGACTAGTGATACTCATTTTAGTTCAAACCAAAGTGTCACCTATAGTATACATAACATCTTCATATTTATTTTGATATCAAATATGTGTCTCTCTCTACCCAAACCTTATTCTCATTACATAGAGGACACTCTCACATTTCTAATACACCAAATTTTACTCAATTCTGAGCTAGGATGAGGGAGATATGCCTTATTAAAATTCCCTTAGTTTAACCTTGATCCTAGCTCTTTTAAAATCGAAACTGAGTCTATTGGTCCCAATACTTGTTGTAGACCGATCACCCCTTCCTTTCCCTCGGAAATATGTCTCCTTCCCAGTTGACCAATCATAGGCCATCAATCCTTGGGCCGCACATCTGGCCCTGGGATCCAAACGACGTAGATCTCATTTCTAATCCAATAGTTGTGGTGGTTCTTCCACATCCATACCATGGACGGAGGTCATGGTGTTTCTCACTACTATCTACCCCTTTTCCCACCCCTTGACACTAATTGAACCCCATTCTGCCTATCTAGTACCCTAGCACCCTGATTTCATTCTTCTTCTTCCCCCTTCTTCCTACCATGTTGCCACCTCCCTTTTTTGTATACCCTTACCCTAGTAGACATCGAATCTTGGGAAGACTAATGTCAACTTCTGCGTACTACCCAGATCCAAGATGACTAGGTTACAACCCTCCCCATGGTCTGTAACCCAGGTGGTGAGTGACGTGCCTTCACACCTTTTTCTGCGTCATAGGGCACTAGAAGTCCATGTGTGAGAGGGATGGCTCCTCGGGTTTTTTATCCCCATCCAAGTGGCTAGGATCATGTGGCGTCACTCTTCTGTGGGACTTGCATGATTGGGCCCAGGTCCATGGACTACATGGGGCCGTGAGATAGACAAGACACTGTTAGCGTGGTAGGACGGTGGTTTTTGGTGATAGATAGTCTCATGGGGATGTCGTTGGTGGTGAAGCCATGTTCAGGATCTGGGATGGAAGGAAGCGCTCCCTAGCCCTTGGATCCAAATCCATGGGTCAATATCTCATTGAGTATGGTAAAATCTTGTAAAAATCTTTTCTCCTTAATGGTTTGGACAAAATGGCCATATAATATATGCTTTTTTATTAGAAAAACATGATATATCCAATAAAACTACTTATAATTTCTAGTTTCCCTTATATCTTCATTGTTTTACCTAGATTTATAACTTTAGGTTCTTTAAGGATGATTAATGCTACAAAATTCTCAACTTGATATATATGTTCCCGAAACAAAAAGATATCTCTGAATCGTTATATTTACTTTATTTTGCACTTGATTAATGTTTTAGACCATTTTGATGTATACTTAATGACTGTCTTAACCTATAAGTAGATCTTTTATGCCAATGCATGATGATACCTAACCAAGACTTGAACTTTGATCCTTTTAATGATCAAATGATAACCTAATTTCGAGAATGGTAAACTTTCTAATTTTATTTTCCATGCTTTATTAAGATCTTATGAAATGTTTTCCATGAGTATCTCTATAACACTTTGTCCCACTGCCCAAGGCTCATTAGAGTTTTAGGAATGGAGGCTGGTCCCACATACCACCACTCGTCTTAACTACACACTTTATCCTCACTCACATGCAAGCTAGGATAAACTTCCCCACCTGGACTCTTGATGTCCTCATCAAGGCTCAACTATATATCCTCATAATATATCCCCATTTCAGTGTCTGAAATGGCCCATGCACACCCAGCTCTCGACCATGGATACTAGTGCAAGGGTGGCTCCATCAATGAGGATAGACCTTTCCAACATGCTTGGACGAAACGACTCAAAGACTGGCATGCCACTGACCCAAGTGAGCCCCGCGTAATGGAGGAAACTTGACTCTGATACCATTTGTAACACCTGGACCCACTACCTAAGGCTCTAGTAGAGTTTTAGGAATGAGGAATGGCTCCATAGACCACCACTCACCTTAACTACTTGCTTTATCCTCACTCACGTGAAAGCCAGGATAAACTTCCCAACTAGTCATCCATCCTAGTACTACTCTAGGCTGAACATGCTTAACCAAAAAGTTCTTTGGTAATGGGTTTTCTAAAAAGGAGGTGCACCTTGGTAATATAGGTAGTCCAATTATTCCTTTTAAGATCATTTTATCCAAAGTCTCAAATACTTGGACATTACAAGTTCTTATGACTTAAATACTCACTTCTGGACCTTTTTGTGCCCTAAAGTGTGATGTTTGAATGTTATAAGGTTGGATCTTTAATCCGTATGCACAAGCTGATCTCTAACTATTCAAACCTATATGTACACTTTCAAATCAGATCCTATAATGACTTGTACCACGAAATTCCATGAATCACACTCATATAAACTCATGACTACATGTAGCATACTTATGAAACCTAACATGCCCAAAATACACATGTTTGTTGGGCTCAAATCTTTCAAGAACCATGCCCTAATGTTACACATGTACCATCAGACTTAAAATCTGTATTTATTATATTTATAGCTCTATTTCCATACTCAATCCACCTTATTTTCTCTTACAATCATAGGATTTGGTAATATGACTTTATTGCACGAATTGAACCTTACATGTCTAATAGTGATCTTGTATGATTAGACCTTGTTGATAATCTAAATATCATGATTCCCCTTTTCTCAAATCAGACTTCAACTCTATCTAGTATCACTCATTATTTCTATGGTTCATCTAGACCTAGGGTTTAATGTTGATACTCATGCTATGTTGAATTAATGCATGCATGGTTGATAAGGTGGGAGTATACTTGAATGATTTAAAACCTAGGTTTAGAGAAAACAACCCCTTAGCATGTAACATGATTATCTTATCAAAACCCTTCTAATATAAGACCCCATGTTATGTCTTTTATATCTTAGGTCCCTTAGGGTTGGACCTTCTCTAGGAATCCCTACTTAACAATTATATCTTGTTCTATACTCACAAGGTACGCTTAATCTCTTGACCCTACTATGATATTGACTTGTTTGTATGTATGCTCTTATGAATACTTAGCTACTTAGTTACTTGGTTGAGATATTATTCCAATGAATACTACTTTCATTTTTTTTTTGCTCCACAAAAACTCATGTGTCTTTTTTTGTATTTTCCAAAGATAGTTTATATACATTGTAGTATCTATACAAGATAAAGAGAAAAAAGAACTTTTCTATTTGACGAGGGGCTAATAGAACAATATCCCAAGAGAAAAAATAGAAAAGAGTCAACCATCTAGAAATTTGACAGAAAACTCCATCCCTACTTGAAGAACTCTAGAACTCAACCATCATATCAGAATCAAAGCTCAAACACTCAATGGCAAGCTATCCACATAAGGATTCAATTGTAGCATGAAAGAGAGAGGATCTAGTCACAAGTCCAAACATGAAACAAAGATTAGAAGAATAGAGACATTAAAGAACAAAGACATTAGATCTTATCCACTAGTCTACTCTTGTCTTCATGCACCCAAAGGTTTCTTTCCAACTAGGAATTATAATAGATAGACATCAATAGAACTTTCTCATTTCTAGCAGTATGTAAGGCCAAGTCATCCTAATTTATCACAACCATACATCTGTTGAGGGTATCGCCTACCTTGGCAAAGATATATTGAACATAAGGACACTCAAAAGAAACATCCTTTGTATAATCATAGGAAATCCTACACAAGAATCACTCAAAAGCAGTTTGCAATCCTCTCCTACTTGCATAGTCACTAGTAGGGAGCTTATTAAGCAAGATTTTCTACATGTTAAAACAGTATCTCCCCGGAAAACCATCTTTCTAGATCCATAAAGCTTTAACATCCTCATGTTTAGAATCCCTTATAGTCTTCCAAATAAGTCTAATGCTATGGGAACTACTTAAAATAAATTCTATCTCTACCACCAAAAGGATCATCAAGAGAATTTAAGAAATTATCAAGCTTTAGATTATTTCTACTCGATGTGCACCGCCACTTCCCTTCCTTGATGAAAGTGTCAGCACGACAGCCAATAGATTTTCTAGACTTAAGAATTGAGTCTTTACTAAGGAAATTCTCAAGAGAAGAATTATTATACCAAGGATCTTACCAAAATCTTATGCCTTTACCATATCCAATGTAGAAGTTCATGAATCTCAACATAATCTCTCTTTGCTTTAGAATTTTAGTAAAGCACTGGTACATTTTAGTAGAAGGTCTAAGAGACCAAAAGGAACACCTCTTCAGATACATCTCATTCACCCATTTGACCCATAGTGAGTTCTTTATATTAGACACATCCCAGGCATTAAGGATGAGGTAGATATCCACCACATCTCTAACTTTCTTTGTGCCAATGCCCCCTTCCTTCTTCAGTCTTGTCACAAAGTCCCACTTCACTAGGTGGATATTATCCTTATTTTTAGACTGACCCAATAGAGAATTCCTACATATTTTGTGATCATATTACAAACTGATCTAGGAAGAGGGAAATTCTGAGAGCAGTGTAAGTGGAGAGTTGTAAGGGTTGAATTAATGACCTCTTTTATCATAGCTAAAGAGAGAAGTCTGGCTTTCCAACCTTTAAGTTTTCCCTTTATATGATCAATAATGGGGGAACATGTTTCTTTAGATAATTTACCTATAAACAGAGGCATGCCAGGATATCTTGAAGGTAATTTGTACTTAGGGAATGTTAGGATCTCTTGTACTTCTATCTTCCTCACATATTTGCTGAAAATGATGTCACTTTCATCTGGATTAAACCTTAGACCCGATCTATGTCCAAACTCCTCAAAGATACTAAGTATAACTTTAACATTATTTGCATCAGCCTCAAAAAACACCATGAGATCATCAACAAACACATGATAAGAAATCAAATGATCTTCAGATGCTTTGATAGGAGAATTCCTTTAACCTAGTTTTTTCCTTAACTAGTAATGACAAACCTTGCATTACGATGATAATGAGTTATAGGATCCCCTTGATAGATCCCATTAGAAGGTTGAAAAGTATCAAAGGGTTCCCCATTGATGAGCACCTGATAGGATCTAGTAGTAAAAATCTCTCAAATTCAATTGATCCAGATAGTCGGAAACCCCTTACTATGCATAATTAAGAAAAGATAGTTCCAGTTCACATAATCATAGGATTTTGTAATATTAACTTTCACATACATCTTAATGCATGTGTTAATTCTACTAAAATCATGAGTTAGTTCATTTGTTAAGATAATAACATCTTTAATGATGTGTCCTCTAATAAAAGTGCATTGCTCACAATCAATGATGGAAGGAAGGACCACCTACTATCTATATGCCATAATTTTAGGGATAATCTTGTAGACTATGTTGCAAAAAGCAATTCAGCTCCAGTTCTTTAGATCAGTTGTGTCAGACCCCTTGGGTATGAGGGTTATAAACGTCCAATTTGATTTCTTTAATAGTTTACATTTTTTTAAAGAATCCCTTAACTGCATTACTGACATCAGACCCAATAATGACCCATGTTTTCTTCACAAATGTAGCATTAAAGTCGTTAGGCCCCAGGGCTTTATCAACATTGAGATTTTCAATAACCTCATTGATCTCAACTTGAGTAACTTGGACAATCAGACTAGTTTTATAATTCAAACTAAGTCTACAACCTCTCCAAGGATCTCAAAATCTACCACTAGCATGAATAGGGTAGTTAAACAACTTGAAATTCAATAAAGTACCTTCTTAACTCAACATGATTGCAGTTTATACAACTATCAATAAATAAAGCTTTAATATGATTTCTTTTCATCCTTGTTTCCAGATAAGAGTAAAAAAAGTGTGTTAGAATCACCCTCTTTTAACCATTGAATATGATATTATTGTCAATGAAGACTTTCTTTAAGGATTGAGTCTTTAGTTGATTCCTTTCTTTCCTTTTTTGCTCTGAATTGAAGAAGATGATTATTAAGATCAAGATCATCAAGACTTTGACATCTAATGATAGCATTGTCCATAAGATTTCCTAATATAGAATGATTCCATTTCTTTAACTTGTATCTTGTGAGGGTCATTTACCTGTAAACTATGTACATATCATAACCAAGAAAATTTTCAGTCCAACTATCTTTGACTACATCCAAAAAGTCATCATGATAAACCCATGAATTGATGAATCTGAAAGGGGATCTAACAACTCTTTTTACTCCTATATTTACTACTACTTCCATATTTTGTTATACTATGTTGACAAATCCTAAACATAATCTAGAAATCCATTATATAACCCTTGTATACTTGCCTATATTCTCATGGTAAGGGAAAAATGCATGATTGAAATAGGGTTATCTCATTGACTTAGGTCTTGAGGTCTCTCACATAGAAATAGGATGACGTTTAGGCTTTAAGCCTCATATGCCCCTCACAGACCCTTCCTTTGGAAATTGGTCAAAGGCCTAATGTTGGTATAATGGAAAATGAAACTTAAAATATGATTTGTATAATAGAATTTCATTTAGGGTTGCTTGCCTTGTTCCTTCTTTAACTAAGAATTAAGTTTCTAGCCAACAAACTTTTATTATACTCTTACTTTGCTTACATGTCTTTTCATAACATACTTAATGCTTTAGTATTAATATATTTCATTTATCAAATTTTAGATGTCAAACAAAGATCCACCACAACTATTCTATGAATCCCAATGGGATATATTTGAAATAGAAATGGGTACATGTCTCTTCTCCATTATGTATCTTGTTATATCTCATTGTTCTTGCTTTTACATATCTACCGCTTTTGTGAAATGTTTTGTGCCATTTTAGGGACAGACACCCTGATCCTCTTTGATTTCTCATAGGAGTGAGGATTGGGATAATAAATGGTTCTGTGACATCAAACATAAAATTAATGGAGGAGGAGAGGAGGAGGAAGGAAGTCATAAAAATGATGGAGAAGGAGGGAAAAAGGAAGGAAGACATAACAATGACATGGGAGGAGGAGAGGCAGAAGGCTACCATAAAAGTGACGGAGAAGGAGAGGAAGAAGACGGAAGCCATATAGCCAGTAGAGGAAAAGAAGAGGAAGAAGAAGGCTTCCATAGAAGTGTAATAGGAGTGGGAGAGAAAGAAGAAGATGGTCATAAAAGTGGCATAGGAGGAGGGGAAGAAAAATACTATCATAACAGTGGTGAAGGAGGGGAGTGGAAGAAGAAGAATGTATTAAAAGTGTTGGATTAGGAGAGGATAAATAAGGCCACTATAATAGTGGGAATAAAAGTGATAGAGGATATGAATAGGGAGAATACATCTCCATGAAAGCGACAGAGGAGAGAATTAGAACAGTGGCGTAAACATAGTAGAGGAGGAGCATAAGAAGAAGAAGGTCAAGTATGACAAAATAGTAAGTAAAATGTTGTTTCGATCATCCTTACAAATGAGTAGTTGCTCCATTTCCATGATATTATCTGTAAAAGCTTGTGCTATTTTTCACATTAATGTAGAGGAAGAGGAAGGTTGATGTGCCTAACAAACACAAGGAAGAAATGATAAAGGAGGCAAAAAGAAAGATTGAAGAATAAGATAGATGGGTCGTTGATCATCCACCAAAGATCAAGGTCAAAGAGGTTACTCAAACAACTAAATAAATGAAAGATATGGCTTCTAACTGATATTTCTAATATTGCACTACCGACATTGAAGATGTAGAGGACAATATCATCAAGGAGAAAAGAGGAAATCCCTAATGTGCAAGAGGTTGAGAAGATCATATCTATTTTTTCATCAACATGGAGATAGACTTTAGTCTAGACTCATATGTTGTCAGGATGATAACATTATATATAAAGGATTTTTTGACTCTCAAATAAAGAAAATCGTTGGTAGATAAAATCATTGAAGCATAGAAACACACAATCAACATACATGAGGTGAAGAAACAACTTGGAAAAATGAAGTGTGTTTGGATCCCATTCAACATCACGGTAAGTTATTTATTGTTCTATTGTCTACATGTTTTAATTTCTCAGAACTAGCATGCACTTTTGTTTGTCATACCTTAGGCTAATTTACAAACACCTACATGCTAATTTCCTTAGCACATATTCTATCTTTCCTTGTACACAGAAAAGTTCTTAGTCTAGCTGGAAGAATTCTGATGACAAAAAAAACCACAAACACCAGATCAAAATCAAGGTAATGGAAGATGTCTTTCTATATTTTTATTTCAAGAAGGGTCTATAAATCAATCTGAATGTGATATGTGTCTAATTGATATTTTCAATCACATCTATGTTATTTTTATGTATTTCTTAACCAATCACATTATTCCATAGTATTTCTTTCTATAAGAAATGAGGATCACTTCTAATTGTTTGTGGTCAAATTAGTACAAAATATGTTCTTGATATTGGATAGCATGTCAAGTGAATATTCCTTTAAAATAGTTAGGAAACTCTTGGAATACTTTGTATTAAAGTAGAAAGTCCTTACTTGGAAGTTGTAAGAGGGATATCAGATTGGACACAATAGAATTTGAAGTTAGCTACAATTGTTGAGCAACCAGATCATTTGAATTGTATAATCTTCTGCATTATATAGATGCATCATTGGGTAGGACATATTCATAAGAAGAATGAAAACCTTTAGAGCTCCAATTTCTTGGCATCACTTTGATAAAAGCTAGCTGCCAACCCTTTTCAATCGAGCAATAACAAATTTTAGGGATGAAGCATGTGTTCACAGATCTTATAAAAGACTGTCAAGTCAAATATCTTTGCCAAATATAGGAGATGATATAAGCGACACATTGTAAGCAACACAATGTAATTTTGTATAAGGATTTGACTTGTATAGAAGAATTCCACATTTACAAAGTGACTATTTCAGAGTAATCTTTATAAAAGTGGAACATATTTTGATTGAATGTTTGAGATTAGTCTTTGAATATTTGAACACATTTCAACTGAATATTGGAGAGTTTTATCTCAAAATTTGGAACACAATGTTTTTTAGTGTTTGACAAGGCTTTCATATAGAGTGGTATAATTACACTTAAAAATTAGAGAGTACTGTTTCAAACAATAGAACACATTTTAGTTGAATCCTAGAGAGTGCTATTATAAAAAATTAAACACATTCAAATGAATAATGAAGTGTACTCTTTTAAAAAATGAAACACATTTTCATTTGAAAGTAGAGTGGGCACTAATACAGATCGCACAATGAAACTTTGAGTGATGGAGCATGTTTAACACAAAATGTCTTTTGTAATGTCAAATTATAAGAATATTCAATTCACAAGAAAAAACTAGGAATTTATCCTTTTATAGTCTCTTGATCTTGTATACGATGCACCTTCACTCAAAAACTCTATCTCACTTTCCCCAAAACACTTTCCAATTTCTTCCTTGAATGATATGGCTTTGAACAAACCTTTATTGCCTTACCTTTAAACAAAGTTGGAAGAGTTAGTAAATCTTGAAATGTAATGAAACATGGAATGGGAAGTTGAACATCATTTTTGTTATGGAAAATCCTTTATTTATGCAACTCAAAAGACAAGGTTGGTTAATTACAACTTGCTCAAAAGCAGAAAGAGTAAAGAAAGCAAGAGACGTCATAGGAAACCACTCAAGATACAAGATATAGACTGGTTCTAGACTAAAATGCCATCAATCACTACCTAATTATTCCCAGCTAGGATGTACCAACTTATATTTTGTTACCTTTTTCGTAACAATACAAATTACAATCACTAGTGTCTTTTTTTATTCAAGACCAACCTCCTTTTCATCTCAAGGATAACTATTTTCTTTTTTATGAGATTCCAGAAGACCACTCTCTTCGAAAAGATCACCATCAACCTCCACCATTTTTATACAAATCCTTGTCACAAAAAGTAGCTCTAGATAACTTCATCACAACCTTCTAGCAAGAGGTAGCACTAAAAAACAAACCAAAATAGGGAACAAGAAAGAAAAAGGAAGATACAATTATTTCTAGCATGATATACAATTGAAGCATTAATGAACAACCGATGATCAACTCCACATGGGTTTAGGGAAGGCTATATTTAGTGGAGAAGGACTCTAGAGCTATGATATAGGTTAGACTTGCTTTGGATCTACTGAATATAGAAAACTAGGAAACTAAGCTTGAGAGAGATAGCATGTAGATTGCTTGCTCAAGTTTGCTTTGGGTATCCATATATCACTCCTATAAATAGGGAACATTGAAGAACACCTAAGATAGGTTTTTAGAGTGTTTAGGATGATTTTAGTGGGAAACCAACCGTTATAAGGCAGTTAATGTGATCAAACAACTAACTGCACACTAGATAATTTTCACTATAGAACTGTCCTCGCTCGAAAAGAAGTTCGACCAAGATGCATCTTCGTAAAAAATAAGTAAATGTTACTGAGACCTTCTTTGATCTAATAGGAATGTCCTAGTCATTCTAAAGTATGACCAGAATGCATTTTGATAATAAAAAAAAGTTCAACCAAAAACACTCTTTCCAATAAGTTCAAAATTTTAGAAAATGATTCAAATGAATATGGAAAAATATGCCTATCCTAAAGGGTGTATATAAGTGTAAAACTAGGTTTAATACAATTTTAATCTGATCATCACTTGTTCTTACATCATTCCTATAAAGTTGTACAATTTGCACCTATATCAAGCATCATCTAGGTACAACTTGATACACAAGTATCCAAACCATATATGATTGTATGTTCTTTGATAACGGATCTTGTCTAAGTTCCTTGATCACTAAAATACTTAATGCACACATTAGTAATAAAAATAGAAAATATTTTCATCATTTATAATAGAGTGTGGTGTATCTAAAAAGCCAACAATATCTTTCTTTTTTATGATGGTATATATTTCCATAAGATAAACTTTAGATAGCCAAAATGAGAGCATCATACCTTTGATTTATTGTATAGAGTAAATTTATCTCATGGATTTTTCTCCCCCTTTGTCAGAGTCAAAAGTGGACATACTTACCAAACTTCCCCTCAAGGAGTTACTCCCCCTAAAAAATGTAATCATATGAAGAGGAGGCCTCATATCCAAGTATTAATAAGAGAATATCACATTATAGTAACAATTTAAATGATAGGAAATGATATAAAAAATTGCAATTCAATCAACGAACATGTGTAGATATGTCTCGATGTGAATAAGAGGAATATAAAGACCTTCACAATAACAATATGCCATTAAGAAAAAAGAGAAACCAATCACATAATCTCTAGACCAAGTTGATATAGGGAAAACACTAAGATAATAATCTAACAAATATTGCAAGATAAATCACATAACTTGAGCTTCCTCTAATATCATACTCAAAAGAATTGATCCCAAACCAAGTAACTAACTACTAAAATAAATATATTTATATAAGAACTAAAACCATACTTACAACATGTAAAAAATAGACCCTAAAGATCATAGAAATATACTACACAAAAACTTATGTAACCAAATTAAAACTTGACGGTCACCATTTTGATTGAACTGTATTTTCACTGAATTTCCCCTTGGTCAAATTAAGTTTTGACCAAGAGGTAGTTTTTAGAGAAATTAATCCAAAAATATATATATATCATGTATTAGTTGAATATATATTAAATACCAATTAAAAAACCTAGCTATTCACAATAAGATAAACTAATTTAAAGATAAGAAATGAAATAAGATCAAATACATATCCATCAACGCTAATGATATTTCAGAACCTCATTTAAAGAGAGGTTCATTGGAACCCAAACTATGTCTTTGTCACTCTTCCTCTTAAATGGGGAAGAGAAAGCATAGTGTCCAAATCTTCCACAAGAATAACATTTAACATGGTTAATGGAGAAAGAAGAACTAGAATTTTACCCACAAATGTAGGTTCTTGCTTCTTCTTCCGATTTATATTTCTCAAAAAATAACCAAGACCATTTGAACCTACATCACCATTGTTAGAATGCAACATATTTTTCAACGTATTTCTACTATTTGAAAATGTATCAAAATATCTTTTAAGATTTTCATTTTCCTTGGAAATAATCAATGAGTCTTTAGTAGTAGAAATTAAACACCTCCTAGTACTAGATTTATTGTCTTTAAGCTAGAAATTTAATCACTAAAATCAACATTCACTTCAAGGATAAGGTCATAATCAAAATGTTGGCAATGAAAAGATTTTCTTTCGCATGTTACGCAACTTATATAATAGATTAGAACCTTGAGTTTGCAAGGAAGTATTATGAGAACTAAGATCATTTTTTCTTTTCTTTTTACTAGCATATTGATCATTTAGATCACTAAGTTCTACATTCAAAGAATACACAATAGTATCCAACTTATGTATCTTTTTCATATACTTAACAACCTTTTCTGATGTAAGTTCAACAAGTTCATAGAGATACCTTACTATCATCACTTGTTCACCTTCTTACTCTTGTTCATCATTTTCATGACGTTCGATGATTAAGCATTCAACTACATGGTGGAAAATTCATCCTCATTGTTTTGATCCCAGATTTGAAGAACAATAACGACAAGCATGATATAACTTATTCTTTTGTCATTGGAATTCTTCTTCCTCCTATTTTTGAGTTTTGAGCATTCATTCTTTGAATGTACCTTGTCCTTGCAAGCACAACATATAGTGGAAAATGATCTACAACTTTAGTTAGATGAAAATTTTAACTTCTTACCTTTGTAGTTATTTTCTTCCTCACTACTAGATGAGCCACTTGATGAAGAAGATGGTTGTTTTGAAACTCTTTCATTGAGGAATGTTCTCTTTTTCTTACATAATTTTCTTTTTCGTCTTCCATTTTATATTCTTGAAGGTTGACTTCATATGTCTCTAAGTTACCAAAAAGTTCTTCAAGATGTAAAGTAAAAAGATATGAATATTCTGCTAGTGCAGAAACATTCATTTCTACTTAGAGGTTAGAGAATGCAAAAGCTCGGTAATAAGCTCATGATCTTCGATATTGTTTCCAAGAGATTTTGTGGCATTTGTAATATAAGTAAATCTAGAGTACATTTTAGAAACAGTTTCCTATTTAACCATGCAAAATAACTCTAGTTTACGATGAAGCATATTGATCTTAGTATACTTTAATTGCTTGGTTTCTTCATAAGTAATAGACAATTTTCTCCAAATATAATTAGTAGTTTCACAAGAGGAGATTCGAACTCACGAGGAGATAGGAATAATATATAATACTTCATAGCATTCCTTACTGTAGCCGCATCTCATCAATCAAGCTCTATTCTTGGAGGCACATATGGTAGGATGACCATCTTCCAAAGGTCAAAGCTAATACCTTGAATGAAGTACTATGTGCACCTCTTCCAATATGTGTACTTGGAATTGTAAAATATATTAGGCCAGTAGATTTTCTTTTTGAAAGCAAATATGACTTGTTTTATTACTTCAAATCCTCGAGGCTAGTATAGTGATTTTTTGTCCATATGGACCCTAGGATAGGATTAGGGACTCTACCTTGAATTCTTTAGAAGCAAGGTAATGACCTAGTCTATCACATTCACAGAACACATGTACAAAGTTGAAGGCCTCCAACTTTTCTGAAAGGTGTAGAATGTCATGTATGACTAGGTCTACATGACCCCTTCCCTTACCTCCTTCCTTGAATGTACGTACCAGAATCTCATAGTTTGTCTCAATCTGAACATAACTGAACCCCAACCTCATGCATGCGTTCACCACTTTCCTTACTATTGTCCCTCCACCAAGAGGGTTGAGTAGCACCTATCCACATGTTGTTGATAATTCATGAGAAGTTTCCCCTATGGTCCCTCACTACTACACCAATCCCATACTTCCCTAGACCCCTCCATGCATCGGAAGTGCTGACTTGCACCATCTCTTCGGATGGCATCACCCACCTTGCCACCTCCCTCTGTGAGCCCTCACGTCTTTGTGGTGTGTAGGTACATTGGTACCTCCTATAGTATGAGGTCAAGTTCCAGAAGATAGTAACCAAGCTTGGAAATAAGGTATTACACTCTTCAAAAATTTGTTTGTTTCTCACAGTCCAAGTAATTCACATCATGGTGGTTGTGTCATCTACCTCCTCTTCTTGACAGCCCAACAATGCCTTGTAGATATTGGGTTCTGACTGTGTGATGCCTCCCCATATGTGTGGGTCAATGCAACTCATTGCCCAAGTTGCACTCAACTGGACACATTGAAAATTACATGATTGGCATCCTCCATAGCCTGGTTGCATTGTTGGCGCACATCATCATATGTGAGCTTCCTCCTCTTCATATTTGACCTCGTGGGTAGTATATCCATGTAATATCTCCATAGGAAGTGTAGTAATTTTGGTGGTCACTACTTCTTCCACAATCTATGGGGTACTCCTATCTCATCCTCTCCTTTTACTCCACTATTTGTGTGAAAAAAGTTATATATGGATCTGACCTGAAGAAAAACCCCTTGCTTGTAGTTCCCAAACTAGTAGATCAACACCTTCATTATCTTCTATCGAAATATCTAGAACTCCCACCACAATATTATTTTGTAGTTTGTTGAAGGTGATGTTCTCATCCCACCTCCCTTCTTCCTAATAAATAAGCCCAGAAATGTATCTTCTATCATCCAAAACCCGCTTCCACGTATCATTCCACTAGTCTTGTAATCACATGTATACACCCAGTTCTTTAAAATACTAATTTTCTCCCCTATCCCACCTCCAAGACAGACCCCCTGGTATTTGTTGTAGTCCCCTCAATATGCATCTCCATGTATAACTCATCCCAGAACCCACAGTGTACTCCTAAAGGTTCCTGCTCTGTATTACTTTGCTCCCTAAAACCTGGCTAATCAGAGTATCTGAGTTCATCAACAACCACCAACCTTATTTTATAGGAGAGAGGTATTGAATAACTTCATATCTCCCATACGGCTTAGTGTCACTAACAATCCCCAAATATTCCAATAAATCTTTCATTACCCCTCCTTGGATCCCCACCAAAACCTGACAATCATCTTGTGGATATCATCAATAGTGCCTTCTGATAATTTGAAGATACGCATGAAGTATGTTGGGATTGCTTGTATAACTACCTTGACTAGAACTTCTTTGCCTTGTCTTGATAGAAGTTTTTCCTTCCAACCTTGTAAATTCTTCCAGATGCATTCCTTGATTGACAAAAGCACCATTTTCTTAGATTGCCCCATGGCGGTAGGAAGACCCAGGTACTTGGCATGTCTATCCACCCCCTCCATGTTCAAATTGTCTTGATCTCTTCTCTTTTTGCACATACATTCTTATTGAAGGCTACCTCTAATTTTTCATACTTGACTTTTTTTGTCTTGAGGCTCTTTCATACTGGTTGACAAGTGCAACTAGATACAAGTACTCTTCAGAGGTTGCCCTTACAAAAAAATGTTTTCATCTAGAAAAAAATGGATAAACTCTTGGTCCATGCCGACTGGCCCTGGCCCTGGCCCCATGGATCTTCCCCTCCTTGGACACATTAATAAGATAAAGAGAAAATGTTTTGACACAAAAAATTAAAATATAGGGTGAGATAGGATCACATTGGTGTAAACCTCTCATCAATGTTATAGAAAATCTCCCCCCCCCATTGATGATGATTGAATGTGAGACACTTGAGATGCATTCATGTACCTTTAGTTTCCATTGTACGGGTATCCCCATCTTCCTCATAGCCTTGTCTAAAAATCCCATTCAATCTTATCATATGTCTTGCATATATCTAGTTGGACTGTCAGGAAGGCCTCCTTCCTGATGTAGCCCTATTTTAGGGCTCCATCCTCTGCCATTTTGTACTTAAGTTACATCTAAACATGTTAGATTACAAGTCTTTTTCCCTAATATGGTTATCATTGCAAATATTCTTATGGATGTTCTTTGCACTATTTTTCAGGTACTTGGACCATGCCTAGATGGAAGAGAGAGAAAGAAGGAGTTCCAGGGTTCCCCCACTCATGGAGGGACCCAAAGAAGGCCCCAAAGTCTCCCTCAACCAACCTTCAATGGTCAAGAATCGTCCCCAAGCAAAGACATCCAAGAATGACGAAGATTGAAGTGAAATCAAGCTATGCAACCTCACCACGGCCGTGGGCACTATGCTACGGTCGTGCCTTTTTTTAGCAATATGACACCAAGTTCAACAGGGAAATCCCACAGAATCCCACGGCCATGGCCCTATTTCCATTGAAGACACCACGGCCGTGGCCATCAGCATGGTCGTGGTCAGTAGAAGAGAAAACGGTTGTGGCACCCTGCCACGGTCGTGGGAATTAATTGCCAAAAGTTCAACTTGCAATAGGGTTTTTCCCCAGAACGCCACGACCGTGGCCGAAGAAGCTCAAGACGATCGTGGTGCTTCTCCACGATCATCTCCTCCTCCTCCAACATGGCAGTGGTGCCCTAACCCACCACAATTGTGGCCTACCACCATACTTGACCTTTTTTCAATTCCTTCACACCACGACCGTTTCACCACTCCATGATCGTTCTCCACCACCCTCACCACGGTCGTGGCACACCACCACGGCCGTAGTGGTCCACCAACCCTACCCTACGTTTCACTACTTTTCCTAAACTGCCCCTACTTACCCTAGTGCTTCCACCACCACCTATATATACATGGGTGGCAACCATAGCACTAGGCTAGACGCCCCTAGCTGTTCTTAGACTCCACTCTCCACCCTTGAGCTCTTTGTGCAATCCCCTTGCATTTTGGGATCATCATCCACCATTTCCACCCTCATTCCACCATGGAAACCTAGTTCCCTAGGTTTTCATCCATAATCCCCTGCCATTTCATGCACCCCTGCACCCTTGGAGGAGGGAGGACGTCTACAGCAAGCTTGGAAGTGAAGAAGGAGGCTTCTACATCAAGCTTCATGGAGTCCCTACTTCTTCTACCCCTTTCTTTTCTTGTTTCCTTGATCATGTGTAGCTAAGCCCCTAGTGGTGAGTTGTTTGGGGTTAAAATGTAACTTTGATACCATGTTGGGGGGAAATTGCTTGTAATGAACTCAATTTCTATCTATGATAATTGTTTCTTGCTTCAATCTCATTTCCTATTTTATTGCATGTGGTTGGTGCTTATAACATAAATTGATTGCTTTGAGATGTTTGATGGCACTTAGCTTCTAGGAGGAATTGGAGTGTATGTGGCAATCTTAGGATTGGCTCCTAGGTCCAATTAGTGGATCCCTAGCTAGCCCCCTTTGTTCCTACATACACATCCCTCCTTCTACAAGTGAGTGTGAGATTTAAGTAGCTAGTATAAGTGAGAGTGATGTAATTGCCTAGGGCCTTCTAAAGGCTAGAGTGGCTAGTGGCATGAGGTCAAATACCCTCATCTCTACTCCCATCTCTACCCTCAACCCTCAATTGCTCACTATCACTTACCCTAGAAATCTAGATTTGGTTGATCCCAATAGAATTACACCTAACCCTAGTCTTCTACTAGTAGTATAGGGTATATTCTAATGGCATTGTCCTTGTTGTTTGGTTTGGTAATCTAGATATGAAATGAGAACCTTGCATGTTTAATGATCTCCCCCAACTAATATCAAAGTTACATCCCCCAAATAGCCCACCTACCCTAATCAACTGCTTAAAACCCATCTTACTCTGCTTGCTTGTTCATGCTAGTCTAGTTTAGTCGCTTTTGCTTAATCTAGTTAATTGCTTAGTTTTGCTCTTTAGTGTTAACTTAGGCTATTGGTCTTGCTAGTGGCTAGTTTAGTTCCTAATTGCTTCTTGCCTTGCTAGAGTAGTGTAGCTCTTCTTGCTCTTGCTTAGTTAGTTTGTTAACTTAGTTTACTAATTTGCTTGCTCTTCCATAACTTAGTTTCCATCTCGCATTTCTTACTTGTTCAATTAGCTTAATCAACAACCAAAACCTTTTAAAACCCTAAGCTCCGCAAAAGGAACATAGCATATTCTGTCTAACTCTAGCACCCCCTCTATCTCTGTGGTTCGATCCCTTATCTTGCCAATCACCTATACTACAACAGTACCCCGTACGCTTGCGGGCGACCTGTTTTAGTCTTAGTGATCGACTCGGTTAGGGATAACATAAATTTCGAAAGCATAAGATCCCATATCACATGTGCTCCGACCTCGTGGGGTGTAAAAGAACCACTAGCGGGGACGCACCAAGCTTTCTGGCACCATTGCCGGGGATAGAGGCACTCAGCCTAGTTAGATAGTGTAGCTTAGCCCTTCCTTTTGCCCTCACCATTGCTTTTATTTATTATTTGTGTTACTTTTGCATCTTGGTTTGCTAACTTGTCCTCTTTTGTTTGGTTGTGCCTTGTGCATGTGACAAGCAACCCTTTGGAGTCAAGATGGTAGACCGAGATGCGCGAGCCCATTCAATCCCTCAACCGCCCTACATGATGAAGATGTTGGAAGACATGGTAGATCTCATGAATATTCATGTGGGAGGTTCTTATAATTACGCCGCCAACTCCATGGTGGCTCTTTGTGGAGACATGGTACTACAATCCTATGGCATCCAGAATAACCAAGGCCCCATGTCAAGCTCATACACTTCAGAATGGAGAAATGGCCCAAACTTTTCATGGGAGGAATAAGGAGTCCAAGAGCAAGAAGACAGATCCATGTTTGAAGAAGAAGCTCTAGAAAGGTTAACAAGCCTTGATGAAGTGAAGAGAGAGGTGTCCTTTCATGGACAAACCATTGAGCGGCTTGAGCAGAGGTTGGATGAGATTTCCCTTTCACTTGCCCTTTGTGAGGAGGGAAGACCCCTTTTCCAACCCATGCCCAACCCCAACAATGCTAGTGGACCCATGGGTGCTCCTCAAGGTGCTTATGTCCCACCACATGGCCAAGAACCCACTCTCCAACAACACCAAGGGCCCCCTAACCCCTATGCTCCTCCACAACTACGACCACCATTCAACTTCCAACACACCTCACAACCACCACCACAATATCAAATACAAAAACCACCCCCATGCCAACCACCTCCACAAAAACCAACCTACATCCATCAAAAATCCTAATCCACTACACCAAAAACCACCACAACCATCACATGCCCCCCTCCTCCCTATGAGCAAGTGAAGAAGGTTTCAATGTTGAGGTGTGACAAGGTTGTTGAGGAGCTCAATAAGGGATGGAAGCAATTAGACGAAGATCATGATGGAGAACCCATGTCGCAAAGTCCTTGTGAGAGTGCCAAGTGCACTAAAAATTCTGCAGTCCTGGCAGATTTTAATAGGATAATATCTTGTGTCCCATCTTCCTTTGATATGACACCACCAACTTCTCCCATTGCTAATCTAAGACATCCCAATGTGAGATTTTTAGGATTGCAGGTGTGCAACAGGATGGAAAACCCTCTCTTTTATGCCTATGAAGACCCACTCCTCAAGGGAAGGCAAAACTATGGCATGAAAAGTTCGAAGGCCTTAAGATTGACTAAGGCAAACACCTCATTGCTTGCCATCATCAAGAAAAGTCCAACTTATGTAAGGTTCCATAAGGGTGTTTTCACCTTCAAGAATAAGATGAGAGGGAAGATGTCTAAGGAGTCCATCTTAAATGAGCTAAAATGTTTTGTTGATGAGGATTCTTACTTTGGGACCTATGATGATGACCCCGGAGGAGAGACCAATGAAGAAAGACACTTGAGAAACTCACATAACCCTTGGGAGACAATGAAGGCATTTGAGAGGATTGTGTACGATGAGGAAGAAAACATTTTTCTTTTGGACAATGGTTGATTGATGAAAAAGAGCAACAAGCCCGGTTGAAGGCTAAAAAATTAGCGCTAGTGGGAGGCAACCCACGTGGTTTGAGATTCTCAAACCTTGCTTTTTGATACTTTTGTTTTTCTTAACACAAACACACACGCACACTTGTGTTTGATAGTTTTCTTTTGAGTTTTGATGCTATGGCAGGTGGTAGACAAGAAAGAGAGAGAGTATAGAAGTTAATCATGGCCATTAAGTCAAATTTGTGGCCAAAGAACAAATAAAATTGAAGTGCAAGTTTCGAATTTGGAAAACTGAAGGAACAGCAACACCACGGCCATGGATCTCGACCACGACCGTGTCTCATGTGGGAAAACACGACCGTGGTACAAAGCCACGACTGTGGGAATTATTGCACAAAGTTGGCTGAAGTTACAGGTTGTTTGCAAGAATCACCATGACCGTGGTATTACACCACGACCGTGTTGAAGGAGATTTCCCACAACTGTGGTCCTCACCACGACTGTGTTGAAGAAAGAGGGCTACGACTGTGGCAACTTGCCACGACTGTGGGAATTAATGCATCTAATTGGATGAAGTTACAGGTTGTTTGCAAGAGTCGCCACGACCGTGGGCTTCAGCCACGACCGTGTTGAAGAGAAACGACCACGGCCGTGGCATCCTGCCATGACCGTGGCGAGGTCAAACCAAGGAGTTCTTCATCGACAACACGACCGTGGCACCCGCCACAACCGTGCTACCCAACCCTGGCCACGACCGTGGCCGAGCCCGATTCAGCCAAAAAAATATAAGTTTTAAACGTCCAAAACCAACCCCCACCCTAATTTCTTCACCTTCCACCTCCAGAAAATGATCGTGGCGGTGACAACCACCCCCGTGCTCCCCAAATCTCCACCTCTAACCACCAAAAAAACCCCTGTTTGGCCCCCAATCAATCCCAAATCGATCCCTAGCCATCCCTCTACCATTCCCACCACAAAATCTCTCTCAATCACCCCTCCATCTCCACATCCCTCTCCACATTCGCCCAACAGCCACCTCCACCAAAACTCCACAAAAACCCTTCAATTTTTTCCCAAATCAATAACCAATCACATTTCCACCATCCATACATCACTATCCTTCCTTTCCACCTACAAAACCACATCCATACCACTCTCCACATAAAAATCCGAAAATCACCTCACCTCCGCCATGAAAAAGATTGGAAAGGCCATAACCAAGGGAACCAACATCCTCACCGGAGGGAGGCGGCATTCCAAAAATGCCTCCTCTGATGTATCTGTGCCATCCCATACACCTTCACCTACCACTTCCACCCACCATTCCCTCTGTCATTCGCAATCGGTGAGCAGATCACACTCCTGCTCATCCGATAGCCACCACATCACTGATGCCACCTACGAGGGTGAAGTTGATGAAGACAAGGAATCAATGGGGGTCGATTTGGACCACCTTATTGATGAGATCGAGCCGGCGGCCGCAAAAAGAAGCCAAAGATCCAAAGTGGCACCGTCCTCATCCAGGCTCCCGCCGAAGCCTACACCAGCCCGCCACTCGACGTCTCAGGTGACGGCGATACATGGTGTGCAGCCGCAACCCTCGCGGCAACTACAACAAGATGAGGAGTATTCGGCCCACTGGTATAACTTGGATACTAGCTCGGGGTCTCAGTCCTACATGATGGAGGAAGATGATGGTGACAGCAAGGAGGATGAGGTAGAGCTTGAGCATGAAGGAGATGATGTTCTGGCACAGCTGGAGGCGGATAGAGAAAAGACCCTGGGCAAAGCACTGGTAGGAGTGTCCTATGGTAGAGGACACAGGAAAAAGAAGGTTGATCTTATCTACCCCGATTGCATGACAAGGTGATTCGTCACCACCAAGTATGGGTCTGAAAAAGTGATTGATGATCTAGGGATCAAGGAGGCAGTGGAAGAAAACTTAAAGAGAATAGGGTTGTGGGATATTCTTTTCACACCCCAACCAGCTTACGCCGCCTTGACCTGGGAATTCGTCACCACTCTTGAAAGGAAGAAAGTGAGAGGTTGTGATGCAATCAAGTTTTCCATAATGGGCAATGTGCACACCCTCACATCCACTGAGCTGAAGGGAATATTCGCTGCAAGTCCTGAAGAAGCTGTGAAAATGGATGAAGACTTGTTAGAGAGGGAGGAAGATCTTGATTATACCTATTTTTGGAAGACAATCACAGGCAGCGGCGTGTACGATGCAGGAAGATAAAAAACAGTCGCCATAAGCAACCCAATGATACGCTATGTGCAGAAGGTCTTAGCAAACACAATTGTTGGGAGGTATGATAATCAAGGCTCCATTTCACAAAAAAGATATGTTTGTCTTGATAATGATGTACCTCAAGAAGTACCTAGACCTTGGCGTTCTATTAATTGATCATATGAAGTTCATACCCTACAAGAGCTCAAAACCCTTTGTTATAGGGGGGTTTGTGACTTCAATTGCACTAGCGTTGGGATACGATCTCTCGGGGTTACAAGACGCACTTGAGGCAGAGTTTGTTGACCTCAACTACTTGGTGCGCTCACACACTATAAAGATGAAGGAAAAGAAGATGATCTATCTTACTACTAGTTTGTCGGACTTCGAGCTTGAGCTGCCATACCACGCGGCGCCTCTTCTATCCGCGTTGGGAGTTCTTTTTAGATTGAAAGAAAAACTTTTGACATGGTAGCAAGAACACCCAAGAGAGACGTATACAAGGGGAGCCATTGCCGTACATGAAGACATTGCAGAATCTAATGTGCAAGGGCAGGAGAAAGAAGATGCAGAACAAAGGCAGCCCCGCAGGACAAGAAGGAGGGATGAGGGGACATCCCAGCTGCAGCCACCCTCAGGGAACGCCTATGACATGGCAACCATCCAGGCACACCTTGAGAGTATTCAGAAGACCCAAGGTGACATGCAGCTTATCCAACAGTACATGTGGCAGGATCAACAACAGATGCACCATCAGATCAACCACTTGTATCACTACAACCACGCCCAAGCAGCACGAAACCCCGAATGGGGTGCAGATTTTTGGGGTGGTTTGGCTGGATATCCAGAAACGTACCCTCCACCCCAGGATGACTACTGGGGGCATTATTACCAGCATCCCCCATCAGGCTCAGCTCCATCCTCATCTCCTCCTCCAGATCCTCCGCAGATGCCAGACCAGCCACCGCAGCCATGACACTTTCCCTATCTCCCCTAAGTTATAGTTTCATGCTAAGGATAGCATGATTCTAAAGTTTGGGGTGGGTAGGGCGGTATGCACCACTATGTCCCTCATTTTGTCATTTTGTCATCACCTCTACCATTGAGTTTAGTTTTATTGTTATTGCACTGTTCATTGCATGGCATGTAGTTGATTTCTGCATTTTTGTGTAATTTTTCAAAAAAAATTCTTATTTTGCTTTTCCATATCATGCATTGCATTCTCATGTATTTTTTGGTAGTTTCTTATGCATTTTAATTAGATTTTGTTGATTTCCTTTTTTTAATTCCCCAAAGTAGGTTTAGATGTGATTTAGTGCAAATTGGCACCATTTTGGCCAATTTTGCCCAAATTTGAGATTTCTTGTCTAAAAAGTATGTTTGACCCAATCTCTACTGTTTTGAGTAAAAATGACGACCTTTGACTAGTACAAGTGAAATGTCATGCTTTATTGCTAAGTGGTATCAATGTTTGACTTTTTACATGTGCATCACCTCTCTCATGATTGTGATTGATTTGGCTGAATTGTGAACTTGAGCAAGCTTTGAACGCTTAGTGTTTGTGGAATCACTTGTTTGATATATCGATTTCATCTTATTCGTTCATGTGGTGTGATATCTAGGATGAAGTATTGGATTAACTTTCATGCAGGATGTCTTATATGGAAAATCATACCAATGACCCCTCTTTGACCCGATTCGTCTTCCACCATCTTCATACCCCTCTGCCTCATAAAAAGATTCCCTAGTGCACATAATCAGCCTTGGCCACCTCCAAAAGTTTGGGGTGGCCATATCTTTATCTCCCCGCTTCACTCTATCCACCATTTGCCCTATCTACACCAAGGGCAAGAAAGAAAAGAAATTAAAAAGAAAAGCAAAAACAAAATAAAAGGATGCTCCTATTTAAGAGCATTCAAATAAATAAAAGATGTGTGTAAAAACACTCCAAAAATCTTACCGCAACCCTTTCTTCCACTTTCATACCTATTGAGCTAAGAAGCATCAAACTTAGCTCATTTTGCCTTTTTCCGCAGCCACGTGGGTCATCTGGTATGATTTGAAATATAAGACTGAATGCATGAATGTGAAACAACACTCCTAGTCATCCTCAATTAACACTATCATGAAACGGTTTACCCAGAACTTTATGGAAGAAGTATGGATAACTTGTGTATTCTACGCGCTATATGTGAAGTTCATGTGCTTTGTGCTCTTTTCATGATTGGATTGTGAAAGTAGGAGAAGAGAGAGGTGAAATGCATGCACTCAGTCATCTTTGATCCCACTAAGAAATAATCACCTTTTACATTACATATGTCATTTCTTTTTGTGGAAGTTTTGTAGAGAGATTGAGTTGGAGCATACTTGAGGACAAGTATGTTTTAAGTTTGGGGTGGTGATGTAGCCCTATTTTAGGGCTCCATCCTCTACCATTTTGTACTTAAGTTGCATCTAAACATGTTAGATTACAAGTCTTTTACCCTAATATGGTTATCATTGCAAATACGCTTATGGATGTTTTTTGCATTGTTTTTTAGGCACTTGGACCATGCCTAGATGGAAGAGAGAGAAAGAAGGAGTTCCAGGGTTCCCCACTCATGGAGGGACCCAAAGAAGACCCCAAAGTCTCCCTCAACCTACCTCCAATGGTCAAGAATCGTCCCCAAGCAAAGACATCCAAGAATGACGAAGATTGAAGTGAAATCAAGCTATGCAACCTCACCACGATCGTGGGCACTATGCCACGGTCGTGCCTTTTTTTAGCAATATGACACCAAGCTCAACAGGGAAATCCCACATAATCCCACAGTTGTGGCCCTATTCCACGATCGTGGCCATTGAAGACACCACGGCCGTGGCCATCAGCATGGTCGTGGTCAGTAGAAGAGAAAACGGTCGTGGCACCCTGCCACGGTCGTGGGAATTAATTGCTAAAAGTTCAACTTGCAATAGGGTTTTTCCCCAGAATGCCTCGACTGTAGCCGAAGAAGCTCAAGACGATCGTGGTGCTTCTCCACGGTCACCTCCTCCTCCTCCAAAACGGTCGTGTCACCCAATATGGCTGTGGTGTCCCTAACCCACCACGACCGTGGCATCGCGCCACGGCTGTGGCCTACCACCATACTTGACCTTTTTCTAATTCCTTCACACCACAACCGTTTCACCACTCCACGACCGTTCTCCACCACCCTCACCACGGTTGTGGCACACCACCACGGTCGTGGTGGTCCACCAACCCTACCCTACTTTTCACTACTTTTCCTAAACTGTCCCTACTTACCCTAGTGCTTCCACCACCACCTATATATACATGGGCGGAGGCCATAGCACTAGGTTAGATGCCCCTAGCTGTTCTTAGCCTCCACTCTCCACCCTTGAGCTCTTTGTGCAATCCCCTTGCATTTTGGTCTCATCATCCACCATTTCTACCCTCATTCCACCATGGAAACCTAGTTCCCTAGGTTTTCATCCATAATCCCCTACCATTTCATGCACCCCTGCACCCTTGGAGGAGGGAGGACATCTACAGCAAGCTTTGAGGTGAAGAAGGAGGCTTCTACATCAAGCTTCATGGAGTCCCTACTTCTTCAACCCCTTTCTTTTCTTGTTTCCTTGATCATGTGTAGCTAAGCCCCTAGTGGTGGGCTGTTTGGGGTTAAAATGTAACTTTGATACCATGTTGGGGGAAAATTGCTTGTAATGAACTCAATTTCTATCTATGATGATTACTTCTTGCTTCAATCTCATTTCCTGTTTTATTGCATGTGGTTTGTGCTTATAACATAGATTGTTTGCTTTGAGATGTTTGACGGCACTTAGCTTCTAGGAGGAATTAGACTGTATGTGGCAATCTTAGTATTGGCTCCTAGGTCCAATTAGTGGATCCCTAGCTAGCCCCCTTTGTTCCTACATACACATCCCTCCTTCTACAAGTGAGTGTGAGATTTAAGTAGCTAGTGTAAGTGAGAGTGATGCAATTTCCTAGGGCCTTCTAAAGGCTAGAGTGGCTAGTGGCATGAGGTCAAATACCCTCATCTCTACTCCCATCTCTACCCTCAACCCTCAATTGCTCACTATCACTTACCCAAGAAACCTAGATTTGGCTGATCTCGTTAGAATTACACTAACCCTAGTCTTCTACTAGTAGTATAGGGTATATTCTCATGGCATTATACTTGTTGTTTGGTTTGGTAATCTAGATATGAAATGAGAACCTTGCATGTTTAATGATCTCCCCCAACTAATATCAAAGTTACATCCCCCAAACGGCCCACCTACCCTAATCAACTGCTTAAAACCCATCTTGCTCTGCTTGCTTGTTCATGCTAGTCTAGTTTAGTCGCTTTTGCTTAATCTAGTTAATTGATTAGTTTTGCTCTTTAGTGTTAACTTAGGCTATTGGTCTTGCTAGTGGCATGTTTAGTTCTTAGTTGCTTCTTGCCTTGCTAGAGTAGCGTAGCTCTTCTTGCTCTTACTTAGTTAGTTTGTTAACTTATTTTACTAATTTTCTTGCTCTTCCATAACTTAGTTTCCATCTTGCATTTCTTACTTGTTTAATAAGCTTAATCAACAACCAAAACCTTTTAAAACCCTAAGCTTCGCAAAAGGAACATAGCATACTCTGTCTAACTCTAGCGCCTCCTCTATCTCTGTGGTTCGACCCCTTATCTTGCCAATCACCTATACTACAATAGTACCTCGTACACTTGCGGGCGACCTATTTTAGTCTTAGTGATCGACTCGGTTAGGGATAACATAAATTTTGAAAGCATAAGATCCCATATCACGTGCACTCTGACCTCGTGGGGTGGAAAAGCACCACTAGTGGGGACGCACCACTTCCCTCTAACCTTCTTCTTCATCGTGTGGAATATCTCATATCTCACTAGAGCATTACCTGTAATCAACCTTCCTTTGGAAAAGCACTTTAGTTCTCAAAAATCACTTTTCACGGTAAGGGTTTGACTCTATTTACCAAGAACTTCATAATAATTTTGTAGGAAACATTGCATAAGCTTATGAGACAAAAATCAACAATTCTCTTTAGGGTCTAAACTCTTAGAATTAGTACAATATCAGTCTTGTTTGTCTCCTCCAGTGTCTTCCTGCCCTCCCACCACTCCTTAATAAAATCCATCACCTCCTTTTAACCACATACAAACATCATATTTAAAACATCCTTCATCCCATCTGGCCCTGGTGCTTTATTTAGAAGCATCCCTGATAGCATAGCCTAGACCTCCTCCTCCTTGGGTACTCCCTACATTAAAACCACCTCCTCCTCTATAAGAATATCAAGGATGTGAATTAGGGCCATATTCATATCCAAATGGTTTAAAGTATAAAAGAGTTCTGTGAAGTACCCAATAATTGTGCCTTGTACCTCCTTCTCATTAGTGATTCATTGATTGCCTTCAATTTGGAGCCATGCAATGATGTTCCTTCTCCTCCTTTGTATGGCCTTGTGATGGAAGTATTTGATATTTTTATCACCATCTCTCATCTCATTCACTCTAGCTCGTGTGTGGTAGTATCTTTCCTCCTCCTTCTAAAATTCATGTAGTTCTCTAGAGATATGCATGCATTGATCTATCATGAATCTATCTGGTGGCATGTGTTGTGCCTCTTTTAGTCTAGCTTTTGTAGATTTTATCCTTTTGTGAATATTTCCAAATTTTTGGGTCACCCATTTCGTCATCTTTACCATACGCCTTTGTACAGTCCCCAAGTCCTCCATAATACCCCTTCAATTCTATTCTATAACAATCCTACATTTAGGTGATTAAGCCATAAGATTTCAAACTTGAAGCGATGGGTGTTTGGATCTCTCTATTGAAAGAGTTCATCCTAGATCATAATGGGGGCATGAGTTGAGTATTGTATTGGACAATATGAACCTTGCACATCAGAAATAAATTGTGCCAATTCTGATCAGCCAAATTCTATCCAGTCTTTCTCTGAATGATATTGTCATGTCTTTACCCTCTCTACCAAGTGAAACCCAACCATCACTATCATGGCTCCTATAATTGGCATCGCTCAATGGCCTCCCTAAAGTTCCTCATCTTCCACTCAACACGTGGTTTGCACCCACTTTCCTCAAAATCCCTAATAATTTCATTGATATCTTACCCCACCAGAATCTTGGGAGCCGGTGAGGATGTACAAATATTGTGCATGAGCTCCCACGTGTGATTTTGGTCCCCCACTACTACCTATCCATAGATCCCCAACTATTGAAATCTTCCTAGCCCACTTCCCCCACCTCCACATATATGGATGGTCTCAGAAGGATGTCACCACCACGTTGTCCCCCCTCCACCATAGACTCAATCCTATAGACTTTGCCACACTACTAACTTCAACCCCTCCATCAAAAAACCAAAACTTCTTCTTAGGCCTTCCAGCTCTCTACTCTGGCACATGGTTTCCATGAGGAAAACCATGTAAGGCATCTCCCTCCAGCATCTGGACTTGAGGGATGGAACCATTCTAGAGGTTCCCAGTCCCCGAATGCTCTAGCATATAGTTTCATTAGTGTTTGCAAGTGTGGGATA
This sequence comes from Alisma plantago-aquatica, assembly GCA_963693085.1. Classification (NCBI taxonomy): domain Eukaryota; kingdom Viridiplantae; phylum Streptophyta; class Magnoliopsida; order Alismatales; family Alismataceae; genus Alisma; species Alisma plantago-aquatica. Next base: position 1,132,591,320 of record OY856410.1, read on the forward strand.
CCCCACCGTCCACTACTTGCATTGTTGTCTCAGCACCAAAGGTCCAAGTGTACCTTCTTTTTCCCCTAATATTTACTCTAACTCCATATCTTTAGCAGTGTATTGCTGCAGGTTGCTTCTCTTCCCCCGATCTTGCCCAAAGCCCCCTACACCATCCACCATGCACTTATTCATCACTCCCATGACTTTCCTGTGGCCCTTCCTATGTCGTTGTTCACCTCCATCCCCCATCCACACTGCAAACTCTATGTTTTTGGCCCCATGATCCTTCTTTGATCTAGATCGTCCCTCTCCTCATAAGCATCTGATAATGATACATTAGTACTACCCTTACACTCCTCCACTCCATGAAACTCCCTCCCTTCACCCTTGTACCCCCATCAGTTGAGAGTAGGATTCCACTGCTTCCTAGTCTTCCATAACCTCCTCATCTAGTGGTGGGTTCTCTAGTAAGCATGTGCCAACATCAACTCCACCTCTTCCTTTCTCTCCCCTCCCATCGACCCCTGACAAACACACCCCTTAATGAAAAATCAATACTTCTCCATCCCTACTTTCCCCTTATCTGGTCCCCACTCCACCATCAATCTCCTTCCACGCCTCCTCGTCAACCTCAACCCTTACTCCTTGAAAACTCTATTTGCCATCTATATTAACCTCTCCCTTTTGACTAGTAATGTCTTGCAACCTCCTCACCTCTGACCCTACCCCGCCTTTACCTCATAAGCCTTCTACACTTTGATGTCCATCATCTTGCCCCTGGGTCTATCCCCTCTATGATGTGGGTATCCTCCTCGCCTCAACATCCCACATGCCACATGAAGACCCCTTCTGATATGTGATTACCTCCACCAGATTATCTTTCTCCCATTCAGGCTTCCACATGAAGGTAATCTTCTTCTGGGCACCTTCTATCCCAAAAATCTCCTCACACAGTGGCACAACCCATCTTTATAGGGGTGAAACTTTGATTCATGGTCCCCACTTTTGTGGTATGTTATTGTCTTCTATGTCATCCTTACAGTCTTGGTTTATGTAGCCTACCATCCCGCAAATGAAGTAGAAAGATGGAAGGTATCTGTACTTAAACTTGAACACCACCATGCAATCATATTTATCCTTGATCTTTTGTCTTTGTTTAACCTGTTGGGGCATACTGACCCTAACCCTAGAACGACAGTAGGCATACATCCCCAATTTTGGTTGATCTACTTCCAGGACTTCATCCACCTTTCTTGTGATCAAACTCACTACCTCTTCCAATCGGTACCCAAGTGGCAAGTTGTACAGATGAAGCCAAAAGACACACAACATTGAGAATCACCAATGTAGGTATGTCTTTCACCCATATCTCCTTCATGACTAGCAAGCAGTTGTCAAAATTCAACAACCCCTCCATTAGCATCTTCTCCTTGTCCCACCAATGGAGGAACTAGATGATGAATAGTTTTTGGCTACCTACCCAAAAGTCATTTCTTTTTTCAATGCCCAGGCCGAGATCAGGGTATGTTTCATTTCTTGAAAGTTGCATGGCTTCACGATCATAATCTTTCCAACGAGAGCAAGATCAAGATGTTTCCCTACCCTATCCACTTTCTCCTTTGCGAAGTCGATGACTTCCTCCTCCTCATCTACCGCATGTAGTACAGTGCATCTCACACATAAATTATCAGCCATGGGGGAGAAGAAGGTCCTACAAAACAAACATGGGTTATGGCCACTAGCTTCCTGTGGAGAGGGATGACCACATGCGCCTATGAAGATGAAAACCACAGTGAACCAAGGAGGAAGAAGACATGCATGTTTTTGTTTCCTAGGAACCCCTAGAAGTACACCGTACAATGAGAGTGTTTCCTTTGCTTATGAACTTGGGTATCTATATTAGGCCAATAGATATATGCATCTTCGACATTGAGTTGGCCCAATTGACTTCCCCCTATCTTTAAGACATGTTAAAGATCCTTAAATCCTTGCTCTAATACCAATTGAAATCTCTAGGGAGGTGAATAAAGAAAATCCTTCTTTTATGCAATTTAAAATACAAGGTTGGTTAATTGCAACTTTCTTAAAATATATTATAGTGAATAGAATTAAGCAAGTAAGAGGCAAGATAGGCAACCACACAAGACACATGATGTATAATGACTCCATCCTGAAATGACATTAGTATCTACCTAGTTTTTTCCAACTAGGATTTCCCAACCTATATTTTATTACCTAATCTATACTTGTATGAAATACAAAAGATATTGTAGTTTGTGGCTCTATACCAACCTCCTTTTCAAATCAAGGATAACAATTGTCTTATTTATAGGACACCAGAAGACAACCCACATTTGAGAAGATTGCAATCTACCTCCACCATCTTGGGCACATCCTTCTCTCAAGAAGTAGCCCCAAATAAATTCGTCGCAACCTTCTAGCAAGAAGTAGCACGGAGTAATGAACCAAAATAGGGAACAAGAAGGCAAAAGGAAATTGTAGTAGTTTCTTACTATATATACAATTGAAGCACTAATGAATGAGTGATGATAAACTCTACATGGGTTTAGGCAAGTCTATATTTGGTAGAGTAGGAAACTAGAGATATGCTAAGCTTAGACTTGATTGGGAGAAACTAAATGTAGAGAACTAGGATTTTAAGCTTGAGAGAGATAGCATGTAGACATCTTGCTCAAGTGTGCTTTGGGTCTCCATATATCACTCCTTTTTTAGGGAACACTTAAGAACAGCTAAAATAGCCATGGGGGAGTGCTCAGGATGACTTTAGTGGGAAACTAGCCATTATAGAATAGTTAGTGGGATTAAATCAACTATTATGCACTAGATTATTATTACTATAGAACTATCCTAGGTAAAAAAATAAGTTAGACCAAGATGAATCTCGGTCAATAAGAAGCTCGATTGAAATGTTGTTGAGACCTCCTTTGGCCTAAAAAAATGATCATTGATTTTCTGTTTGACAAAAATGTTTTTTGGATGAAAAGAAGTTTGAGGGGAAAACACTTTGTCCCAATAAGTCCTAAAATTTGGAAATTTTCTCAAATGAGTATGAAAAAAATTGTATACCTATCATAAAGGTTGTTTACAAGGAAACACTAGGTTTAGGATGATTTTGAGCTGATCATCGCTTGTTGCATCATTCCCATAAAGTTGTAAAATTTGCACCTATACAAAGCATCATCTAGGCACAAATTGATGTACAAGTATCCAAACACACATATGATTGTATGTTCTTCGATATTGGATCTTGTCTAAGTTCCTTTATAACCTGAAGTACTTAATGCACAAATTATTAATACAAATGAAAAATACTTACACCATATAATTAGAGTGTAGCTCATCCAAAAAGCCAACATAGTTAACATCATCGTCCATGAAAAATGCAGTGGCCACATATGAATATTGGAGATTACTCTTTCAAATAATGTGACATATTTCAACCAAATAATGGAGTGTACTCTTTTGAAAAATAGAACACATTTTCATTTAAAATTGGATAAGGCATTCATATAGACTACATAATGACTCTTTGAATGATAGAGAAGATTTATCACTAAATGTCTTTCATAATGTCAAATATAACAATATTCACTTTGCAAGTCAAAATTGATCATTTTTCCTTCCCTGGTCTCTTGATCTTGTAGGCAGTGCATCTTCACTCAGAAACTCTCTCTCACTTTCTCCAAAACACTTTCTAGTGTCTTCTTTGAATGGTATGGATTTGAACATATCTCTTATACCTTAACTTCAAATGAAGTTGGAGGAGTTAGTAAGTCTTACAATGTAATGAAACATGGAATAGGAACTTGAGCATCATTCTTGTTAGGGTTTCCCATTAGATTTTGGGCCTTCAAGCATAGTGATTAGTCTTTTTTCCCACCATTTGTTAAACATCATCATGAATATAAACTCAAGTGGCCAAATTAAAACATCTTGTGGCATAGATGTTGATAGAGTTCCTCATATCTAGATGTCATGTTGAAATATGCAATAGAGTCAATTTTACTAATATGATTCTTACCCTGCTTAGTCCAATAAATAACAATGTAGTGTGGGGAACCATTCACAAATTCTAGTCTGCAAGTAAGCCTAGAACATCCAAAACTTTGAGAATGTATCTACAGAGAACTGACACGCTCTCATACATATGATAAGAACATTCAAACTACATATCATCTATGAAAAATAACATTGTCCTTTCATCTACTCTAATATCTTCATCACTTTTAAAAACACTATATGAAATCGTAATACCACTATTATTGTCTAGGGTGAAGTTTATTATATACTCCATTTTTCATAACTCTACTTCAAATACTATAAACATATTGGGAATATATATCTCATAGGTCTTTTGTGCAATTGAAATTTATGGGATTAAGAGAGGCATTCTCTCCCCCTCTCCCATGCCCGTGATGGAGGTCGAACATCCTGTAGGGTGGTAAATGAAGGTGGCAGTGGGGATTCAAACTTAGGTCCCTTTGTTAGGGGACACCGTGCTTGACCACTTGAGCCACTCCTTGTCGGTTGCAATCAAAACTTAGGAAAAGCTATTGGGTGTTAATTTGTCGGCCATCAGATTATTCTTTTCTATTACTCCTTCTTCTTGTAACTATTCTATGAAATTATGTGAAAAAATGAATTATGTGGTTATTTGGTTTAATGAGGATCCTCATAACACCTTTGCATGATTCACAAAGTTAGGCTGTTATAATGCCAGAACTAAAATTCTCCTTTACCTAAGTTGCACATTGTTTTTATAACCAATTTTTCCCTTTAATTCAATAAGAGGACACAGCCTCACACGATTTGACTCACCTCCATACACTGCCAGATCCACCACTTTGAACTTCCACCAATCAGGAAACCCACCTCCATCTTGATCACCCACAACATGACATCCTTCACCAAATCTTTGTCATCTTGTAGTGAAATGACTGGTAGGGATTCACCAATCAAATTACCCATCCCACTCACTTCATCCAATTCATCTTCTTCATCTCCACCTTGTCATCATGATGACACTATTGGTCAATTGGCTGATTCACATCAGTTTAGTCAACTAACCCACCCCTCATCCATAATGTCATGAGGATACTAGACAACTGACTTGTCGCGTCCAGTCAAATGTTAGGGTGAGTTGACTGACTCGTCCTCCCAGCTAAATGACCCATCATCTTGAGCATCCACTATCACCATGTGAGTCGATCGACCCACTTGATTAGTCACCCAACTTGCCTACATTCAGCATCTTACCCCCTCCACCAATCGATCAACTCACTTCCCTAGTCGGTCGACCCATTTCTCTCCAGCACCACCATGCCACACACAAGGGGAGGAGGATCAGATCACCCATCTAGGGTTCCTACTACAATCCCTTGAAGTAGTTTAATCCCTTCATCTCTAGGAAGATCAAGGGGAATGAGTTAAAGAATAAATCCTCCATCTACCACCCCTCTACTAGGGGTGTCATTGAGTTTTGTGAGCTAGGAACCGACCTTGATTGAGAGATGCTTGATGTTGTAGATGGATATAAGCCACTTTTTGGTGATGTTATAGAGCCCTTGAGCTTGTGAGAAACTAATTGATGAGATTGATGCTAAATAGATGTGTCTTATTATTCATGTTAGTGATTTTTCCACCCACCTTTGCATCCTACATAAAGGAACCTCATGACACTACATTGCAAACTACCCACCAGCCTACCCCACCCATTTTGCTCCCCAGCCCAATAAGTACAAGCAAACTGTCATAGTTGATCAAAAGAAGAAGTATAGGGTGATGGAGCTTCTTGGAGTGCCCCTTTCCTGTTGGGCATGTTTTGAGATGCTCAAGGCATTGGATCTAGAATGCATTTGATAGAGTTCTCCATTGGGCTCCTCTTGCTATTTTTCCTATAGAGTGTGCCCATATTACAAAGAACTCACTTTGGAGCTCATAGCCACCTTTGAGAATCACTATTATGAAAACAATGAGTATAGTTACTCCTTTTGACTATTTGAAGAGGAGCACATATTGACATATATTAATCTCAATATAATTTTGTTGGATGTTGATAAAGATTGATTAAAGTGTGTGTCATGGATAACCATAGAAACTACAAGGACAAGTTTAGTGGAGGAAAGATATGGGTAGAGATTGGTAGGAAGATACATACATTTCCTATTCAAGCAAAGGATTCATTTATCTGCAACATGATGTTGCAATTACCTCCACCACATGTTTTCTTTCACCATCTTTTTAGAGGATGTATATAGGTCATGATGGAATACAATGATCTTTTTTGCATTTGGAGTATGCTTAATGATGAACCCTTCAACTACAGGGAATAGATAAAACATATCTATATAGTTTTAATGTGAAACACGAGCTCTCCATTCAACAATGGTGGCTTGATCACTACCATTTTTGCATACCCAGGCTACATTCACATTCCCAACCAGGTGTTGACCCAAAAACTCACATACAAGATTGATCTCAAGTATCTCTAGAACTCTTCAATGATACACCCATCATAGGAGTTGGGGATTTACTTCATGATTTTTTGAGATAGATGTACCTTGTTTACACTGCCTTCCTATGCCTACTTCACAATGAAGAACCTCATATATGATCTCATTTATCTCCCCTCCCACATTCAACATTACCTATGATATCATCCTCCCATTAAGGGTGAGATCCATAAGCCTGTCTCAAGATGTTGTAGTGCCTCCATGGATTCCAATGACGATGTGCCTGGAACACCTCCTCTACCTACTAAATGTTGCACCAAAAGCAATGTGTTCCCGAAAAAGCTCCTCTGGCCCTTTTGGCTTCATCGAGCTATAGTAGAAGTTGAATCATATAGAAACCACTCAGACCCACATGGAGTGGGAACATCAGAGGTAGGGATGCCAACTTAACCACATGTGTCTGATCTAGTAGATCCATGAATGACGGCATGTGAATTGGAGTGACTACAACTACATGCAGACGCATTATGAGGACTATGTCACTGTCTAGATATATCCCCTACCCTCTTCTCAGTATTGGGTGCAACAATACACTGAGTCAGTTCAATATGACACCTATCAATAACCATCTAGGGAGTGAGATCAGTTCGATCATCTGGTATGGATTCTTTCCATGATCAGCATTACCCACCACCAACTGTGTGCCAACATATCACCAGCATCAGGTTCTACCCCTTTCAGGTTAGCATGGTGGCTAGTGACCATTCTAGTCAGCTTTTTCCCCTCCATTCTAAATTTAGGGTTTGCTCGAGGATCATCAAATTTCTAAGTTTGGGGTGAAAGGTGGGTGGTACATTTCTATTCCACCCACGTTATCTTTGTTTTTGTGATAGTTTTTTCTAGGATCAACTTGTGTATCATGCATCCATAGTGTTAATGCATTTTTTAGTTATCTTAAAAATGTCATCATCTTAGATCAGTATATTAATTGGCCATTATCTAGTTGCCCTATATTTATTTACATGATTGTATTTCATTCATTAGCATCATTTCATCATCCACCTCCTTGAATGAAGCAAATTCTTGTGTGGCATAATTCAAAAAATTTCCAATTCTAGAACTTATCATTTCACCTAGGACCTTAATTAATATCATTCTCTAGAAATAATGGCAAGTTGTATGGGATTGATTGAGTTCGAAAGCAATGTATCTCTTAATGGTTAAATCGACATCTTGTGAAATGTCATTATTTTGTAGGTTTATGATATGATCAATTTGTTGGTAAGATTGTTCCTATGCATTCAATTCTAACATATAAGATGCACAGGTTCAGCCTCTTCAACACTTCTTCTATCACCATCTTATCCCATCATTCGCCAAAAATAATCAAAAATCTAGATTTATGCCAAACCCAAATCTCAGGGTGGCATTTACCCCCTCACTCTCTCTTCTTCTTCCATACACCTTCTATGTAATAGGGATGTACCACCAGTAAAGAAAATATGGCAATGTTTACAAGAAAGAAAATAAAATGCAATCAATGTAGTTGTAGTAATAAAAATCAATCTTAAGTCGCGAATAGAGAAGAGATTTGTAATTCTTCCTTACATGTCACCATTCACTCCCTATTTTCACCCATGGGCAGAAACATTTCCCAAAAACGTCCTTCCACAGCAAGACGTTGATGTTGTGATTGAACTTATAAGAGTATCTGGGACTATCTAAAGCATTAATGATACTACATCTATTTCATTGTAGGTTTTGACAAGAAAGCATGATCAGGACACATGATGTGGAAAGTTGCATTCTGTGATTAGGAAGTCAGAGCTGCTTGGCCATGTTTCGTGGTAGGGATCAAAAATGATATTCATAGAGAGGATGGCATGCTAGTAGTATTACTTGGGGGCTTGTTTGTGATTCTATATTACTCAAGGATGATGAACTTTTAAGTTTTAGGTTATATGATGAATGCATATTCATCTCACATATTTATTGCATGTTTAAGATAAAATTCATTAGCTTTGTATTCTCTAGTCCCCCACGTTTAGCATAAATTAGTCTAAGATGCCTTTTTCTGCATATTTTGGTTTTTAATCCAAAGTGTTTCTCTTTTGCAAGGAAATACACCCATCCAGTTCAAGAGAATTTTCATGACCCATTTCTCGTCTCATATTCCATGTTTGGAAGCGTTTGAAGGCTTAGATACAAAGTCAACATTGATCTTGAAGGTCAGTTGGGTGAATTGTCTCACCAAATGACCGGTTAGCCAAGACACAGAAGGAGTCCCTCAAGAAGAAAGTGAGTTGCCCAAATCACCTATTGAGTCGACTGACAGGTTTGAGACAATTATCACAGAGTTATAGACATTTTCTAGATCTAGGGGTTGGTTGACTTGATCATACGAGTTGCTCGACCCAACCGTAGCATCACTTCACTAACCCAGGTCCATTTGACCAACTAGCCCAGTGAATTGACGACCTAGAATTCTCTAGAGACCCTTACCAATAGACAACCGATCGGTTGGCTATACCAATTGGTTGACCGGCATTCAAACCAAAATTAAGTGTCAAGAAGTGAGTTGATCGACTTGTGCAATGAGTTAGTCGACTAGAATTCATGCCATCATCCCACTTAAAAGAGGGTCCCCTGACCCAGCAATGCCAATCGTGCAACTAGTGTGGCAAAAGTGAAATAGGAAAGGAATATCTGGCCCATCTAAAGTTCGATTTTGGTGGGACTAGGGACGCCCATATAAATGAAATAGTACCTTAATGGCAACAAGATTGAATACTCTTTGTTCTAGTCCCATTTTTTAACCAAGGAGGGTGAATAGAGGAGGAACCTCATCTTCTTTGTGGAGATCATTGGACTTAATGCTACCAAAGTGAGGGAATATTTTCGAAGATCACTGGATGCTTATTTCTCCATCTTCTGTGGCATGATCATTTCTTCCCTTCCTTGTATTTGTGGTATTTCCATTGATATGAGTGAGTAGTTCACTCACTAGGGCATAGTGAGTATCATCGTCGCCCATATTTCATTCTAGTTGTTATTGAACTTATCATTTTCTAATAACATATTTCTTCCCAATCATTTTATGCTTGTTCTTTGACTTGATCGATCAATTATATGTTTAATACAATCCTAGACATACATATCTCAAAATCTAGGATTAGGTTATCAATTGGATGGCTTAGACCCAGATGAGATTAGGGAACAAGTTCTCTAGGATGATTAGTTGATGATTTTTAAGTAAGGAGACCTTGAGAGTGGGGAGAAATCAGTCATTTTGCAATTCATATTTTGAAAGGATGCAAATTCACAAGGTCCTAATCATATTAGTCATAGTTGAGTGAGTTCTTTAGATCAATTAAGTAGGCAAAGATAGTGAAATCTAGAATGCCCTAGTATGATCTAGATTCAATATTCCTTTTACTTCCTTTGAATGTGTTTGCAAGTAGTTTAATTCAATCAACCATTTTTTTCTAAATATTGATCTCAATTCCTTGGATTCGATAACAAGTTCTTGAAAAGGTTGTCTCCTGGGTTTGACCATATTGCTATATTGTTAGACTAGTATGTTTGTGGGTGAGTGATATGGCACATAGGAATAGGATAAACTTGAAGTTTATTACCTTATAATTACTCATGTGGTGAAACTCGGGATCACTCGGGGGTTAGGGTTTGGTCTAGGTTGTTGGGTCTTGCCATGATGAGAGGGGGTAAGGATTAGAGATTATTCCTCTATGATTAGGGCATCAATGGCATTGTACCACCCACTATTGTGGCCAGATTGGACAGAGATAGAAGTTGGTGAGTTTTTTGGGAAGTGAGGGGTGAGAAGAGAGATAATTGGGGAGAGAGAGCTGAGGTTACTATTTTACCCTTTCCATATATGGAGACACATGGAAGACAATCTCAAGATCGTTGATCTGGCATCAAATGGTTACTGGGTTATCTCACAAATTAAAAGGGGGTAAAACCTTTCCTCCCTAAAGTCTGTGTGACATTAAATATGACAGATATCAACATTACTATATTAACTAGATAAAATAATGTAAACTTTAAAATTTTATATCTTTCAAACCATGATTCTGATTGGGCTGTAATTTTAAGCACTATTTCCTTGTCATGATATATGAGCTTTGACCAAGTTTCATTCTGATAGAGAAATATTTGATTTCCCAATAAAAACCATTAAGGGATGCACATACATATGTGGCACATATTAGATTATTAACTCATTAGGTCACTAGGAATGTATAAATGACTTTAAATCTTAGGATAAGCCTTCTATTATCTCTAGACTGCTGCCATAAAAATATGGCAATGAAAATTATTAGATTAATATATTTTTATTGGCCTTCAATTTACCCTTACATTAATTTCAAATAATCTCCAATAACACACACAACCCCATAAAGTGTCCAAAATTGAATATAACTTTCAAAGATGACATTATAGCCAAAAATGATGACCAGGTATAGATATGTACTCAATTGAACCACCAATTACTCAATTGGCGTTCAAACTCAAAAGTAAATATGAAGAACTAGATTATTTATTTAGATGGTTGTAATTAACAATCATTTTTCAATTACAACTTCTACAAAAAGGGGGAAATCTCAAGTTCTCACAGCAACCTTCCACTATTATGACCCACCACCAGGATACAATATATACCCATATATATCATATATGTCACATTTAGGTTGAAAATTCTTTGAGTTGGCCTTTGAATGCCTATCAACCTGGGCAATGTTTCTTGTGTAAGCACCCCAAGGGTGAAATCACATAATCGACCCACTATCAAATTTTGTACAACGTTTCCTTGACCCTACATTATATTTATCGGTTATCATGACCCAAGACGTGTATTCAATTATATTCTCATTGAAAATGACCTACATGGATCTAAATAGTACTCTATAGAGTTATGTGTATGATATAGTCATCTTGACAGCTAAGGCGGAGAGGTGCATGAGGAAATAGTGAGAGACGCAATAAGTTAATTTATATTGGTCAAATGCTAAGTAAAAAGGACGTATTTTATCAATTTACATATCGTTTATATTAAGTAAATACAACGAATCCCACCCCATCTCACTCCTAAATGCCGCTAAAACACACATATCCAAATAGCTGGTCACCTATGTGCTATGAAATATAATGAAGTTCACCGTAAGAACCACCAAATATAGTAGAGTTGTACTTTATTTTATTTTATGTTCCTCTAGTTTGATTCACAAATCAATTTCTTATTTGAGTTGACATTAGATTTGAGCTTGAGTAACAAGATCTATAGAGAATGTAACTCATATATCATCCTAAGGTTATACCAAAAGTATAATAGTTTTATTATCATATTAAAAACTAGAGAACTCACTTAATTCATGTAAACGTAGTAGCTCAATGGTGTCCTTCAGGCTTATATAGACATCTTTAGCTTAGAGTCGTTAACTTACTAATCAATGACATCAGCAAGGTAGAAGTCAAACCGATGAACCTTATGAGCCAATAGTCACTAGCTCTCATAAACCTAGCTTATTGTTTATATGAGACATGTCTAGAATCAACTCAACTCGCATCCCATGATCCTTACCTCTTTCCACCACACCATTTAATCTTATATTAATTGTCACATTAGACACTTAAATCTAAAGTCCTTCCTTCGGTTATGATCTTATTTAATTATAATAGTTATAGAAATATAAATTGTCTAGATGGATGGTTGAATCTTGTCCAACTTGAAGAAAGATTGTTATTTTATGGTGTCTTCAAGCGCAATGCATTGTATCGTATTAAAAAAGGTGCCTCAAAGTGCACGCAGTTCCAACTTCTAGCAACAAAGAGTAATTTGGTGAAGGATTGGTAAAAAGAGAAATCAAGTTTGCGTACCTCCTCACCTTTATGGTTCCACAATAACTATTTCAACCAACAATAAACTCTTCTAGGTCCTTTAAAACTTGGGCATTTATTGGAAACTCGAAAACATCTCTCCTCGCTAGGTGTAGGGATTTTTGGGTGTCGTAATAAGGTACTAAGCATATTTTAGTGGAAGGAAGAGAAGAAGCTTGTTGTTACAAGTTGAAGAGTAGCAATCATCACAAGCTACTCTCTAAATCATGACAAAAAGAGAAATGAAGGATCAGAAGAAAAGGACAAAAGTAGTAGGGCATTTACAAGTATAACCAAAACCCTCTCTCTTAATCTTGGCCACTCAATGAGAAGGGTTCGTTGAGTTTGGAATCTCAAGGGGAACAACTCCCCTAGGACCCTAAAATCGCATGAAGGTGTGACCAAATCACAATGCTCAATACAACAATGTCAACCAACAATAAACTCTTCTAGGTCCTTCAAAACTTGGGCATTTATTGGAAACTCTAGAACATCTCTCCTTGCTAGTTGTTGACATTTTTGGGTGTAGGAATAAGGTGCAAAGGATGTTATAGTGGACGGAGGAGCAACAACTTGTTGCTACATGTTGAATTAGTAGCGATCACCGCAAGCTACTCTCTAAATCATGATGAAAAGAGAAGTAATGGATAAGATGGAAATGATAGAAGAAATAGAACATCGAAAAGTAGAACCAAAACCCTCACCCATACTTCTAGACACTCAATGAGAGGTTTCATTGAGTTTGGAAGCCCAAGGGGAACTCCCTCCAGGGCCAAAAACCGCACGAAAGAGTGAGCGTCTTGACAATGAGTGGACTCAATAGCTCATATTCAGTATCATGTTTTGATTCTCAGGAGAAGAATGCTCTGCAACAGTTTATGATATATGATCGCCTTTTTGCAGAACGGCAGGGAGATAGGTCTTTGGAGGACTATTTTGGGACGATACAGTCTATTGCCTAAGAGCTGAGTTTCTACCATCCTGTGACTACGCAAGAGCAAGTCAAGGATAGGGATGATCTAGTTACAGTGAAGTTTCTTTTTGGGCTGAGTTCGTCTTTCTGTTCAGGACGAAGTGTGATTCTAGCAGCTGATAAACTTCCCAGTTTGGAGGAAGCTTATTCCAGAATTCAGCAATCAAATTTTGAACCAGTGCACTCGTCTGCAGCTCCTTCCTTTGGCGAGTCTCAGGCATCCGTTGTTGTTGCAGTTAGAGGAGGGCGTACATGTGTTGGACGTGGAGGATCTACTAGGCCAAAGTGTACTTTCTGTGTCTTCCAGGACATACTGTTGATAAATATTGGAAGAAACATGGAAGACCCGCTAAGCCTCCTGTTGGGACAGCTCACTTTTCTGGTAGTACTGAGTCGTCTGAGACTCCTCCTAGCTACTACTACTGCTTCTGCTAGTGTTTCTAGAATTACTATCACCAGGGAAGAATATGACTCCTTTGTTCGGGCCACTCAACATCTGAACATGGGAGCCTTTCTGTCTTCAGCTCACCTAGCATCTACCTCTGGTAATTCAGCTTCTTCCTTCATGGTTTCTGGTTCTCCTTCTTCCTGGGTGGTAGATTCTGGGGCTTCGCAGCATATGACCGGTATGAGGAAATTGCTTCTAATAACCGACCCTATAAGGGGTCTCGGTCGACAAATTCGTCGACCGAAGAGCTCTAAAGTGCTTCCACAACCCTAATAATTATGTTATGTGAAACTTTAATATATGGTGATGTCGTATGAAACCCTAATATGGGATAATGTTATGTGAAACCCTTATATGGAATGATGTTTTGTGAAACCCTAATATGGAAATGTTATGTGAAACCTTAATATAGGGTGGTGTTGTGTAAAAACCCTAATATGGGATAATGTTATGTGAAATTTCAATATGGGATGATGATATGTGAACCCTAATTGATAAAGATGGGAAACTCTAACCCTAATGAGGGAATAGAGATGTTATTTTTGTATTGCATGATGTTGATATGAAATTGATATGGTTGATATGAAATTGAGATGAGTGTGTAACAAATATCCTGAATACCTTGGTCAGATGACCTGAAGGTAATAGTTACCTGATAAGTGATAACCATGTTTAGTGATGAACTAAGGGTTTGAATACCCAGAATCAGCAAATGTGATGATGGTGGTATTGAGGGATGTGAATTCCCAACAATGAGACAAGAGATTGAGATCCCAATGCTTTATAACATTTTGAAAAGTACTAAACTCTATTCAAAAATTCAGTCGGTCGACTATTTGTCGAACGAAAGAGCTCTAGGGTCGGTTATAAGGAAAAAAACCGACCCTAAAGTCATCCTCGGTCGACAATATTGTCGACCAAATTTGTCTCGGTCGATAATATTTTCTACCGAGATTAACCTTGTTTCATGTTTTAAATTAAGTACCAAGTGTGTGTGTATGAGATTAACCAAGTGATGCTTTGTCAAATTTAGCCATAATTTATTTTTCAATCATTTGAAATAACAATATTCTTATATAACATGTATATCTCCAAATGAAGTCATGGAAAAAACTTTTATTCATAACAATTTAATGCCCATACACTTTATAAGATGAAGCATGACATACTTGCTTTATAAAAAGATATCCATTACAATCATTACAAACATATATCATAATCTCACTGAAAAGACCGAAGGATTACATCAATGTCTGGATCTTTTCCAAGAAAGGGCTTAGCTCCATAATATTTGACCAGTGTCTGCCACTCCAAGGCACCTGTCTTGGTTAAGGCATAAGCCTCCAAGAAGGTGGGAACACGATCAAAGCAAAAGTTGGCAGCAATGTCTTGAAGTTGAATTGGGGAAAACTGAGTATGTGTGAGATCAGGAGATGGTGGAGGTGGAATTTGATAGTAGTTGTAGGAAGGATTGTATGGATTTATCATGCCAGGATTAAGGGAATAGGGATATTCATCAGGTTGGTTAGGAGAGAGAGCTTGCATCCTTTGGTTTAAATAAGTCATGCCATGGTGATTATAATCCAATTGCCTACTTAGGTGATATTGGGATCCAGCAATGTATGTCAAAGTGTTTGTAATAGGATCATGGGGTAGGTTGGTAGGAGGAGGTGGTGGAGGTATGTCTTGGGTGGATGTCTCCCCTTTAGTCCTAGCCCTTTTGTGGCCAAAGTCGATTCCCATCTTTTCCACCGTATTTTTACTTATCTTTTGGGGTTTTCTATCCCATGTGTAACCTAAGTCGTCCTCAATATTCTTCTTAAGAAAATGTTAAGTGATTTGGCATACAAAGTCAGCATAAGGTGGATTTCCAGAAAACTCAAACATATTCTTAAGGATGATACGAATAAAGTTTATGGGAATACCTTTGAGAATGGCATAGATAAGGCACATACAAAAGGTGGGTACTTCAGATATTTTTGCTCTAGGATGGATATTGGTGGCAACAATGAGATTTATGATCCTAGCTTCAGGTTTTAAATTTATGGAATAATAGGTACCCCTATCTTCATGGCAAGTCATATTTGATTGAAAGATGGCTTTTTTGACATCACTAAGGATAGTTGTAGTGTCATCTTGGGAGAGTTTGTTGAGTGGATTTCCTCTGGTGAGATCAACAAAATATTTATATTCTTCTATGTTTATGTCAAGCATATCAAGAATACCCTCCTCAGTAAAATGGAATCCATACCCACCAACCATAGAGGAGAAGGAATCATGATCAGGATGTGGGGTTAAATTGGCATAGAATTCATTAACTGCTTTGGAGGAGTAGGAATGGAAGGAGGGGATCAGAAAATCAGTCAAATGTTGCACCTTAAAGAGTTCCTCCAAATCGACAATGTTCTGGAAGTCCATGACATCGACTAGCCGTCGTGGAAGAGGATGCTTTGAGGAGAGCCTGAGGTAGCGGTCGCCTGCAGCTGCGTCTTTGAAGGGGACGTCGTTGATGAACAACAGCGGATCAACCGTCCTTCCTTTCCTGCCTGTAACTTTCTTCTTTCCACGCGTTGATGAGGAAGCCATTTCGTTGCTTTGAAATGGAGAAATAGCAAGCAAGAATTGGATGTAGAGAAGCTGAAGATTTTCACAAGAATACACTAGAGAGGAGCTAGAGAAGTGAGAATGTGAAGGTGTGAAGAAATGGATCGTTTTGGGTGCTATTTATAGCAAAACAGAGCCAATTTCGGTCGACAATTTGTCGACCGACGGCCGCAACGGTCGTCTATCGGTCGGCCAACGGTCGATCAAAAATATAGCCATTACGACGGTCAACGGTCGTATTTATAGCCGTTAACGGTTGAAATTCTAGCCGTTACGACGGTTGATTTTTTTAGCCGTTACGACGGTTGATTTTTTTAGCCGTTACGACGGTTGGTTTTTCTAGTCGTTCCTCGGTCGACAATATTATTGACTGAATGGACTTCTAAGGTCGGTTATTAAGAAAATACCGACCCTAAAAGTTACTTATACACATAAAAACTGACTCCTTATCGGTCGACAAATTTGTCGACCGAAAATGCTATAAGGTCGGTTATAAGTCCAAATCCGACGCTAGATGTGCTTATACATGCGTGAACTATCTGGATCCAGAATAGATTTCGGTCGACGAATTCGTCGACCGATATGTTTCGGTCGACAATGGATCCAGAATAGATATCGGTCGACGAATTCGTCGACCGATATGTTTCGGTCGACAATATTGTTGACTGATATGTTTCGGTCGACAATATTGTCGACCGAATTGACTTCTAAGGTCGGTTATTAAGAAAATACCGACCCTAAAAGTTACTTATACACATGAAAACTGACTCCTTATCAGTCGACAAATTTGTCGACCGAAAATGCTATAAGGTCGGTTATAGGTGCAAATCCGACGCTAGATGTGCTTATACATGCGTGAACTATCTGGATCCAAAATAGATATCGGTCGACGAATTCGTCAACCGATATGTTTCGGTCGACAATATTGTCGACCGAATTGACTTCTAAGGTCAGTTATTAAGAAAATACCGACCCTAAAAGTTACTTATACACATGAAAACTGACTCCTAATCGGTCGACAAATTTGTCGACCGAAAATGATATAAGGTCGGTTATAAGTGCAAATCTGACGCTAGATGTACTTATACATGTGTGAACTATCTGGATCCATAATAGATATCGGTCGACGAATTTGTCGATCGAGAAAGAGCCAGATTTCCTTCACATAAGTACCTATAGGGTCAGTTTTAAGGAAAAAACCGACCTTATAGGTACTTATCGGTCGACAAATTTGTCGACCGAAAATGCTATAAGGTCGGTTATAAGTCCAAATCCGACGCTAGATGTGCTTATACATGCGTGAACTATCTGGATCCAGAATAGATATTGGTCGACGAATTTGTCGACCGAGGAGGCCTTTAAGGTCGGTTTTGTAGGAATAACCGACCTTAAAGGTGTTGATCCGAGGAGGACTGTAAGGTCGGTTATAAAGAAAAACCGACCCTGTAGGTGCTTGTATACGTGAAATTCAGCTCTTATTCGGTCGACGAATTTGTCGACCGAGGATCCGGTTATAATGTAGAACCGACCCTATAGTTCGAGGCGGGAAGCCAAATCCAAGCAAATTTTTGCCGCCGGAAAAATTGTCTATAAGGTCGCTTATTTTAGAAAAACCGACCCTATAGAGATGTACTACAAGGTCGGTTATTTTAAAAATAGCGACTCAAAAGGTCTTAAGTGGTGCCCGCGTTTTTTATAAACATATAAGGTTGGTTATTTGGAAAACCGACCCTATAGAGATACACTACAAGGTCGGTTATTTTAAGAAAAGTGACCCAAGAGGTCTTAAGTGGTGCCCGTGTTTTTTATATACATATAAGGTCGGTTATTTGGAAAACCGACCCTATAGAGTTACATTACAAGGTCGGTTTATTTAAAAAAACCGACCTTAGAGGTCTTAAGTGGTGCTCGCATTTTTTTTAGACATATAAAGTCGGTTATTTGGTAAAACTGACCCTACATGTAGTGACGTTATAACCCATTTCTGTACTAGTGGTGAAAATATATTTTAAACTCTTATGATCTGTGAACACCTAGCATGCCTCACCATAAAGATAGTGACGCCATGTCTTAAGAGCATGAACTACAGTAGCTAACTCCAAATCATGTGTCGGGTAATTCTCCTCATTCTTCTTAAGTTGTCTAGATGCATAAGCCACTACTTTGCCTTCCTACATCAACACACAGCCTAAACCTCTCCTGGAAGCATCACAAAACACTATGTAGCCCTTATCTACCTCAGGCAGGATCAACACTGGTGTTGTAGTCAACCTTTTATTCAAGATCTGAAAACTCTTCTCATAGTTGTCTGACCAGACAAACGGTGCATTCTTTCTCGTTAAACGTGTCAGAGGTGACACTACAACACTAAAGTTCTGAATGAACCTCCTGTAGTAACCTGCCAAACCTAAGAAGCTTCTTATCTTAGTAGGAGTCTTTACTGCTCCCACTGTAGAACAGACTCAACTTTCTTAGGGTCAACACTGACTCCATCTCCTGAGATGACATGTCCAAGAAAAGACACTTCAGCTAACCAGAACTCACACTTACTGAACTTAGCATATAATTAGTGTTGTCTCAACAACTGTAATGCTATCCTCAGATGCTGATCATGTTGCTCATCATCTTTGGAATAAATTAAATTGTCATATATGAAAACCACTATGAACCGATCCAAGAACGGCTTGAAAATTCAGTTCATCATATCCATGAAAGCTGCTGGGGCATTAGTCAGTCCAAATGACATGACCAGAAACTCATAATGCTCGTATCTTGTTCTAAAAGCTGACTTAGGAATATCTGAAGCATTTATCCTCAACTGATGATATCCAGGTCTCAAGTCTATCTTAGAAAAGATTTTCGCTCCACGCAACTGATCAAACAAGTCATCTATACTTGGCAATGTGTACTTATTCTTGATAATGATCTTAATCAACTGTTTGTAGTCTATACATAACCTCATAGTACCATCTTTTTTTCACAAACAAGATTGGAGCTCCCCATGGTGAAGAACTAGGTCAAATGAAACCCTTATCCAGCAATTCATGTAACTGAATCTTGAGTTCCTTCAACTCTGCAGGTGCCATTCTGTAGGCTGGTAGCGCTATAGGTTGACTACCTGGCAACACCTGGATCTCAAAGTCTATCTCTCTTTCAGGAGGTAGACCTAGCAACTCATCTGGGAAAACATTTGGGAACTCACAGACTACTAGCACATCCCATAGACTGCCTATGCTCTTCTCTGCTCTGGTATCTACTACATGTGACAAGAACGCCTCACACCCTTTTTGCAACATCTTATCAGCTACAGCGGCTGATATGATACACGTAGGTAAAACTTTCCTATCTCTAGAAAAGACACAAGAAAATCCACCTTGTTGAAAGACAGCCTCCTTCTTCCAACAGTCGGGTTGTACTCAATACGTCTCTAGGCAATCCATACCCAAGATAACTTGAAAAGAGTTAATATCTAGGAGTATAAGATTAACAGCGATGGTGTAACCACCAAAGGTCAACAAACATCTGGGACAAAACTTCGTCAACACTTTCGGTTCACCTAATGGAACCCTCAACAACAACTCATCCAGTAACTCCTGGGTTAACAGGTTAAGCTCACAAGCTAAAGAACGTTGTATAAATGAGTGAGTAGCACCCAGATCTATCAAAACTGTAACTGAAATGTTGTTAAAGAAAAGCAATTCTCCTATAATTACTTGAGAAGAAATAATACCTTCTTGTGGTGTCAAAGAGAAGAAGCGTCCTGAAGCTCTTCCTCTCCCACGATGTCCCCGTTGTCCTTCCCTAGCACTGGGTGTTGTACCACCTCAGGAACCTGAAGCTACAGAGGAACCGTGTCCTCCAGATGGAGCCTGTCTCGGGACATTCTGGTACTGTGACTGGGAACTCTGTGATGATGACTGGTGTAACTGGAGGCATTTCCTTCTAAAGTGTCCCACCTGTCCACATATATAATAACCCTGAACATCTGCACCCCAACACTGACCAGAGTGTAGCTTCCCACAGATATCACACCTCAATACCTCTTTCCTTGGTAGACCTGTCACTGAGACTGATGATCCAGAAGACCTAGTTGGAGGTGTCCATGTAGACTGTGTATTCCATCTACCGGAGTTAGATCTTCCTCCACTTGATGAAAAACTAGATCCTTGTCTACAAAAATAGCCAAGTCCTCGTCCTATCTTTGAAAAAAAAACCACCACCTCCTCTGTATCCACCACTAATTTTCCCCCTTCTAATAAAGTCTCCAGATCTTTTCTTACTCTCAGTCTGCTTATCAGTATTAACTGACTCTTGTACACGTCTCGCTACTTCTACAAATTCCCCAAAGTTTTCTTTATCTCTTCGAACAATAGCAGAAATTGTGTGTCTAAGCTCTGACCTTAATCCTTCTTGAAATCTTCTACACTTTTCTACATCATTAGGAACAAGTTGCGGATAGAAATTTGCCAACCTTGTGAAATGTGCCTCGCATTCACCAATTGTCATACTTCCTTGTCTGATATTCTGTAGTTGTCTTATTTTCTCACTCAGAAATGTAGGTGGGTAGTACTTAAGATGGAATTCATCAACAAAATCCTTCCAAGTCAGTACCGTGTCCCACCTTTTATCTTCCACTCCACGCCACCAGAGCTCTGCATCACCTTTAAGCAAATAAAATGCGTGATTGATTTGCCTTTCCTCAGACAGCTCCATCAGACGGAACACTTTCTCTAACTGTCTCATCCATTCATCTTCCACTGCAAGGTTTGTAGTTCCATTAAACTCAGTACCTCCAAGTTTCTTAACCAGCTCATAGGATCTCATCATGTCCTTGTTGCTCGAGGTAGAAGATCACTTCTCCATCTTATATTTTTCCCTGGTCTCAAGAAACATCATGTACATCCTTGATGCCTCATCCACATCATCTCCACCACTTGGACCCATCACATGAGGATCAAGTCCAATGTGGCTCACAGCTTGGTCCTCATGACCATGTCCTCTTCCTACTATCTGCAACAGTATAACAGAACACTTACTGTTAGAAAATTGCAGTTAGAAGGAAGACACCTAAGTCCAAATCCTATTAGTCTCTTATCATCCCCTGACCTAGACTTAGAGTAACTACGTACTCAACCTATGCTCTGATACCAAAAATTAACTATGACGCTCCGATCCCCGTACCATCTCTAATGACCCCAGAGATCGGGGAGTCACCCTCGGTAAACCACCCTTAACTTTTTCCTTTCTTAATCACTTAAAAATTGTCTAAAGGAGAATCTCATAATTTGGACAATATTTAAATCTTACTTAAACTTGCAGAAGCAAACTTACTGTTTCTAAATCTTGAAAGATACCTCAGAGTTTAAATAACATATTACATCTTACTTGTGGAATATAAAGTGCAATAGTTAATTGAAAATTAAACAACATATTACATTTCATTCTCACTCTCTCTACCATACCACATGCCCAAGGACCGAAGGGAAAGTACTAGGAGACCTCTAACTAACTACGAACTACCTTCTAAGTACTTGGGTAATATGATCCTTCTGCTTCCTCGTGTTGACGCTGACCTGAAAAATGTTTCAGTAGGTTGGTGAGCTACTGGCTCAGTGAATAGAATTTCACCCAACCATCGCAGATAACTCATTTTATGATTATTAATTGGAATAAAATACAAGATAATACTATATTGAGCATATCTAAGCAATATAATATAAACAACAGGAGATAACAATATTTCATTAAGATAACAACTGCTGCAAGGTTGTATATACGATTAAATAATAGGGAATACTAAAATTTCATTTAAAAGGCAACTGTTGTGAAACTAACTCAAATCTTAATTCTTTAACTTATAAGAAACTATGTGAACCTATATGAACATATTTTATCTTATGACCTAATCATATGTAGTGTACTCTACATATGAAGACTCGTAGGGAACTACGATCCCACCGTACAAGACTTAGCCGACACCCCGGGATAGCTAAGTCTGACTGTTGTCCTGGTCTGCTACAGGAAAATTGGCTCTCTGGCCTTGGCACTCCTATGGTTTCGTAAACTGGACTCCTCCTCTAGGATGAGTACACAAGCGGAGGGTCTGAGACGCTTTGTGGGCCTCAACTTAGTACGCTCTGTGGGTACCTCTGGGTTACCACTGGGACGTCCGGTTCATGTTGGGTAACCTATCTTCTCTTAAGAGACTTCCTCAAGGGCTTCATCTCCACGTGCACTCTATGGGTGCGTTCCGACCCCCGTATACTGGACGCCGCCAGGGTTAGGTTGTTTCATCCCTAAGGCGCAGACCTCTCATAGGGATTCTACGGTGTCAGGGCCCTTAATCTATTATTTTATTATCCTTGAAAAGCTCTTACTACATTGCATCTCTCTCTTACTCATTCTTGCCTTTGGTATCTCAATGGTACCATGTCTATTTACTTGAACTTTACAACATGACATGAATATCATTCTAAATTTGACAGAGCAGTATATTTAAGCATTGCAAATGCTAAGAGATTCAACATATTAAGCATGCAGGCAGATTTCAAGTTCTTAAATAAACTAAATGCATGTCCACTTGTAATTTACTGAGAAATCAACATTATTATGCATGTAGGTAGACTAAAATTCTTAAATAAATAGAATTCAGGTCAACTTGGCACATATACACTGAAATCATACAATTGAACATCATAACGCACTAACAAGAGTTAATTACTCGATATATGAGTAATCGTCAGTAGCACTTGTAAATTATTTGTAATTCCTCAAAAATCAAACACATCAACCCAAGATCAGAGTTGTGCATCACATAACTAAATTAAGAGTTAAATTACTTATTATGGCATGAGTTATTAATATTAATTGAGAATTACAAATAATTTCCTTGGAAAATGTGTCAATTTGTATAGTTATTAAACTACTCGCATTAAGTATAGTAGGGAGCGTGCAACTAGGTTTTCTTGAACGTTATCATGTCATCGTCATTTCTTTGTAATCGTGCATCAATTGAATTACTAAAATAGTGCAGCCTGGGTTTATACCCAAACTGTCCAACTACTAGTAGTGTGCTACTGTTTTCCACTTTTAAACTGAGCAAATTAGGTTTTGCTCAACTATATAATTCCACTAATCCAAATCATACTTAATCGATTAATAATTTGGGTTGGGCAAATGTAAATAAGAAAATGTGAAATTTAACGTCAGGCGACTCTAACACTGCATGGCACCTGGGTATACGTTGTTAACTACGTAAAACACAGATCAAATCGAAATCGTCCATTTCATGGAGTTAATATTTTCTTTGGGGAGTGAGATTCTACTCACCGTGATTCGAGACGTCCGAAAGCACCCTAAAACACGTCTAGAGGCTAGTTTTCGGGCGTCAGCAGGTTGTCTTCAACCTTGGAACTGCCTTGTTTGAACGTGCTCCACGCAATAGGTTGAAGAGGGGCTGAGCTAGGTGCTGAATCGGAGCTAAGTGGTTGTGTATTCTTGCAAGGACCTCAAGGTCAAACTCAAGGACGATGCTTGGTGCTGCTGCTCGCACCCAATCGGCCCCTGGATGTTATTGTAGCAGTTGTTTCTCCTCTTGCAAGATGGGGTGCCACCCCTGTTAAAGTGAAGCACAGGTGGCGCAATGGAGGCGAGGTGTTACGGCTTCTTGTCTAAACCTTAAGGACGGAGTTGGGGCGGTCGTTTGGTGTTGCTGGTCGCGCCCAAGGTGGCTCCTAGCTGCTGCTTTGCACAGCTACTACTACTGATGGCCGCAGGTAGAAGGGCGCCGCCCTAGCTGATGGTTGTGGTTGTGGTTGGGTAAGGTTAGAGGAAGGAAGAAAAAAGGGTGGAGGAAGGTGCTACTGAATCGGAGCCAAGGAGCCAAGGAGCCAAGAATCGCCCCTCAGCTCTCCCTCTCTGCTGCTCTCTGTCGGGTTGGATGGGCACCGCTGTTCAAGCGGTCGTTCTGTTCTATAGGGGAAAAAGGGATAAGGGTGAAAGGGAAAAAGGAAAGAAATAGCTAAATTTTGGAAAAATTACATTCAAGCCCAAAGAAACGTAAAAACGTCATAACTATTTACTCGAATGTCCAAATCAAGCGATTCTTTTTGCAATGTTTAAAGCATGAGGTCCTCTACACCCTCAGAGCAAGAAATCATCCTGATTAACTAGTAACACATGATCAAAGCACTAATTGCATCAGTGAGTACTTAACTCAACTTAATCAACTTAATGATGCACTAAGCGATGTGCTTACTTAACTTAATCATCTTAATGATGTTGTATCCTTAAACTTACTAGTTAGATTTGGAATGGGTCATAACACTAACCCTCTGTTCCAAAATATATTACTAATGATGATGTTGCAGAAGAATTAATTTCTATCCTCAAAGAACTCAACATAACCCAAAAGGAAAAGGAGGTGGCTACTAAAGAAGAAGAAAAAGATGAAGAGAAGAAGGATCCAACTCCCCACTTTGCAAAGAATCATCCTAAAGAGATGATCTTAGGTGACCCCTTTGAAAGAGTGAAGACGCGGGCTGACTTCAACAAAGAACAAGAAAACAAAGCAAGGTTAGTGGATCAAGGCTACTATCAACAGGAAGGTATATATTTTGATGAAACATATGCACATGTAGGTAGACTTGAGTCCATTTGTATGTTGCTTGTTTTTGCTAGTTATAAGAACTTTCTTCTTTAACAAATGGATGTTAAAAGTGTGTTTTTGAATGGTATAATTGAGGAGGAAGTGTATGTTGCTCAACTTCTGGGCTTTGAACATGATAGTTTACCTAACCATGTTTATCTATTACAAAAAACTCTCTATGGACCCAAACAAGCACCTCAAGCGTGGTATGAGAAATTAAAGAAATATTTGTCAGATCATGGGTATATCATGGGAAAACTAGATTCTACTTTGTTTCTCAAACACACATAACAATTTTCTTATTATTCAAATTTATGTTGATGAAATCATTTTTGGCATAACTAATCTTGATATTTGCAATGAGTTTAGTGATCTTATGTAGAGTGAGTTTGAGATGAGCATGATGGGTGAGCTTACTTTCTTCCGCAGCTTTCAAATCAAGCAAACTAAAGATGGAAACTTCATCAATCAAGGCAAGTACACAAGTGAAGTACTTAAGCATTTTGGGATGAAGAACACCAAGCTGATGGATATCCTCATGTCAAACACCGCCAAACTTGATAAAGATGAAGAAGGTGAGAAAGTCGATGAGAATATCTATAGAGGTATGATTGGAAGTTCTTTATTTAACTTCCTCTAGACCTGGCATAATGTTTAATGTTGGCTTATGAGCTCACTTTCAGTCAAATTCTAAGAAATCACATCTTATAGTTGTTAAGAGGATTTTAAGGTACTTAGCCGAAACTCTAAATTTTGGACTATGGTATCCCAAGTCAAGGGACTTTACTCTTACGGCTTATAGTGATGCAGATTACATAGGGTGTTTGATTGATAGAAAGTGCACAAGTGGCACCTGCTTCCTCCTAGGACCATGTTTGGTGTCTTGGTTCTCCAAGAAACAGAGAACAATGACTTTATCAACTACTGAGTCTGAATACATTACAGTTGAGAGTTGTGTTCAAATTCTATGGACGAAGCAAATGCTCCAAGACTTTAACATTCATTTTGATACTTCTCTAATTTATTGTGATAATACTAGTGCAATCAATTTATCTTACAATCCTATATTACATAGTAGAGCCAAGCATATAGAGGTTCCTCGTCATTTTCTTCATGATTACATTACCAAAAATGATATTTATATCACGCATGTTGACACGGAAAATTAGTTGGCGGATATTTTTACTAAACCACTAGCTAGAGAGCAATTTAATTTCATTATATCAACATTGCTTATAACTACTTCAAATGAATCTGATATGCCTTCTAGTTATTTGCTATCTATCCTATATGCTTTGCTCATGTCTTGATCACCTTTTCTTGCTAAAGTGCTAAAATTTCATGTTCTTATGCCTTTTTTTTGCTTGTTTTGGGTATTTTTGCAAATGTTTATTTTATCATCAAATAGTACCCAATGATTAGTGATATGTGCCTAAGAATGTTTAAAATGCAAAATAGACTAGAAAAATAAATTTATTATCAATCAAATGGCTAGAAATAAAGATTTCTAATGATGGATCAGGTTGACCATCGGTCGAGTTGCCAACTCAACCAGTCTGTGGTCGAGGGCTTTTGTAAAAAGCCATTCGACCGAGTTTCCATCTCATAGAACTCAATCGATGGCCGGAATGGATAAAAACTTAAGTATAGTTTGACCGACTTTTCTCCCTCTCAACTAGAGAAAAATCGACTGATTCCCTCTCCAACTCTCTCAAGCTCTCAACCCTAGCCCCAACCTTCCCTTTCTTAGCCCTAGGAAGCCCTTACTTGACCTTCCTAGCTCTCTTGCACATCATCCCTAGGTGTTAGGTCGACTTTTGGTGGTGTTTCTCTCAATATCCTTCTTTCTGCCTCCATGGCTTCCGGTAGGAGAAAGAGAACCGCCCCTTGCGGAGTACCATCCTCCTCCAACTCTCATCTCATTCCCTTTAATGATACCTTCTTTGTCTCCTATGAATCTCTAACTAGGTACAAAGAGCTCCTTCCTAGGAACCTCTTCCCCTTTTGTGCCTTGTTTGAGCCTCGTTCGCGGAGACAAAAGGTAATAGATGAGGTATCTGAGTTGTTGTATGACCATCGCCTCTCTGTCCTGAGTGTCATACGCCAGTGTTATAACAACATCACAAGCACTAAGGCAGCTCATGAATTCTATGCAAATTTTTCATGGAATTACGACACTCTTGTACCCCCTCCTAATACTCAAGTCATTCTTACTTCCATGATTGCTGGTAAGAATTTCAAGATCTCATAAGATACCTTGAATATCTTTTTCTCTGGAAATGAGGTCACTAACACATGGAGGAAGGATTACCCTGAGTATTTTGACCTCCTAGACCCTGAGGCATTCTACAAGCAATATGATATCACTCTCACTGACATATATAATTTTTGAAGAAGCCTCAGTTCCCCTATAGGAAGAAGTCCATTCTACCCTCCTTTGCCTTAGACCCGAAAAATCACATTCTCACTCTGGTAGTCAAGTGCAATATTCACCCCAAGAAAAATCAAATTAAAATTGCAGAAAATACCACATTGATTATGTTTTGCCTTCTAAAGAACATTGGAGTCAAGTGGTCTAGATATGTTCTCCACCACATGATCTGCTTCGACTCTGGGAAGAACACCTGAGGCACTCACCCATCCTACCTAGCCTTGATCTGTGATCTTTTTCAATCTGCCAATGGAAAGTCTCTTTTTCATGATATTCATTACAAACCTGCTCAAAAAAGAGTATGTATCAATGAGACCACACTCAAGAAAATCTTGCATCCATCCTCTTATACCACGCCTGGAGCCTCTACCTCCACCCAGGAACCTCCACCTCCTCAACCATCCCGGCATATTTGTGTCTCGTTCAATGTATCAAATGAAACCCTCATGGGTTACATGATGCATCAGCAGACGTATAACCTTCAAGTTCATGAGCATCTGCATCATGACCTATGTTCTATCATGTCTGCCATGAACCTATCATGTGTTCATCCTTATCCTACCTACTAGTCCTACCCATGTGGTGATTATGCATCTTATGCATATAATCACTTTTACCCAGTCCCTCCACCTACTGCTTTTATTGCTACACCCTCTGCTGCTGGTGGATCTATCCTTGGAGTGCTACCTCTCCCTGTTGGTCCTCTAGATACCTTGCTTGCAGAACTTGGCACCTCTGCTCCCACTTTTCCTCAAGCCCAAGAGTTGTATGACCTTAGTATGTCTTGGGTTGAGCATAATGCCATCTAGTCCAGTCGTGGTTTTGATCCTTCTGTTGATGAGGAGATGCCCGACCAGGTTGATGAGGAAGTTGTTGCTGATGAGGAGGCATATGAGGATAATGGCAAGGATGGTTCTGATGATTCTGATGATGCCTTTTTTAGTACATCTGGTGATGAAGGTAAAGTTGTTGCCTCTGTTGCACCTTCAGATGGAGATGATGACTACGCACCTAAAGCTTCTGATGATGATGGCGATGATGATGACCCTCCAAACTTAGATAGCTTAGACGTTTAGATGTTTTATTTTTTAGTATTTAGATGTTGATCATATATATCTTTTTAGACTATTTTGTACTTAAAACATTTGGGCACATTATCTGAGTTGTACTATTCTATATCATCATGTTGTTTTCATCGTTTTGGCTTGTAGTTTCTTTGAGACATGCTCATGTGTTGTTTTCTTAACCTTTTGTATCATAACTCTATGTATATTCTATCATGTGAGTTAATGGTATGCTTTCCATATTTTGATTATGATACTAGTTGTTTGTTTCTCTCTCATCTATGTTTGATGTGTGTTATGTGGTTACATGTTTTATCTTGTGGTCAAATATTTTGATTGTGCTTAGAGAAGACCCATTTTTGTGCTCTTCTACCTCCTTTCTTTTTTATAATGCCAAAAGGGTGAGAGAAGTTCAATGTTGTGAAGCTCAATCGTATTGCTTTTATTGTCTATGTGATCCTCTTCTTGTCTAAATATATGTTTTATAAGGTGACTTGCTAAAGGACCATGTAATATACATGTTATATAGATCTGTGTAGAAAGACTAACTATGTAGGTAAGAGTGAGCATAAATTGAGGGGGAGCAATTCACATTGTTCAAATTATGAATCCCCTTGCAATCCACAAGGCTAAGGTATAACTTTACATATCCTTTTCAATATGTTGAGGAATGGTTTTTTATTGTCAAAAAAGGGGTGCTTGAGAGTTGTACATTGTCTATATTTTGATAATGACTTAACCATTCTATTCATATGTATCTAATATGTTTGTTTAAGATTGATTCCAGGCTTTATATATGTGAAAAAGATCAAATTACACAAGCCCTAGCTTGTCTAAGTTCAAGTCAAAAGCAATACAGATGTGCAATTTAGGAAATCACTCCAAAACACACCTTAGAATAATTTTGTAATAACTTGTATTGATGGTATGACTTGTAATTAATATGAGAAAAAAATCAGGGACACTTAAGTCCAACGTTTGATCACTCAAAAATTATTTTGAAATTTTGTTACAACAACTTTGTCGATCGAGTTTGGATCTCGACCGGCCAGTAATGGATTTTTGGAAATGAATCAATTGGTCGAGTTGTACACTTACAAAACTCGACCGACCGACTCACTGGCCAAAACTGATTTTGATTCATCGATCGAGTTTTTCCAGGACAAACTCGATCGATAGTTTGAAAATTAACTTTTTCAGTTAGTGGATCGGTCGAGTTATCTTTATTGAAACTTGACCAAATGTACTGTACGGAAAATGCAGAAAAAATAATTCCAACTGTTGGAGAGTTGTTAAAAATGAAAATAAATCCATTACAAGTTGTAAAACAGTTAATTTTTGTTCTTAAGTGATCTCACACTCAAAGGAACACCCCCAATTATAAATAGTACATGTTGGAGTTCATTCATACTATCCTTGGTCTTTGTTATAGTTGAGTGTGCTACAACGCTTTGAGTCCCTTTCTCTCTCTCATTTACAAAACATTTCGTGATTATGAGTGAGTTAGGCATGTTGTAAGAGAGCTACCTCCATGTTATCTTATAAAGTTCTCAATCCTTCCATGTTTCCAATACCTTTTCTCAAATAGCAAAGGTTGAAGTGATCTTCTCGGAGTGAAAGAGGAGTTGTTCTTCTTCTTCAAGGTTGAAGGTGTGAAGTGTTGGCTAAATTGGACATTATTATAATCCCTTTATTTCGATGATGACAAACATTTCATTCTTGTGGATCTAACGTGCTACTTGAGTGTTGTAGGAATTAGGTAGATGACAAACTACTTGGAAGATCTATATGCTCAAATGGCTTTAATTCATGATTGTAATCAAATGTAAAAACATGTACAAGATATATAATGTACAAGTACTTAGACATCATGTAAATCAAGCGTTCGATCTTCCCTAGCCAATCACTACACTTAGATAGGTCATCTCCTAAAATCATGTCACAACTGCACACTCATACACACACTTGGTACTTGGTTTAAAACATTAAAACAGGGTTAATCTCGGTCGACAAAATTCTCGACTGAGACACTCTCAGTCGACAAACTCTTCGACCGAGAATGACCCTGGTAGCCGTTAGACACAGCAGACAAGGTAGTTGGGAGTTAGATTAGAACGTTATATACACTTACTCCAGACAGTCCCTCGGTCGAAAAGTCCTCGACCGAGAAGGACTCTCGGTCGATAATTCTTCGACCGAGATGAGTTTTGTCTGCACTTTTCAGAGTTAATTAACTAGTCATTGCTAAAGCAACTAATGGTTACCTAACAGCTAGTTAAGCACTAAGAATCCCCTAGAAAGTGTCTAGAACGTCCTTAAGCATCCATAGGCCATTCCTATAAATAGGACAAGCCATAGGACACCCAAAGAACACTTGTGCTACACTTGAGCATTCATACTTGCATCGGCAATTCATTCTTGTGAGCAATTGAGCAATTCCAACATTGGTTATACATTTCCATTGTTCTAAATTCGTGTCCTATAGGCTAGCATCTCCTACCCACCACACTTACACTTCCATACACATTGGTTAGGAGATCAAAATGCTAGATATAGGAAATCAAGCCTTGTGCTACAACGGTATTGTAATTTCTATTTTTCCTTCTTGTTCATTTATATCTTTTGTACTCTCCTTGCTATTCCTAGGGTTGGAGGCTGCGGATTGGAGAGGGTTTGACTTCTCATGTGGATAAGGTCTTCTCGGTGGAGAAGGTGGACTTTGGACTACTTCAAGAAGGTTGTCTCAACGGGAAGCTACTTCAAGAGGAAGGCTACTTCAAGGGGAGCTTGAGGTTACTTCAAGGAAGGTTGTTTCGAGGTTGGTGAGACTACTTCTAGGTGAAGGTTGTCCGAAGGATTTGGTGAAAGTGTTGTAATTTTATGTAACATCCGTACGAGGTAATAAAATTAAATACTTTCAAAATCTCGGTTGGGTAAGCAACCGGGTAGTGGATTGACTGCCTTAGTATTTGCTAAGGTTGGAACCACTTTAAATCCTTGTCCCCTTGTCCAATATTTTTCTGGTTACTTAATTTGGTTGAATTATTATTAAAATATCATAAAACCCTATTCACCCCCCCCCCCTCTAGTGGTTTTTCAATTGGTATCAGAGTAGGGCTTCAAGGAACTCTAACAAAGTCTTGAAGAATGGGTGACGGGGTACTCAACAACCTCAACCTAGAAGGGACACTCGTGGCAAGACCTCCATCTTTTGATGGCACTAACTACACCTACTGGAAAAGGAGGATGCAATTCTACTTCCAAGGAATTAGCTGGGATCTATGGAGAATGGTATCAAATCCATATGAATTCCCTCAAACAGAGTATGCAACTTGGGATGCTAATACGGTAAGATCATCCCAAATGAATGCAAAAGCTGTAAGTATACTCTATTGTTCAATTTCTGTTAGTGAATTCAATAGAATATCAAATTGTGAAACGGCATATGAAATATGGCATAGACTCACCATAACATATGAAGGAATTGTTCAAGTTAAGAACTCTAAAATTGGAATGCTTGAGCAAAAATTTGAACAGTTTCGTATGGATCAAAATGAGTCTATTAGTGAAATGTATGTAAAATTTTCTTCTATTGTAAATGGTTTGAATGCTTTAGGCAAAGTAATCGTTGAAGAAGATCAAGTATAAAAAATCCTTAGGTCTCTTCCTCCCAAATACAAGCCCAAGGTGACTGCTATTGAAGAAGCAAATGATCTCACCTGGCTAAGGATGAAATAACTTATTGGCAACCTAGAAGCACATGAGGCAACTTTAGAAGAGGAAGAAAGACAAGAATGTGAACTTCAACAAGGGAAAAAGAAGGACATTGCATTCAAAGCATCAACCAAGATTAGTCATGACACAAGTGAAGATGATAGTGAAGAAGAAACTCTCATTGTAAACGGTAAGCAGTATAAAAGTTTTAAAACTAACAAAACTTCTAGTGTTTCTTCTTCCAGGTGCTTTGAATGTGGCAAAAAGGGACACATGTAAGGTGATTGTCCAAAACATAAGAAAGGGAAGAAATCATCTCACAAAAAGAAAGAAAGAGCATATAAAGCTGCATGGGATGATTCAAGTGATGATAGTGATGATGGAAAAGAAGAAGTAGAATGTCTTATTGCTACAACAAATGAAGAAGAAGAAGAAGAGGTAAGTCTTTTTTATCTACCAAAAGAAGATCTAATTGCTAGTCTTCAAGATACACATGAGAAATATATTGAGTGCAAGAAGAAATTTAAGAAATCAAATAAAGAGTTACATGCTAAACTTCTTGCTCTCACATCTGAAAATGAAGATCTCAAAAGGGGTATTGAAGATTATGATATTAAGCTTAAATCTGTAGAAGCAAATTGCAATCTTCTTTCCCTAGAAAAGTTAAACTTGCAAACTCAAGTAAATGATCTTCAAAGACACTCTATTTTGTGTACACATCTAGATTATGATATTATTGTGAAAGAAAGATATTCTTTATTATCTAATCTAGATCAAGCAAAATTAGATATCAAGAAGAAAATGGATGAGATTATGAAGTTACAACAAAAAGTGAGTAGCTTGAGTAACAATAATATTCTTGATAATATCTTAAATGATTCTTATCGTCAAATTGGAAGGAGAGGACTAGGTTATAAGACTAAGGGAAAATCTTATCAAAAACCTAGTTGGAGAAGGACACAAGTGCTAGAGAATCAATCCATGTATGTACCCAAGAACAACTCAACTCCTAGAAAGAGAAATGAGATTGACTCTATTAGTTGGCATTATTGCTTGTGTCTTGGACACTACTCTTTTTCATGGCCATACAAGAAAAGGAATGATGATCTAGCTTGGGTTTTTAAAACTTAGAGGTTTAAATTTGACTAGTTGAGATTTGACCTAAACTGATTCTTGATATACAAATGTCATATCTCAACACAATTGAGCTTTCACTTTCATATTCTTATTTTACTTAAACACTTACTGAAAACAGTTCTGAAACAGTACAGAAACTTTCTCAGTCGAGAAACTATTCGACCGAGAACATTGTCGGTCGACAAATAGTCGACCGAACATGTTACTGTTTTCAAGTTCTGCTGAACCTATTTTCAATTAATTCAGTTTGCTATCAATTTGTTATTAATGATTCATTTAATATGAAAATCAAGAATAAATCTTGGAGACCATCTTTGAAACAAGACATATTGATCGTTTTGCATCATGAATTAAGATATAACATTATGAATATAAAATCCTTAAATATATTGCAAAAGTGTTATATGAAGATTGATTTTGAACAAACCTTATCCATTGATTGAAAAAGTTAATTAAGCATGTTCAGTTACATGGTTTGTCTTAAAATTAAAAAACTTAAGAACCTGAATGAGATTATTTTGGTTTATTCTCTAAATAGTTTGGTTTAAAACTGAAATTATGAACCATGTTGGTTTAATCAACGAAATTCCTATTTTATCATAGTCCACATAGTTTATCCTAAATATTTCTTGGTCTATCTATATAGGAACCATGTGTATTCAAATTTAAATGGTCATAATCATTGTATTTCATGAAATTACATGCTTCTATCTTAATCATTGTATTATGGATATGCTTCTATTGTTCTATCATAATCATTGTGCCATGATCATTATGTTTCATTGGTTTGTCTAAAATAATCTTTGATCTATATAAACCATGAATGGATATTGTTTTTTATCATTATGATTCAGCTCATATGAAGATGCCATTTTTCATAAACAATAAAAATCCATGACATAAATGCATTTTAAATTAAAAATCTGCAGAAATTATACTTCACATATAAGTGTTCAAATTGAAAATCTGCAGAAATTGCCTCTTGGTTGAAATCAAATTTGACCAAGGGGCGCTATGGTCGAAGTCAAGGTCGACCTAAAATAAGCTTGACAAAATATTTATTTGTACATCATTTTACTGCACTTAATCTTAGTATCTTGATTCAAAATGTGTTTATCATATTGAAAATATAATTTTAGTGCATAACTCTCATAAAAGGTCAACTTATTATGATCAAATATTGATTGTGACCTTAGAATCCTTAAATCATCTTGACTATAAGATTAAGGGGGAGCTCACACAAATTATCTTGATTATAAGATTAAGAAGCTTACAAAACTTTGTGAACATCATTTGAAGTTTGTTATGACCTTAGTATTTTTAATCTTAGTTATGAAAATAAAGTAATATATAAATTTCATGAATGTGATATATATCTTGTTCTTAATGGAATTCTCTAAACAAATCAGGGTTTAACATCCCGTGCTTTTGGTTAGAGACACTTTTCATGTACTCTAAGCTTAAAGGATTCTCATATCATTTTCAGGGCTTAACATCCCTTGTAAAATGGGTGAGAAATCAATACACATATGCCATGAACTTAAAAGGAACTCATATCATTTAAAGGCTTAACATCTTTTGCAAATGATTGAGAAATAAATTGTGGCTAAATTTAAAATTAATTGGTTTGCATTAATCCCTTGATTTTAAATTGAATATCTCTTTAAGGGGGAGCATAGCATAAAATTAAGGGGGAGGGGAATAAAAAGCCATACTAAATGATTATCTTGGATATCTTTTTGAAATGACAAAGGGGGAGAAATAATATAAAATCAAAAACACAAAAATAAAATGAGTTTCATAATATCTCGGCCAGCACCCACATGCAAAACAATAATGGCTACAAAAGGTAAACTTCAGGTATGAAAGTCATATGATTTATATTTCCTTATTTTATATTTAGGAAATGTTTGTCATCTTCAAAAAGGGGGAGATTGTTGGCTAAATTGGACATTATTATAATCCCTTTGTTTCGATGATAACAAATATTTCATTCTTGTGGATCTAACGTGCTACTTGAGTGTTGCAGGAATTAGGTGGATGACAAACTACTTGGAAGATCTATATGCTCAAATGGCTTTAATTCATGATTGTAATCAAATGTAAAAACTTGTACAAGATATATAATGTACAAGTACTTAGACATCATGTAAATCAAGTGTTAGATCTTCCCTAGCCAATCACTACACTTAGATAGGTCATCTCCTAAAATAGTGTCACAACTGCACACTCATACACACACTTGGTATTTAGTTTAAAACATTAAAACGGAGTTAATCTCGGTCGACAAAATTCTCGGCCGAGACACTCTCGGTCGACAAACTCTTCGACCGAGAATGACCTTGGTAGCCGTTAGACACAGCAGACAAGGTAGTTGGGAGTTGGATTAGAACATTATATACACTTGCTCTAGACAGTCCCTCGATCGACAAGTCCTCGACCGAGAAGGACTCTCAATCGACAATTCTTCGACCAAGATGAGTTTTGTCTGCACTTTTCAGAGTTAATTAACTAGCCATTGCTAAAGCAACTAATGGTTGCCTAACGGCTAGTTAAGCACTAAGAACCCCCTAGAAAGTGTCTAGAACGTCCTTAAGCATCCATAGGCCATTCCTATAAATAGGACAAGCCATAGGACACCCAAAGAACACTTGTGCTACACTTGAGCATTCATACTTGCATCGGCAATTCATTCTTGTGAGCAATTGAGCAATTCCAACATTGGTTATACATTTCGATTGCTCTAAATTCGTGTCTTATAGGCTAGCATATCCTACCCACCACACTTACACTTCCATACACATTGGTTAGGAGATCAAAACGCTTGATATAGGAAATCAAGCCTTGTGCTACAACGGTATTGTAATTTCTATTTTTCCTTCTTGTTCCTTTATATCTTTTGTACTCTCCTTGCTACTCCTAGGGTTAGAGGCTGCGGATTGGAGAGGGTTTTACTTCTCAGGTGGAGAAGGGTCTTCTCGGTGGAGAAGGTGGACTTTGGACTACTTCAAGAAGGTTGTCTCAATGGGAAGCTACTTCAAGAGGAAGGCTACTTCAAGGGGAGCTTGAGGTTACTTCAAAGAAGGCTGCTTCGAGGTTGGTGAGACTACTTCTAGGTGAAGGTGGTCTGAAGGATTTGGTGAAAGTGTTGTAATTTTATGTAACATCCTTGCGAGGTAATAAAATTAAATACTTTTAAAATCCCGGTTGGGTAAGCAACCGAGTAGTGGATTGATTGCCTTAGTATTTGTTAAGGTTGGAACCACTCTAAATCCTTGTCCCCTTGTCCAATATTTTTGTGGTTGCTTAATTTGGTTGAATTATTATTAAAATATCATAAAACCCTATTCACCCCCCCCTCTAGTGGTTTTTCATGAAGATCTTCTCCAAGTGAAGGAGAAGGACAAGGCGGAAGATTCAAAAAGAGTGGATAATTCTTTTAAGGTCAAAGACTTTATGCAAGTGTGGGTAAGTCCTTGGTGAAGGCTGAAGACATCTTGATCAAATGGGTAAGTCCTTGTGTAGGTGAAAGACTCTAGTCTTGAATAGGTAAGTCCTTAGATGTATGGTGGTCTTCTTGTATCTCTTATAATGAAATATAAGTATACATGGGTTGTAAAGTCCTAGAAGTTGACCTCTCTAGGTAATGAATTGACAGTCTTCTACTTTGAAGATTGGAACCACTCTAACCACCTTGTCTAAGTGCTTATTTCAATCTCTCTAATCCTTGTTATGCTTATTTAGATAGGACTTCAAATTGAGCTTAAGCATTTGGTTTCAATTGATATAATTTGAAAGTCTAACTATTCCTATGAGAATTTTGAAGCTCTCCCCCCTCTAGAGCCCTAGATCCAACACATGTCTTTAGTCAGTGTTTATGATTATCACTTCCACATATAGCCAAAAACATGAAATCAAATCGTTACGTTTGTAACCTTACTGAATTAGCCCTAGACCCGCTCTTTTTTACTACAAACCCCAAGCGTAGCATATATATTTGGCTGCCACTTCACCATATATAACAATATATATACACATATATATGTATATATATAGAGAGAGAGAGAGGCTAGAATACACTCGAGTGTACATATTGCACGAATGCACTCAAGTGTGTTTGCATATCAAGACTGTTTTTTTATAAAATGTAAACCATTGACCTTCATTGTTACACTATAATTAGGCTACATGTAAATTTTGAGCTCATTTGGATGAGTATAAGTCAATTCATCTGAGGGCAACAAAATCGACACGCGAAACTAATTTGAAATGCATAATTTTTACGGTCTTCATAACATGACATGTAAATGTCCAAATGGGCTCAAATTTTATATATGAACTATTCACAAGATGTTTAAGAAGTTCAACGGATTAGATTTTTTGAAGAAAAAAATTGCATCAAAAAATCTAATCTGTTGATCGTCTTAAACATCTTGTGAATAGCTCATATATAAAATGTGAGCCCATTTGGACATTTACAAGTCATGTTATGAAGACCGCAAAAATTATGCATTTCAAATTAGTTCCGCGCGTCGATTTTGTTATCCTAAGATGAATTGACTTTTATCATCCAAATGAGCTCAAAATTTACATGTAGCCTAATTATAGTGTAACAACGAAAGTCCATGGTTTACATTTTGCAAAAAAATAGTCTTGATATGCAAAAACCACTAGTGTATAGCGTGTGATTTGTACACTCGAGTGTATTCTAGCCTCTCTCTCTCTCTCTCTCTCTATATATATATATATATATATATATATATATATATATATATATGCCCATCTTTAATACTCGTGCGAGTATCTACCCGCCCCCATTTCAGTTACTTTTCTTCAAGTTGGTTACTTTTGACATGTAGAGGGTTACTTTGCCTTGCAAATTGTTGAGTTTCATGCATAGATAGTACAGCACATTTTAAAGCATGATTACATATATATCTATTGTGTATTTTGTACGAGATTACTTTTTTAGTCGTATAGTTACTTTTTTATCAACATAATTACTTTTTTTGATAGCAAAACTACTTTTCTGGTCAGAATAGTTATTTTTTTTACTGCCAGGTAACGAAATCCAAACTACCCGCGCAGGTATTATATATATATATATATATATATATATATATATATATATATATATATATAAAACTATAGAGTTCGAAGCTTCAGTTGATTTTATTATTATTATTAATATATATATATATATATATATATATATATATATATATATATATATATATTAATAATAATAATAAAATCAACTGAAGCTTCGAACTCTATAGTTTTACTATAGAATAATCTCAAATTCTAAATTGTTTTATACGGCAGTTATTTGGTAAATCACTTCGCCCAACACTTTGCCCTAATTAACTTGTAACGAATCTCATTAGATGTTGCTTAACATAGATCCTATTTTCAACTAAATTGTTAGACATCATTCGCCAATTTCAATTGTGTGCAGTCGAAGTTAGTATCCCACTGGTTACTTAGTGCGCAAGAAAGTTATATATAGGTTAAATAAAGCGTATAGAAACCTGAATATACATAATGTAACCGCTAAACACGTGTATTTATCCATCTTTCTTGTTAAAAAAAAGTTCTTCATACACTATCTGTACTTTCTAAATCATATCCATACAGAAACGTCGAAGAAAACATAATTAAATAGTACACTGCACTATGGTAGACCATACACTATACACGTAGCCAACTAAGTTCTTTTCTCCTACGCACGAGTTGTGTTCATAACAGAAAAATGTATTAGACAGCTCTGCATCCAAGTTTAGTAATAAAACAAGTAACAAAAGAATTGTATCGCTGCTGGTTGCAGTTCCTGAGAAAAATTGAGATGTAGCTATCTTCCACACCCTTTGATTCTGTTAAGCACAGAACAAATACATCTAAATCTAAGTTAAGTAGTGCTGGTACCATTGTCGTAAGGAATTCTGCTCTTCCCGGTAATTCCTCAAACTTGAACTACAGAACATCATGACAATGGATACAGAAATGGCTAAGAATGCTGTCAACAAGACTGCCAGGTTCAGGAACCAAAGCAGATGTCACACTGTTCCAGAAATGAAATGTGGTGGACTGTACTAAGATTCTTCTCAAGAGTGACTTGTGTTCCTCTTGTTCAGTTTCGTTAGTTGGAATAGTGAAATATCTGAAACCAAGCGTAAAAATTAAATATGTTAAGAAAGCAACTCAGCCGAAGTAAGATGAATACTCCAAATTCTAACCAAAGCGGGGATTTTCTTAAAACACCACAAGAAATACCTTCTATTTGAAAACCCAAAGTTACACAAACAATACTATTTCCCAGTGGATAATGGGAACAAAATTCAAGTGTTTACCTTGTTATATCTAGAGAATTTATTGGGATAAATGTAAAGGAATCCTCTATCTTCAGGCCTAGTTTGTCAATGGAGTTGTTCCTGCTAAGCCTCTTAACAACCCTAGTCAAAAGTTCAGCTCCATTCCATCTCAATCTTGTTTCATCGTAAGTGGAATAGTACTCAGACATGCACTCCATTATAAAAGGGCTGCAAAAATATCGACAGAATTTTAGATTAGACCTGAAACGTAATATTTACTAGAGATAAAGGCCATGATCCGTTATTCTGCAATCAAATATTCTACATAACTAGCCAAGAAGACGTCTAGAAATAGCTGATGCCTATGAGAGATTATACTTAGAAGATTCTGGAGCCCTTCAGTCTCTGGAAGAGTTCGAAACTTAATCGGGCAGTTTGAGATGCTTAAATCATAAGGACCTACTAAACAGATCCAATGAAATTATACATAATATAAATAAGATTAACTACCTATACTAACTATAGATAGGGAAAGAGTTGTTTATTCAGTGAGTAAAAATGTGTACATGGTACTCTCTTATATAGCTAGAGAGTTAAGACATACATACAAGCAGGCAATATGGGACTAATACAAAAGAACATAACACTGTAGAAACAGAAAATAACACCGTATTTCTATACTCCCCCTCAAGCTGGAGCGTAGATGTCGAATAAGCCCAGCTTGTCAATCAGAGTCTGGAAGCGAGCTTTAGGTAGAACTTTAGTGAAGATGTCTGCAAGCTGCTTCTCAGTACTGAGATATGGAGTGCAGATGTGTCCAGATAGAACTTTCTCCCGAACAAAATGGCAGTCAACCTCAATATGCTTGGTTCTTTCATGGAAGGTGGGGTTGCTCGCAATGAAAATGGACGCCTTATTGTCGCAGAACATAGGAATAGGGCTAGAAGATGTGATATCAAATTCGTTCAGAAGGCCACGGACCCACAAGAGCTCACATGCAGTATGAGCCATAGCTCTATATTCTGCCTCCGCACTTGACCGGGCAACAACTGTCTGCTTTTTGTTGCGCCAAGTAACCAGATTTCCTCCCACCAAAGTGCAATATCCAGATGCAGATTTTCTGTCAGATCGACTTCCTACATAGTCAGAATCAGAAAAACCAGATAAATTGCAGTGGCCATGTTTTTTGTACAGAAGACCTTTCCCTGGAGAGCTTTTGAGATATCGTAAGATGTGACAGATAGCATCCCAGTGGCATTGCCGGGGTTTATCAAGATACCGACTTATGAAACCTACAGCAGCTGCCAGATCAGCTCTAGTGACAGTCAAATAAATAAGTTTGTCAACCAGTCTCCTGAACTGGTGGCGATCAACATAAGGAGGGGAAGTATCATCATCCCAATTCATATTGGGATCCAGAGTGTTGGCTGGCTTGCAGCCCAGCATACCAGTCTCTTGCAAGAGATCAAGAACATATTTTCTCTGTGACAAGCATAGTCCTGCAGAAGATCTAGCAACCTCAATACCTAGAAAATATCGTAGTTTCCCTAGGTCTTTGGTGATGAAGTGTTGTGCTAAATGTTGTTTGGTTGCCTGTATCCCTGCACTGTCACTTCCAGATAAGACAATATCATCAACATATACAATAAGTATGACAAGTCCTGCTGCAGTTTTACGAATAAACACAGAATGATCAGATTGTGAACGCCGAAAGCCAAAGGTAATCAAGATCTGATTGAGCTTGTCAAACCATGCTCGTGGACTTTGTTTCAGACCATATATCTCCTTTCTGAGTTTGCAGATTTTAGAAGCAGACTCCCCCTGAGCAACAAAACCCGGAGGTTGCTCCATGTAGACCTCCTCCTGTAGATCTCCATAGAGAAAAGCGTTTTTGACATCAAGTTGATACAAAGGCCAGTCTTTATTCACAGCAACAGATATCAGAATACGGACAGAATTTAAGCGGACGACTGGAGAAAATGTTTCAAAATAATCAACCTCATATGTTTGAGTATATCCTTTTGCAACTAATCTGGCTTTCAGGCGTTCAATGGTACCGTCCGGTTGGTATTTCATAGTAAAAATCCAGCGGCATCCAACAGTTTGGCACGAAGAAGGACGATCAACCAGATCCCAAGTCTGTTGATCACAAAGTGCATGCATTTCTTGCTCCATAGCATGTTTCCAGGCAGGATGGCAAAGTGCCTCTTTAGCTGATTTAGGAATTGTCATAGCAAACAAAGCAGAAGTAAAACAAGCAAAGCTACCACAGAGATTGTCAGACGAACAGAAATTACTGATAGGATGTTGAGTACAGGAGTGAACGCCTTTCCGTAAACTGATAGGAAGATCCAGGTCAGAAAATACCTCAGTGGACGGTGGATCATCCGCAGACGCAGGATTTGGTTCGGTCGGGGCTTCAGAAGCAGTAATGTTCTTTGACCTGCGCCGATAGACTTGCAATGGGCGTTCTTGAGGCACATCATGAGCATGAGGTTCTTCAACAACTATAGGTAATGGAGTGGGAGCCATAATGTCATCCGACAATTTTGCACCAGCAGTAGAAAAATAAGGCATATGCTCAAAAAAGGTCACATCCGCACTAACCAACCATTGTTTTTTGATAGGATCAAAACAGCGGTAACCTTTCTGAGTACAGGAGTATCCCAAAAACACACATTTGACTGAGCGAGCATCAAGTTTAGTGAGGCCAGGACGAAGAATTTTCACAAAACAAGTACTCCCAAAAATGCGAGGCAGAGAAAATAAGGGTTTATCAGGAAACAAAATAGTATATGGGGCCTGATTTTTCAGAACAGAGGAAGGCATGTGATTGATAAGATAGCATGCAGTAGAGACAGCTTCAGGCCAGAAGTGTTGGGGTACTTTATAGTGTAGAAGGGTGCGAGCAACCTCAAGAAGATGGCGGTTTTTTCGTTCAGCAACGCCATTTTGTTGAGGGGTGTAAAGGCAACAAGTCTGATGTATGGTTCCACGGTCAGCACAAAAAGATGTAACAGATTGTTGCATGAATTCCAGAGCATTATCAGTACGAAAAATTTTAATGGGTCGATTAAATTGTGTGAATTTCAGCAAAGAAGGTGTGAATGGTATCTAACACAGTATCCCGACCTTTAAGAAAAAACAACCATGTGGTGCGAGAATAATCATCAATAAAGGTCATAAAATACTTCACACCAGAGTGACTGGATACAGAGCATGGTCCCCAAATATCAGCATGAACCAAGTCAAAGATTTCTTTAGAGGCAATAATTTTCTTAGCTGGAAAAATTCGAGTTTGTTTGCCCAAAACACAAGTTTCACATGAAAAATTATTCTCAGATAAAGTAGGAAATAAATGTCTTAATTTGGCAGCAGATGGATGACCCAGGCGAAAGTGCCACTGTAATCCTGTCACTGAAGTAGAAAGCAGAGCCGCAGCAGTAGGAGGTCCATCCAAGTAATACAGCCCATCTGGTCCTTCACGGCCCGAACCAATCCTCGTCTTCGTGCGGAGATCCTTCAAAACACAGCCAGAAGGATCAAATTTAATAGAGCACTTGAGTTGTTTAATCATCTTACTGACTGACAATAAATTAAAAGGAAACTTTGGAATATATAAAACAGAATTCAAGTGCAATTTTGGTGACAGCGGAACTGTGCCAGTGCCATGAACAGCAGTTTTGGACCCATTTGCAACAGTAACAGAAGTTATAGGAGCAGTTTTATTGAGACTCGAAAAAAGGTGAAGATCACCAGCCATATGAGTGGATGCACCCGAGTCAATGCACCATTGTTTGTTACCAGATGATGGAGAAGCAAGCATGGCAGAAGGTCCGGAAGTAGACGAGGATGGCATCTGCGCAAGACGTTCCTGGAACATCTTTTCGAACTCTGAACGTAACCAGTCGGTGTTTGCTGGAGCAGTAGGAGTGTCAGTAGTAGAGTCGACAGCAGGTTCTGTAGCAACCTGGTTAGCCCAAGCTGGCTTGTCGTGCTTAATCCAACAACGATCTTCAGTGTGATTGTCCCGGCCACACCAGTTGCAGTAGCGAGGGCCGGGAGGAGCACCACGTCCAGAAGAGCCTCGGCCTCCTGAGGGAGGAGGACGACCACCACGGCCACGGCCAGAATCAGCAGAGCGAGCAATAAGTGCAAGCTGCTCAACAACAGAAGTGGGAGTCATGGATGGTAGACGTTGGACTCTTTTGAGAACATCCCGAAGAGTCGGTAGCGGGTTGCTGGATAGTATCTGGTCAACCACACCAGAAAAGGAGGCAGGAAGTGCAGCCAAGAACTCCACCAGTTGCAGTTCGTTGCGTTATTTTTGAGCAATTTTGATGTCCGCCGTCAAAGGGTGGTAGAGTTCAAATTCATTCCACAGTGCCGAGCATTGGTTGTAGAAGTCATCAATAGAAGTGTCAGTGGAGAACTCCTTTTTCGCCAAGGTTTTGAAGATCTCAAAAACGCGCTTTGGATTCTCCTGATGGGAATAAACATGGGACAGTTGATCCCACATAGCCTTCGCATCATGAAGGCAGAGCAGATATTGGCTAATACGAGGCTCGGTACTGTTGAGGATCCAAGACATGACGCCGGAATCATCCTTGGACCACTGCGCATAACTTTGTCTGATTTTGTCATCTGAATCAGCAGTAGGAGCAACAGGAGGCTCAGCCGTAAGATGGTGATACCGGCCTTGTGTTTTGACATATAGCACAAAGGATGCCGACCAGAGATGGTAGTTGGAGCCACCGTCGAGTTTCACTGTGGTGACGCAAAGAGACCGGGGAGGCTCAGGGAAAGCCATGGCAGAAGCGGTCGGC
Source organism: Alisma plantago-aquatica (assembly GCA_963693085.1). Lineage (NCBI taxonomy): Eukaryota > Viridiplantae > Streptophyta > Magnoliopsida > Alismatales > Alismataceae > Alisma > Alisma plantago-aquatica. Next base: position 1,132,635,828 of record OY856410.1, read on the forward strand.
GCAGAAGTAGATCAGAGAAAAAAACCCACAAAGGGCAGATAACAGCAGCAGAGATCTGACGTGTCAGATCAGAAGGCCCGTATCGAGCAGAATATGCATATAGAAACCTACGCCGTCATGAGGAAAACTCAACGTTCCAACATGAGACGCAGGCAGAGAGAACGGTGAGACGGAGAGACTCTCAACTTAACCAGCCAGTGGGTGTCCGAATGTAGATCCGACGAGCACCCGAACGTAGACCGAAATGAGAGGTAAAAACCAGTGGCAGCCGGCCGGAAGCGGAGGAACCCAAAGACGGGAGAAGGTTGTGCGGTGGTGGTTTGTGGAGGAGAGGAGGCGGCGGCGTGAAAGGATAGGAGGAGGGGGAAGGGTCGGCGGCGGGTGGAGGGGAGAAGGAGGGGGCGGCAGGGGAGGGCGGCACCTGGGGAAGGTGGCGGTGGGCAGCGGTGGAAGAGGGGGGTGGGGGGGTTGGCGGCGGGCGGGTGGGGGGGGCGACGGGCTTACGTCATGGGTGGGCTTATGGGTGGGGAAAAGGGTAACCTGCTCTTTACCATATAGATAGGGAAAGAGTTGTTTATTCAATGAGTAAAAAGGTGTACATGGTACTCTCTTATATAGCCATAGAGAGTTAAGACATACATACAAGCAGGCAATATGGGACTAATACAAAAGAACATAACACAGTAGAAACAGAAAATAACACAGTATTTCTATACTAACCAATCAACAAAAAAAACATTAACTAACTATTTCTAATAATTATGGATGTAAAGTTCCGTAAAACTGTAAATTGCTACTAAATAGTTTTTATTACATTGCTATCAACTATTTTAGGACACCAACTATAGTTTGCAAACTGTAAAACAAAAGAAACTTAACCAGTACGTGATATTAAACCATGACTGAGTTAATGCCATGTAGTCTTGTATAGACCTCGGAATACTTGGAACCAGATTTACTGCTTTTTTTGTTCATGATTACAGTTATTAATGGAGGTCAAGTTCTAGCTTATAGTTCAATGATGTGCCTATATTCCAGTTAACTATCAAACTAGCATGAGTTAGCAACTATATGACCCTATTTGGTTAGAAAGTCAAGTTACAATCTAGTTGTCTTTGCGTTTCCTGACAAGGCCTTGAATAGATCTGGAGCAGAGAATTGGATCAAATGGGCCTTTTTTCCCTGTACTTTGAGGTATACTATAATTGTCTGGCATCGTAATTTGCAGTCAACCATAATGTATATTGATTGTAGGAGATTCTAATTTGACTTGCTATTCTTTCTCTAACTAGTTAGTAGAAGAACTAACTATCGTAGGTAATTGCTGAGAGAGCAGTGACATGTTCCAGAAAAATACCAAATGAATATTCAAAGACTTGTGTTGCTATAAAAGATACATTGTTATTTCCTTCGTGTCATTATTCTTTTTGTAACCCGTTATTGGAAGAATTGATTATTATAGGTGTGCAGAATTATATCAATGGGCCTGCTTACCCTACACACACTACTATTTTATGGCTGTGGTACAATGAATCCTAGCATCTTCTAAATATATTCTCCCCCTAGATGTTTCTGACCAGGTTTATAAGGATCTTGTAACTGTAATTCACAAATCGAGGAAGTCGACTCTCTCGTCACCATCAGCAAACTAAATAGCCTTCAGTAGCTTTCAAACTCTAATTCTCCTTCCAGGGCCGGGGTTATAGAACTGCTAAAGGACTGTACTATGGCGGTGCCGACTCCAGGAAGAGAATCGGCGGCTCTTCCCTCTCTCTGCTTCAAGGAGCATCTTTCCCACAGGAAAATCAACTCCCTAGCACCCTCGAGGAGGGATCTCTCCCTCTCCCAGAGCCTAGAGTGACCCCTTCACCTTCTCCAGGTTGCCACCATCAGCTGCGGCCCAATCTCATCACGTGGGCAGCTCTCTACTGGCGCCCTAGGCCTACCTCCTCTCCCCCAATCATCCTTTTGGGCCAAATGGCCGGCATAGAGAAGCATCAGCCATCGTAGGCCAAGAGAGTCTAAATAGACACGGACACAGCATCCAAAAAACATAGGACACAGCACTGGACTATATACACACACACACACACACACACACACACTCAAGTAGTGTTTACATATCTAGACCGTTTATTTGGCAAATCCAAACCATTGATATTCATTATTAGAACAAATACATACTACATGCAAAATTTGAACTCATTTGGATTTTTTTAATTCACTCTTCTATGACCTATAAAAATCGATGCACGAAACTAATTTGAGTTGCATCATTTTTGTCTCCTTTAGATGCATCACCTATAAGTGTTCAAATGATCTCAAATTTTATATGTAGTATGTTCATAAGATATCTAAAAAGATCAACAGTTTAGATTTTTATAATAAATGTTGCATGATGGGAAACGACTTGAGTGTATTCAATTTCTGCTACACTCGAGTGTATTCTAGCCAAACTATATACATGTATATACATACATATATATATATATATATATATATATAGAGAGAGAGAGAGAGAGGCAAGAATACACTCAAGTGTATTCCAGCCCCAATACAACTAAGTTTTTAACCGTTGGATAGTAAATCAGATCGCACCTTGAAACACACTCACCCCACTAGACTTAACGACCTTGGAGCTCCGTGAACGGTGACTGACCCTCCCTATTCACACGTACTCTCTATCATCTCTCTCCCTTCCTCTCTCTCTTTTCGCAATACCCCTCTCACCAGATCTCCCTCCTCTCGGCAGCCTTTGCTCTCGCTCCTTCTCCCTCCTCTCGACAGCATAGCCATCTTTCCCTCCCGTCCCACTCCTTCGTACGGAGCAGTCGTAAACCAACAATCCTTGAAGAAAGCCAACGGAAAAACAAGACAATGCTGACTCGATGTTGGGTTCCACAATGCAAATCACGACAGCGAAGACCTCTCAAGTTTGTCTCTTCATCAATTTAGTAATTCTAACTCATATCACATAATTCCCATTTGTTATATCATAATGATAGACTCAATTGTTTCCATGAATGCAATCTCGTACAGAAATTTCACCACGACCTCCAACCAACACCGTCTTCATGTACGGAACAAGCATTTCTCGCCAAGGCACGCCATTATCAATCAGCTACGAGAACCATGAACGAAGACCGTACGAACAAACAATACCCAACAATAATGGCATACCAATAGTGTTACATCTCCACGGAAGCCCCACCCGCCATAGAGCGACGACAACGCACTGGCATGGTACACCTTCTAGGAGACAAGCACAATATATGGTCTCGGTCCGTCTACATCTACCTAAACGTCCTTCCACCTGCCAACATGTGGTACTATGACCATGCCTTGGAGCTCACACAGGCCAACCTCCCAGCTAATCCTTGCTTCTCATCGTCGTCTGTAGCGATCTCCCAGTCACCTACTGTGGAAGTCAGCACCATGATGACAGAGTAGACTAGCCTTTGCGGCATCAGTCGGATGATGCGACTCATGGTACAACTACAAGCAACTTGTGGTGGCACGAATTTGTCCTATCATCCCGCAGTCACCTCAAGAGCTCCACTATCGTTAGAAGTTGGGAGTTGACTCCTTCGTTAGCGCGTCAGGGGCGAGCAGGTATAGGCCAGCAGCAACCGTCCTTGGCCCTACGAATGCCACCTCCTGCTCGAACGAGGTGGCTGACGTTGCGACAATACTGCTCGCAACTGAGGCGCCGTTGTAATCTTCTGCTTTTGGCTTTGGCCCTCTCTGTATCTAATCCCGCTGATTCTGAGGGGTCTCTCTCGGCCCATCGGTGGTCCTGTTATGCTTCTTTTGATTTTTCTCTGCCCCTGCTCGTCTAGATTTATTTAAGTCGCTCCACCTGAAACGGGAACTATAAACAGGGCCAGAACAACACAATGAGGAGGAATCGGAGCATGATCCTCTGGACCCGCTCTTCGACCTGCAATACGTCGACCCGCTCTTCGACCCCACATCGTCATCATCGACCGCAGCTTCAATAGGGACGGGTCATTGTGCATGAACGCCACACAAACGGTCCTGTCGGGGCACCCGCAGCACTTCGACGAGGCCATGGTCTTCAATGGCAAGGCATGGCCATACCTCAACGTCAAGAAGAGGAAGTACATGTTCCTTGATGTGTGCAATGTGCAATAAATTGTAGACGTGGTGTACCCGTTGTCGACAAGAACATTGGCGGGGACATTTAGTGCAATGGGAAGTACCTACCCGTCGAGCAACTAGTGCCAAGAGCAACAGCAGGCCGTTAAGAATTAGGACCTGCCACCTTCCGCCATGTCGTGTGAAATCAATGCCAGAACCCGGAAGGAAAGGGGCAATTGGAGAGACAATGGTTGTGTTGGGCGTGAAGAGGCAAGAGAGGAGAAGTGAATCACTTAGAGAGAGAGAGAGATGGTGACTCAGGGTCGAGTGGGGTCAGTTGCTTATACAGACTTCACGGATGTTGAGTCCGGTTGGTAGCGGGCTGTGAGTATATATTTCTTAAAATTGTCTGATCTAAATCTAATGGTTAAAAGCTTAGTTGTATTGGGGCTGGAATACACTTGAGTGTATTCTAGCCTCTCTCTCTCTCTCTCTCTCTCTCTCTCTCTCTCTATATATATATATATATATATATATATATATATATATAGAGAGAGAGAGAGAGAGAGATATAGAGAGAGAGAGTCAGGCTAGAATACACTCGAGTGTATAGATCGCACGAATACACTCAAGTGTGTTTGCATATCAAGACTATTTTTTGCAAAATGTAAACATTGATCTTCACCGTCATACTATAACTAGGCTACATACAAATTTTGAGCCCATTTGGATGAGTGTACACTCATCCAAGGGCAACAAAATCGACGCATGAAACTAATTTGAAATGCATAATTTTTGCAGTCTTTATAACATGACCTATAAATGTCCAAATGTGCTCAAATTTTGCGTATGAGCTATTCACAAGATGTTAAGAAGATCAACGGATTAGATTTTTAAAAAAAATATTGCATCATGAAAAACTACTTGAGTGTATTCTGCTCCGAATACACTCGAGTGTATTCTAGCCTGACTCTATATATATATATATATATATATATATATATATATACACACATTGTAGAGTATTTCATGACCTATAATATGTTAAATGTATTAGCACACAAAGTGATCTAAATATCACTATGAAATCCAACCAACAGTCAACACATAACATTATATCCACAAGTCCAAGGAAGAAAATTTCTGATTTCGACGCTGTTTAGATGACAACAAAAGCAGAAATTTTGACAAATTTTGATACATGTCTTCATGGTGTTTTGACGGCCAAAGGAACAAATTAATGAGTGAGATGTTACCAGCACAATCTACTAGTATACATTTACTCAAATATGCAATAATATTTTGTATTGGATATGTTGGTGGGGGGGGGGGTCTCATGAGTGAGTGAAGAAAGTTGAACTGATTCGATGGGGTCGATGGGTATTTTGATGTCAAATGCCATAGTGAAATGAATATATTATGGCATTATAGTTTGCAAGCACAATATATAGACTTAAAGACACAAATTCATGCAAAAATAATATGGTCTGGTATGGTAGGACCTCTAGGTGGGATGACAGGTTGTACAGAAGCAATGTTGTGAGTGAGTATTAACTATTAAGGAACTCAACTTACTACAAGTCTACAACAAATATATAAAGTAATAAACAATACAACTTCAATTAAAACTTACTAGTTACTACAAGTCTAAATACAAGTTTATGAATTAGAAACATAGAAACATACGGTAATAGTCATACTCTGATACTCATACTGTCATACATAATTGTAGAACACTCCATACCTACACTAGCTGAAGCTTCAGTATTGTGGTGGTTGTTGTCCTCCTCATGTCCTTGTTGTCCAAACATAACATGATTAATCTGATCTACATAATCCTTTCAGCTCATATGGTGCCCTATCAGTGAATTGAAAAACGGCCTGAGCGGCCGATTAATCGGCCCAGCACCCAGGCCGTTTAAATTTGGCCAAAATCGCTGGTTAATCGTTTGAATTTAATCACCCATTTTTTCCAGCTTTTTGCCCACTTTTTCGTTTTTTTTTCCTTTTTTGGCCGCTTTGTCCCTTTTTTAAAAAAAATCTGATGTACACCTGTACATTACGTAAACTATATGGTCTCAAGTATTATTGACTATAATATATTAAACTTATATACATTAAATATTCTATGATAAGCGACTTTGTATGTAACTCGGGATAATAGAGTACTGCTGTAAAGTGTAATTTATACTAGTAAATTATGTGTAACTATTATCTAATTTAGAATGCATAGTTTAACTAAATGTACTGTTGGATGTATGACTAATACATGATATGCACATATAACAATAAGTTAGTAAGGTATCCAATAATTAGTCTATCTTTTACTGCTTAGTTATGTAAACATGTGATGCAAAAAAAATTCTGTATCATGTATGTGGGGTGTTTTATCCATGTCAAGTCTATTCTTTACTATATTATGGCAATAATTATTGTCTTATAGCTATCTTATAACTAAGCAGTAAAAAAAATTTAACGTTTTTTAAAACATTGGTGCCTATACACGCGGTTATATATCTCAACATGGTCTATATATACTTGATCATACACAAATTGCAACATCCCATGTTTTGGATAAAATTCCTCAAGTGCTTTCTCCTGATCGACAATACTAGTACTAGGAAGTCTAGGTGGCAATGATGATGGTGCAGCTGGATCTGTCAACGGTGTATAAGCAACACCAGATTCACCACCATAATCATAGCCATAGGAACCAAAATGGAAAACATAACAACCACCAGCACCTTCAGCAAGGAAAACATAACTACCAACAACAATATAAGAACGATATCCACAAGGAGTATAAGCAACACCGGATTCACTACCATAGTCATAGGAACCAGAAGGTTGTAGCGCTGATGAGGGTTGTTGCTGTGAAGGCCCAAATCCAAAAATACTACCAGCAAGAGTAGAGAATGTTTCCTTATCGGAAATACTCAAAGTCCTTATTGAGTCAGTGAAGTCAGAATAATAACCAACTTTGGTATTAAGGAGCTGGTGAACCAGGTGGACTTGAATTGGTAGTGCACCACCATACACTCTTTGTGGCATTGCGTTTCCTTCTTTGAAATGTCCCTTGAGCCATTGGATATTGAATTTGAGTAGGCTTAGGTGGTGCAATTTCATCCCCTAGAGCAATGAGATAACGGTGGTCATCATCTTGATTTGGAAATCCTTCCCATCCTTCATTGCCGCCGCCACCACCTCCACCTCCATGACGATTGTCACTAGCGTTGTCGCTCTTGTCATCATAACTTTTTGAAGTAGACTTCGATGACGAGTTGTTGGAACCAACAGCAGTAGGAGTAGGTGCAGCACTAACTATAGCACCAATCTCAGCATTCACGACACTTACAATTTTCATGTCATCATTTAAATGATCATCCTCTTCCTCAAGTTTTTGAACGGGGCATGCAGCCATTTAGTGATTCTTGTTGATCTTCAAGACGAGCAGCTTCAAAAGTTCCTTCAATGGTTGCATCCGGCATACCACTAGATCCATCTAAAACTAGGGCACCACTAATCTCATTGATCCATTCTTGCAATGAATCTTCTTTATAATCATTGTCGGCACCAAAGGTGTACTGTTGTAACCTGAATTTTCATGCATTTGTTTTACTTGTATGCAATTTCAGTATTAAGGTGATATTGAAAACCCTGGATTTCTATGCCTTTGTTTAGCAATTTGGTTCATGAATGCAAATTCTCCAAATTAAAGGAATTCCGTGCTTTTATCTGATTTCAATAATACATTAAGAATCGATGAGTAGAAATATGAAGAAATCCCCAATAATCTAGAAGCTTCCAAGAGTATCAAATAATTGAAATTTTTAATCCATGGAAATACCTAGTTTTCTTGTATATCAAGTTGAGGGCAACCAACGAACTTCGTTGGGCCCCATCTTTAACCCAACGTGGGATAATGACTAGTTAGGGATTATTGTCAAGTTTGAGTGGATATTAATCTTATATGTGACCTAGGTGATTAAATTAAGTAATAACTTAGAAGGCAGGGAAAGGATATTTATCTTCTGTATTTTATTATCAAATTTTCACACGCCTACATAATGTCAAGATAGGATTCCCGCAAAATCATTGGATATTTCATATTTCTATAAGTCTCTAAATTTTTCTTAAGTTTTAACCAAATTAGGAATAATCCTAGGAAAATCAGACTTAAAATAAATGTAAATATATCATCCTGCCTAAGTCTGGTAATGCGGGACTTAGTTGTGTAATAAAAGGATGCGGGCATCGCCTAGCTCCGTCACATGGAGATCCAACAACAGCCGCATCGTCTCGTACCTCAGATCTGGAGTCCCACCCGACTCAGTCTCTACCGTCGACTCGATCTCTCTCGATTCTCAACCGTTTTCCCTCAAATCAGTTCCATTGGCTAGAGACGATAACGAATCCAACTAGATAGCCTCATACTTCATCATCGCCTTTTATGATAACATCTAAATCACTGGCAACCTAGAGAGTTAGGCTAGGCATCGCCACCTCTATACAACACTCCGTCCTATATAAAGGGTGCCATTGGCTTCTCTGGACCCCACCCCCACACCACAAACCTACTGGCAATTGGTCACCAGGCGTCCCCGATACCTCTGCTTAGTTATCCACCCATCTTCGGTGAACCCTATCATCGCCTCGATGCTCCAAAGCATCGCAGGCCAATTGATTTAGCCAGAAGCACCGAGGGGAGGTCCTGAAGCCAACCGGCTTGTTAAGAAGTCGCGACAGAGGCCCAGTTCCCTCTTCCCAATTCTTGACGTCTGGAGCTTGAAGACCTTCACAGAAATCACGCCTCAGGCCACTGTAGAACCTCACAAGTGGCAGAACACCTTCATCAGACCCTCGGCAAGCTATTCCAAGCTTCAGGTTGCCATGAATTGAGGTATATCATCTTTTTCCTTCTTCGTTCATTCCCTGCTATTTAAGCCCCCAACATCCTTGGTTGACCACCTCCGCCGTCATGCTATGGCTGGCTGGCTTCGGCAACACCTAGCGAAGATAGTGAAGCCTTCAGCCAAGATTGCCAAGCCCCCAGCAACAGAGTCAATTATGGGTTGACCCCATAGCCACAAATTCGGTATTCGAGATATGTTCGGTTGAGTTGAAAAGTTTGGAATTCGACTATTATGCGGGAAAATTGGGTAAAAAGCGGTCAACATACGGTAAAAGTACGATCAACTATTTGTGAAAAAGTCGAGAAAAAATCTGAGGATATATACATATATCGCATGCAGATGTATGTATATATATGTTTTCCACATATATGTACATATATATTGCATACATATATCTATAACTATTACTTACATATACATATACATGCATTACATACAAACATACACATATGCATGGACATACACACAGACACATATATACGTTCAAACTAAGTTAGGGTCTTAATCAGTATAATACGGGAAAAGAACATAAAAAACGGGGGGGGGGGGGGGGGGGGATTAAACGTGATTCATTCGCGAAAAATACCGGAATGATACGTAATAATTTGGGAATTGGGGTTTATTCGAGAGTTTGATACGTCTAGGGAAATGTTTGTCTTTTAAACACGACTTTTTAAAAAAGTCAAGAATATATTGTGACTATGGTTGACCCCATGGCCGTCTCCTAGCTTGGGCTGGTGCGGGAGGAACAAATCCAAAGGGAATTTGACTGATATGCCCTTGATTCGCTTGACACAAAAGGCACAACATATGGGTAAATTGATCATATTCTTATATTTAAATCTGGTTATGTTACATGTGGATAATTATTTATCCAGGTGATGTGTCAGCGCCCGGTTGGTTGATCATACATTAATTTGTAATAAATCTAGAAATTAGAGGGTAACTCCATTCATATCATATCATATCATATATATATATATATATATATATATATATAGAGAGAGAGAGAGAGTCAGGCTAGAATGCACTCAAGTGTACAGATCGCACGAATACACTCAAGTGTGTTTGCATATCAAGAATATTTTTTTTGTAAAACGTAAATCATTGATCTTCACTGTCATACTATAACTAGACTATATACAAATTTTGAGCCCATTTGGATGAGTGTAAGTCACTCATCCAAGGGCAACAAAATGGGCGTGCAAAACTAATTTGAAATGCATAATTTTTACGGTCTTTATAGCATGGCCTATAAATGTCCAAATGTGCTCAAATTTTGTATATGAGCTATTCACAAGATGTTTAAGAGGATCAACGGATTAGATTTTTGAAAAAAAATATTGCATCATGAAAAACTACTTGAGTGTTCTTCTCCGAATACACTCAAGTGTATTCTAGCCTGACTCTCTCTCTCTCTCTCTCTCTCTCTCTCTCTCTCTATATATATATATATATATATATATATATATATATATCTGTGTGTGTGTGTGAAAATGATCAGAAAATGTGTAGAATCCAATAAAATAGGTTTCAAGGCCTCATTCTATCTCGATTCAAAAAGATATGAGAATTGTGTACTTAAATGATACCGAATACATGTAACCTTAAGTTGATGAAATTAATGTCTATATCTTGTTTAGTTAATCTTGATATATGAACTCTAAACTAAGTCGATCATGAAATATAATAAGATACAATCTAAGATTTAGGGTTTCATAATAGGTCGAATTAAGGTTTCTAAACCTTAGAGCCTTAATATGTAACATTTAAGATTTAGGATATCTACCCTTGTTAGAGTGTCTATTTACTTAAGTGGTTTAGTCTATTTTACTTAAGTTTTGTTTAGTCTATTTGTAATATGGGCCCAATTATGCATTGGCCCATTAGGGTTTGTCATGTGTCAATATGCTTCCCCTTATCCTATTTATAGGAAAGGGTGACTGCCTCCTATCAATAAGAAAAATTCACGAGGGGATTTCTCCAATCCATATTTTTTTTCACAACCCTGATCCGACCCAAAACCATGACCGAGACCCAAGTCAGATCTAAGTATCATTTTGAGAAAATAAAAGCAATACCATGGTCTTAAACCCTAATTAAAGTTGATTGTTTGATTAGTTGACTGGTTGAACCTATTTGTTTGGATCTTACTTTTGAAGAAAAGTACGTGGTTATTCTATGGGTAACCGCATTATCGAAGATGTATTGCAAACTAAATTGTTGGATGCTTATTTACTTCTTGTTCACTTTAAACCCCTACGTGTGCATACAATTGTTTTGTGTTCGGTTATATAATTGTATTATCTATGTTATTGTTGTAACATTACTATGTATAGACGTATTATCTATATTAGTACTGTAAGTTTGTAACATACACATTTTTATATATTTTACACTAGTATTGTGATTTCAAAGTCATAATAAGCAATATTTTGTATACCTATGGCTATATAACTCTATTGCCTAATTTTATGTTACCGTACAACATATTGTACATATATATTACTAGAAACGCCATAGAAATATTATTAAACTACACAAAATCAACTTTACACTATTGCATGGGTTTAAATATGTATAAAAGTTCAAAGATATAAGATCAGGTAGGTATATATTTGTGTAATTTCTATAAAATATACACAAACTAAAGCATCCGCTTTTCAAAAAAGCCCCCGCTTAAACGCCCGCTTGGCGCTTAAGCAGCTACAATGTCCCGTCTACTCGCCGCCTGCTTCGCTCTTTGTGAAACATTGGTGAATAGAATGAATTCCCTTCTATTCACTATCATTCCTCCGCAAGTTGAATCTCAGTCTATTTTCGTGGGACTTTACAAGGCCATTATACTTATCTAGCTAAGGGTTTATTGATCATGAGAGGCATTGATATGTCAATGAGGTATTTGAATCACTTTCATCATTCTGCACCATTGATGTTTTTAATGTCCAAATACACAGAAGTCAAATATTTGATAGGCTATAGATGGATAAGCTTTTGAATGAAATTAAAATTTGGTTAATTTTCCCGATGAGAAATTACTTAGTAAAGAGTTTGCTTTGTGCATCTAGAATTTATAGAAAATAGCAAAATAATTGCTTGAATGTAAGATGTGGCGTGGATTGACAACTAAAATAGTAAAAATAGGCAAAATAAGAATCAAAAAGTCAAAACACCCCACTCTGTAGTGTTTATGGTTGATCAATTTATAAGGAATATAACTATATAAATGGATTATATGTATACATATTTCACTGAACTTTTGTTACCTGGTCACAACTTCCGTGATTAGAAGCTCTTGGAATGTACTGCAAGTTTCATTTGTAAAGATGCTTGAAGTGCTATTTTTCACTATAGTTTCTATACTTTGATAACAAAAATAATAATGTATTTTATCAAACATCCATAAGATATTCCATTTTCAAAAGATTCAACAATGTTCTAAACTCACGGCCAAAGTTGAGTCCAAGTTGATCAAGACTACATACCAAGTCAAATATATGTAGAGATAAAAGAAAAGGAGACTAGGGATGCCATTGTCTTCGTCTAAGACTATGAATGTATAGAAAATAAAACAAACAAAACAATGTGTGCATCCCAAAAGATAGTCACAAATACATAACCAATGTTGAAGGAGGACCTCCCTCAAAAATATAATAAACAAACCTTTTGTGTTCCCAAAAAAACTATAAAGAGATAACTCTTAACAACAAGTGTTTAGCAAGGTTGTCTGGGCTCCTAGGTGGTGTATCATGCCACTGAGGCACCAAGGCCTAGGTGGCCGAGGCATTTTTAATATGTGTATGTGTGTGTGTTATGTGTGTGTGGGGTCTCAACGAATCCAAGGTACGCCAACATTACACCCAGCATGACCAATATTAGACTTCATTTGACCTGAATCAGACCTAAATGAGACTCACCAAGGCTTAGGCAGCCAAGGCATTATATATATATATATATATATATATATATATATATATATATATATATATATATATATATATAGAGAGAGAGAGAGAGAGAGTCAGGCTAGAATACACTCGAGTGTATCCGGAGCGGAATACACTCAAGTAGTTTTTCATGATGCAATATTGTTTTTGAAAATCTAATCCATTGATCTTATTAAACATCTCATGAACAACTCATACACAATTTGAGCACATTTGGATATGTATAGCTCATGTTATGAAGACCGCAAAAATTATACATTTCAAATTAGTTTCGCGCGTCGATTTTGTTGCCCTTGGATGAGTGACTTACACTCATCCAAATGGGCTCAAAATTTGTATGTAGCCTAGTTATAGTATGACGGTGAAGATCAACGGTTTACATTTTGCAAAACATAGTCTTGATATGCAAACACACTTGAGTGTATTCGTGCGATCCGTACACTCGAGTGTATTCTAGCCTGACTCTATATATATAATATATATATATATATATATATATCAAAGGGATTGGTTACCCTCCCCCACTGGTATGGTTCCGAGACCGGCGCGCGGAGAGGCACCAGAGAGAGGCGGTTGTTTCTTCTTCTTCTCAACATCGACTTCGTGAACCCATCAGGCATGAGAATATGATCAAGGCCAATTCTTTTCTGCCTGCATAAGGGGCAGGACAAAACCTCCACAACAAGTGAACTGTGTGGACGTAAGGAAAATGTGTGAAATTCAACTCCACGTGATTACATGTGCCTTAACTTCTCATATGGCCTACCGTTGACCTCTTCCCCCTGCATTGACGCTAGGCCGGCATGTAGAAGGGTCTACACATATTTCCCCTCTCCTCACGAGCAACTGTGGTGATAGCTTCCAATTCTTTAGCCTTTGGAGATACCCATTCATTGCTTTTGAATGTATGGTCCACAGATTGTGCCTGAAGTAAAACCAGCAATGGAGTGTCGTGGTGTGTGAAGGGTTTTTGTACCTGCAAAAACACCTGCCAAACTATCTATTTTGATTGTTACAAGCATCGGCCGTCCAAATATGAATATGTTGATACCTCATTCCTCGTTCTCAACTGAGTTAATTTGTATGTTGTACATTCAAAATGGACAGTCCTCAACAAAGTTAATTATTTTCCCTTGCCAAGTTCTGGATCTGGATAGCATACTCACATCGCAAATAAATTTTCATGTCATGACAGAATATTTAATGAAACAAGAAATGAATTCATGTTTGGTTCAATGTTCATGTGATGCAATCATAATTCAGCGCATCATTCTTTGAATAATTAATCTATAAGATACAAAGCTAGCACGAATATAGCTACAAATACTTAATGCAAAGGAGCAATCCAATATATACCGATACTCAAGTCTAAGATTTCATACAAGAAGTCAACAACAGTCAGCTTACTTTTAGCCCCAAGAGCCTAATCCACATTAAATTGCATCCGTTACACCATGCTTGCACATCTTGTTAGTAGTCTGCATCATCCATTGCATTAGCAGTCAACCACCGATCTGACTTTATGGCCAAAGAACCAGTGTGTTTTTCTAGTTGTCCATAAGATTAGGAATCAGTCACAAATAGGTACCCATGAGCTCCTTGGAGCTTGCCGTCGTGACTGGGTGACTGGGCATGTGTGTGATTAATTGGTGAAGGTGATCGGAGTTGGTGTATTACTCCTCCCTACAGACTACAGTGCAATTGCTTAATTTGAGGACGCATCCCACGCCAGAGAGCAGACTTGTATGGGGATGAATTAGCAGTGCATCTTGGCGAGACATTCCTGTACTGTGGGGTTTGCGATCCACTATGGTTGCCGACGAGTTAGTGGTAGTGCAGATCCGTACTTACACAGAATCATAGATGTGGCCAACAGTAGAATCTGGGTGATCAGCAAAACTGCAGAGGAGAAGTTCAACGCACGGGACGGACAATACATGGAGGTGGGACGGACAATATATATATATATATATATATATATATATATATATATATAGAGAGAGAGAGAGAGAGAGTCAAGTTAGAATACACTCGAGTGCACCGGAGACAAAATACACTCAAGTTGTTTTCCATCATGCAATTTTTATTTTGAAAATCTAAACCATTGACAGTCTTAAATATCATATGAACATACTACATATAAAATTTGAGCTCATTTGGAAACTTATAGGTCATGCATCTTGTTAAAGAGTATATATTAGCCCATTTAGTTAATAGGTTAATTAGTTAGTGGGCCTTTAGTGTCTCGGCCCGTTTAGATTACTTGTGTCCTAAGTCTCAGGGTTTCTCTCTTGCTCCTATATATTGGACAGGGTTGTACCTCTTTTATCTAAACGAATCAATTCAATTCAATATTCTTTCACATGGTATCAGAGCGATGAACAGTACGCGGCATGAACAGTAATTCCGGCGTGAACAGTACGAAGTGAATAGTAACTCCTAGAGAGAACATCGGAGGGGGTGTCTCCGCCTACGGGCGGGCACCGCCATTCCATGGCTTAGGCCGGCTGCCCGCCAGGCATATCCCGACCTCCATGGCTCATCCTCCTCTTTCTTAATTGATCTAATCTTCTTTACGTACGCCGGCGTCATCCTTCCCGGCTATCTCCTATCTATCTATCCATCCGCCGCCGCATCATCCCACCGCCACATCACGCAGTCGCCGTATCCAGCAACAGTGTCGTCGCAATCGCCGCCAGACGCAACAATCAGTACCGCCGGCCAGGCCAGCAGTCGTCGCTGCCTGCCCATGCGCTGCCAATGACCGTCGGCCCTACGCCTTGTGTCGTCAGCGCACGGCTATCTGCGCCACCGCCAACAGCAGCAAGCAGCCATCGCCGCTGAAGCAGTAGCCACTGTTGTTGCCATCATATTCGCCCAACCAGCTTCATCTCCGTTTCCATCGTCTATCCAGCCTTCGTCGTAGCTAATGGAGAAGCTTCGCACATGGCTCCGCCTGTAGCCTCATGGCCTGTAATATCTTCGGAGCCGCGCAGGAGCCCGTTATCATCTTCTCCGCTATGGCCAAGTCCTATGGTAGTCGTTCATCATCTTGTCGCCGCTGAAATTCAGCAACAACATCAAAACAACCATTGTCACCATCATCCAGGCCCCCTGGTTTCTGCTCCATCATGTTGCCACTGACATCCATTATCCATTGCCATCATTGTTGAGTCCTCGCTGTTGTTGCCCCAACGCCATCACCGATCCCTAGCCAAAGCACTCCATCATATTCAACCATGCCATCACCCCCTAATCAGTTTGTCTTCTCCCAAGTATGAGTCACGTCCTCCTCTATATATATTTTTTTACTGCCCTCGGCTTCTCTATCCCAATTGATATTCGGATCTATCTTTGGATAATCGGATCCAATTTGAAGCCTAAACGGATTTTTCGGGGGGACTCCATCCCCGCACCCCCAGATTTGTTTTCCTAACGGGCCAAACAAATCCCTTTTTCGGGTCTGGATTAGATCCATTTAGTTTTCTACCCGGATCTTACATTGACCCATTTAGCATGTTCTCTCCAGTTATCGGTTTCATTCTCCACATATTACACATCTCCATATCACAAATTCCTCTCAAATCCACCAATTCCTTTCCCACCCACCCATCATGTGTGTATCCCTTTTTCCACGTGCGGGGGTCATATATCCATTTCTCCACACCAAACACTCACTCTCATCGTATTTGGTGTGCGGGGGGAAAGGGATAGAGAGGAGAGGAAGAGATAAGAAGAGAGATAGTGTGAGAGAGTATATGTATGAGAGAGAGAGTATGAGAAGAGATGATATATGTATTCAGGCTACATATTCCAGGTTATCTTCATGGAGCTTCATTCAGCACACCTATTCTCCACTTTCAGACAGCATTATCACTCTTGCTGCTTTCTTAAGAGATAGATAGGTGCTTCTTCAGACTTCTCAGAAGCTCAGCAATTTCTAGCCTGCCAAGTCTACATCTGTAAGGTTGATTCATCCAGTTTTATCGTCACCGAGCTATCACGTCTTCTTCGAGATTGGAGTTGCATTTGTTGTATTAGCATCGTCTTCCGTTGATCTTCTTGGGACTTTCCTTGATGGATGATATCTCTTTTCCTGGCAAGCGCCCAAGGTTCATGCGACAGAGTTATGGTATCTGCATCGTATCACCAGCATATCGTATGTTCGTGTTCGTGTTCGTGCCACGTTATACACGTCTTCCCAGACAATTCAAAGACACCACTACTGCTACATCATCATTGCAGATCTGATCTGCGTTCGTGCCGTGTTAAGTACGTATTCTACTGAAGTTGTCATAGTCATGGTATTGATGATCGTCTGCTCCAAGTGGCAAATTACTGCTGCAGTATTCAGGTTCCATTTCAGATATTCTTCATTTCAGATGCACTCCAAAAGACCTTCATAAGAGCTCGAGGATCTCCAGCCTGCAGAATACAATTTCAAAGAAAAGAGGCGCCATTGTATGATTCAGGGGGAGTATTGTTTAAGGGGGAGTATCAATCTTTTGTATGGGGAGTGATATTTATCTTTTATCATTTCTATCTTTTCTTTTATTGAGTCCTGTAACTCCAAGCTTGGACGTGTTTCACCCATGATCCAGCTTGAGGAGGAGTGTTAAAGAGTATATATTAGCCTATTTAGTTAATAGGTTAATTAGTTAGTGGGCCTTTAGTGTCTCAGCCCGTTTAGATTACTTGTGTCCTTAGTCTCAGGGTTTCTCCCTTGCTCATATATATAGGACAGGGTTGTACCTCTTTTATCTAACCGAATCAGTTCAATTCAATATTCCTTCACACATCGAAAGGCAAAAAAAATTATACAATTCAAATTAGTTTTGTACGTCAGTGTTGTTAGTCATGAAAGAGTGACTTAGAAAATTCCAAATGAGCTCAAACTTTGCATGTAGCATGTAGTTGTTATAACAATGAAAATCAACGGTTTGGATTTGTCAAAAGAATGTCTAGATATGCAAACACCACTTGAGTGTACGGTGCGATCTGTACACTCGAGTGTATTCTAGCCTGACTCTCTCTCTCTCTCTCTCTCTCTCTCTATATATATATATATATATATATATATATAGAGAGAGAGAGAGAAGAGAGTTAAGCTAGAATACACTCGATGTACAGGAGACGCTATACACCTCAATCGTTTCCCATTGTGAAGCAATTATTTTGGAAATCTAAACCGTTGATCTTCTTAAGTATCTTGAAAACATACTATATAATAAATTTGAGCTCTTAGACACTTATAGGTCATGCATCTAAAAGATAAAAAATCATGCATTTCAAATTAGTTATGTGTGTCGATTTTGTTGTCCTTGAATGAGTGGCTTACACTCATCCAAATAAGCTAAAATTTGTATGTGGTCTATATTATTACAACAATGAAGAAGATTAGATTTTGAAATATATGGTCTAGATAGGCAAGCACCATTGGGGTGTATGGTGTGATCTGTACACTCAAGTTTATTCTAGCCTGACTATATATATATATAGCGCACACACACACATATATATGTGTGTGTGTGCGCGCGTGCTTGCATTGTGTGTGTGTGTGCTTCCATTATGTGTGTGTGCGCGCGGGCGTGAAGAGACCAAGGGATGAGATTTCGTCGGTATCAACGACATACCGCTCAAAATATCGATATCGACGGGTACCGGTACAGTTACATGCAAATCTGCCGTTAGGATCGCATATATCGGCATACCGGTGGGTTTACCGCCAATACCACCAAATATCGAGGGTGTCGGTACAAAATGCACCATTTAAGCAGCGGTATAGGGCGGCACAGGCGGTATACCGCCCGAGACACCGATATTTGCGAAACTCATTCTGCTGTTGCTGTTTGAAGAGGAGAACCTTGGGGATTTGGGGCGATTTTCGAGATTGGAGCTCAAATCAGCCCTAATTAAGGTATGTTTACTTAATTTCTTGCATTTCCCATCATTTCCAACCTCTCCCCTCTCTCTTCTCTTCTTATAAATCTATTGTCACCTGAAAAATTCACCAAATACCCCTAAAATCCTAGATCTACTCCAAAATATTTATGATTGATGCTATTTATCACTAGATCTATGATTATATTATATAGATCTACTGATTTATCACTAGATCTACCTAATTACCTCACTAATAATTAACATTAACATGTAATTTCACTAATTAATAGTAATAATACAATTAGTACCATTCATAATAGGTATTTAATTTAGGTTTAGTACAAGTTCTATCAAAGACTAACACGAACATATATAAACAAAAATATACCCAAAATATCTAAATAATTCGTATTTTTTATTTATAAAAATGCTGAAAATAAAAAAAAAAGTTTGTTTTATTTTTTTCTTTAGAATTGTGTGTTAATGTTGTATAAGATGAAACTAGCATGTGGAAAGCATATCACTTGTCTTTTTAATTAGTAAATATCATGTTTTATAATTTTAAAAATAATTTCAGACTTTATTTATATTTAAAAAAAATTATTTTCAAAAGAAAAATCTTAAAAAATCTTGTGTTTGATTCTATAATTACAAGCAAGTATCATACATTATAAAATAACGATTTTGATTCTATATTACATAAAAGAAATCGATTTTGTTCACTTAATGGCTTATTTTTATTTGATATTAGTATTGTCAATAGAGAATAGACTTAATGGTCAATACGACAATGTACATTTCTTACTAGTACTTTTTTATTAAATGCTAAGTTACTAATATCATTTGCTTTGCTTGTTTGTCTTTGTCTTTTTCAGTGTTGACTTTTGAGTTTTGAGAAGATGTCTTCTTCGTCTTCAAGTGACGTTGAGGGTGCGGCTGGTCATGCTACATCAAAGGATGTGGATTTTGCATGGAGTCACTGCAAGCCTGTACCTGGGTCTGGGAATAGGGCAAAGATTGTCTGCAACTACTGTAAGAAAACACTTGGTGGTGGAGGAATTACTAGATTCAAGTGTCACATTACTGGTGGTGACAAGAATGTGACAATGTGCCAGAAATGCCCTCCAAGTGTTAGGGATGACTTCAAGAAACTGATGGGTGCAAAGAGGCAAAAATAACAAAAGCTGAAGTAGGTTGAAAAGGCTTACACAGATACACTCTTTGATGTTAGGGCCACAGGTTCTTCTGCTGAATCAGATGATGATATTGCATATCCTCCAGGGTGTGATACTACTTATACACGTCATATGTATAGGCGTGCTCTCAGAGACTCCCGCAAAAGTGAGTAGGATAGGGAGGAGGCAGCTCGGCTTATGAGGAGATATGGACCATCTGGTGGAGGTGGAGGCAGTGGGGCTACACGTGTCCCAGTTGTTGACTTAGATGATGATGATGATGAAGATCAGTATGCTTAATATAAAAGAAAGAAAGGTACCGTTGATACACTCTTCCTTTCTGCTAGTACAAGATTGAAGCATTTTGATGAGCCAGGAGTTAGGAAGCCTGATGCTAGGCAAAAAACCCTAAAAGCAATGTTTACTGGTGAGAAAGAGAAGGTGGGCAAGGCAGTGGGCAAGTTCTTCTTTGCTCATGGTATACCCGCACATGTTGCAACCGAACCATATCTACAGCACATGGTGGATGTCATAGGGGAGTCAGGTAGAGGTATCAAAGCCCCCACTGCATATGAGTTGATGAACAAGCATCTTCCCCAAGAGAAGAAAGATCTATAGGTATGGATTGAAAGCCAGAAACAATTGTGGTTTGAGTATGGCGTCACACTCATGTGTGATGGGTGGACATCTGGAAATAGAAAGCAAATTATTAACTTTCTTTTACATTGTCGTGGATCTACTGTTTTTCTAGACTCTGTTGATGCTTTTGGTGCAGTCAGGAATTACAGTTACATCAAGAATTTAATGAAGAAATACATCAAGCAGGTTGGGGTTGGGAATGTAGTGCAAATCGTGACTGACAATGGCTCTAACTTCAAGAAGGCCGGTGAAAGTACAATGAAGAAATATATGGTCTACTGGACACCATGTGTTTCCCATTGCATAGATCTAATTCTCAAGGACATGGGCACAATTGATTACATCAAAAGTGTAACAATTGATGGTAGGTTGATCACGGGTTTCATCTACAATCATTCCTTCTTGTTAAATGCTATGAGGCGATCTGAGTACTGTGGAGGCGATCTAGTTAGACCAGGGGTGACTAGATTTGCAACGAATTACTTGGCCTTGAATTCATTAAAGTCCAAAAAAGATGGACTTAGGAGGCTCTTCAATGGTGTGGAGTGGACCTCCATGAAGGAGCACAACACCCCGGTTGGCAGAAGGATTGAAGAACTAATTGCCAATCGGGCTTTCTGGGATAAGGTTACAAAGGTGATGCGGATAATGGAACACGTTGTCAAAGTGTTGAGGCTGGTAGATGGTGACAAAGCCGCAACAATGTCTTACTTGTATGATGCAATGCAAGTAATGGTGGAAGGTATTAAACAAGCAGCTCCTAGGTCCCATTCACAATACTTGTCAATTGTAGACAAGCGTTGGACAGATATGCTTTTGCATCCACTGCATAAAGCAGGTATATAATTTATTTCTTCTAAATTTAGATTTATGTTCTAAGTTTCTAACTCTATAACTTGATATAAGTTAACTCAATCTAAATCTTATTTCTTTATTTAAAAATTGTGACAGCTTACTATTTGAACCCGAGGTTCCAATACTCACGAAAACTGGGCTTAGATGCGACTCTAATGTCTGTTGTGAGAGATATAACTAACAAATTCTTTACCTCTACTGAAGAGCGCACCATAGTGATGGATGAGGTATATAACTAAATATATTACATAACTTACATGAAGTCATGAACATCTTCATTCTTGTTTGATGTTTCATCATTTGATTCTGAAGTTTGAACTTCTTAAATATTTTTGCAGTTGCGACAGTTTCGTGAAGGCCTCGATTGTTTTGGTCATCCAAATGCAGTTGCCGACCGTGATCAGGGTGACCCTTGTGAGTGGTGGGTATGGAATGGAACGGGTGCCCCCCATCTAAGAAAAGTGGTTGTTCATATTCTTTCTCAAACAACATCTGCAGGAGGTTGTGAAAGAAATTGGAGCACTTTCAATTTAATTCACTCAAAGATAAGGAACAGGTTGGGGGCAGACAAGCTAAGAGATTTGGTATATGTTCACCACAACATGCGGTTGAGGGCTAGAGCAATACGAGATGCCAACTACAAAGAAGTGGATTTTGCTGTCGTCCACGATCCCATTGACACCGCATACACATTCAACCCATCCAGGCATAGAGGCATAGAAGAAGTTGATGATTCAGAAAATACTTTAGAGGAATGGATGAATGAGATAGGTCATCCCATTCTTGATAATCTAGATGGTCGTCCAGATCCATACATAGAAGAGCAGTTTGAAGAATATTCTGATATTAATGTTGACCAAACTCCACCTGAAAGACTTGAGCCTGAGCCTGAGCATGAAAATGTTGATATGGAGATCAATAGAGCAGTAGAAGAAGAGTTGGGTAGCACAGAGTCTCCTTCAAAAAGTACATCTGGGTCAAAATCAAAATCTGATAATGATGGTGGCAATGATGGCGGCGGCGGTGAGCGCTCTCCTGAATATCCTCCTACTGTTGATCCTCAGTATGATGGTCGTCCTTATGTTATGGCAGTTGCACCTCCTCCTCCAGCAAAAAAAGAATATCCCATGCGTGAAAAAACTTTTCAAAGGAGGAAAACTCAAACCAACAAAGACTACAATGGTGTTGCACCACCTCAGGCTACATGCTCCTACGGCTACAACAGTGATCATTATTCTAATATTGCTTATTCATTTGGCAGCATGAGTATTTCAGCTTCTGATTCTCAATCTCAACATGATTCAACATTGGGATTTGACGATATGCTATTTGGGAAAACACATGCACAACCATACCCATCTCACTCTCAATATGGGTATTCTGGATATCAAAATCAGCCGCCACCACCACCGCTACAACCAGAAGTAGAACATCATGTTGGATATACCTATACAGCAAATGCCTCAGGCCCACAAGGAAGTTATCAGTACAACTCCCTTGCATTTTCTGAGGATGGTGGGCAAACATGGAGTGGTGGTCATTCAGTTCTTCCTGTTTCTCCAGTCCCAATACTTCCTATGGTTGTGCCTGTAGCTATTCAACATATTCCTCAAGGAAGTGAACGTCCACTCACTCGAGCTCCTCGACCTACATCTCCAAAAAAGGCACGATATCTCAGAGATTTAGAACAACATTTTCCAAAGATTGGGATGATGCAATTTGTCAACGATACTGTCTATGAGGAGCATGTGACTACATACAACCAACTTTATAGGATGCACATGTCATGGGCGGAATATCTCAATAGTATCAACTCATTACAGTATGGACAACCTGAGCGCCACTCAACATACAACTGATGTGAGTTGGTAAGTAAATATGTTATTGATATGTTGTAAATTGTATATTGTTGCATAATTGTGTATATTTAAGTTTGTGGATTGTGCTAGTAAAATTTCATATCTGAATTCCTACGTTTTGTCATCGAAATCCTTCATCGAAATCCCAACGAAACAGAACAGGTTCCCTACCTCCCACATGATGGACCCCCCCCCACACACCCAATATAGATTTTATTGCATAAAATGATGCATTTAGGTGTGGAGATTACACCTGTAAAATTTCATGAATTAATTCATTCATTTTGGCGTCGATACGGCCAGGATTGCATCTGTCGGTATTTCCGTCGGTATACCGGTAAATACATATTTCCAAGCTGTCGAAACGGGGTCGGTATCGGTCACCTTATTCCTTGGCAGAGACCTCCAAGCTCAATCAATCCAAAGTATGCCAACATTATACCCAGCATGACCTATATTAGACCTAAATTGACCTGAATTAGACCTAAATGAGACTTGTCCTATTTTTTTCAAAATCAGACCTAATTAGAACTAACCTGCCCTACTTTTCCCTGAAATGGCCTAAATTGAGCAAAGGTAGGCTTGCTTTTTTCAAATAAGGCCTAAATGGAGCAAGATCAGACCTGCTAAGACCCAATCAGACCTGAATTATACCGAATTTGACCGAAACAGACCTAACTGGAACTAAAGCGGGCATAATTTGACCTAATTTAACCCTAAATTTACTTAATCCAGACATAAACTAAGTTAATTTTACCTTTAAATAACTTAAACGGGACTTAAAGACCTGGCCGTCCATATCTGGGACCCTCCTTCAGTGCCTAGGACGCCTAGGCTGAGCTTTAGCTTTTCTCAATAGCCGGTACTTCAGTATAAGGTCAACAGTGCACATTAACAGTACATGTCTATAATAAACAAAATCATTTAATATCTGAACTCTTCAATATTGCAATCAAGCCATAATGTCATAACTGGAAAATATAACAAAGCTGTGAACTCGTGACTTAAAATGAAATGACCTGTGTTTTGCAGAAGCCATAACCGCGCCGCTGAAAGTAGAACTATCTGTGCTTCGGTTTTCCATAGCAAGAGAGTTAGCAAGCAGATCTAAGGGCCTCAGCACAATAACATCAGAATCGAGATAAATCCCTCCATATCTGTATGTGAATAAAAGTGTTGTTTGCATTACATGGACATTTATTATTTCTGGATTTGTAACTAAATTTATCAAAGTTAAAATTTCTGGAAAAAAAAAATCAATGAAACTAACGGATGACAATGAAGCGACATAAAACATAGAGCTCAAGCCTCATTGAAGTGATGTGATTGTCTTTCCATGTAATTTGTTTTTCAAAGGCTCAATTTATTACTTCTGGGAAAAATGATATTACAGCTACCGATAAAACCTTAGGTGTAGGCAAAATAACTCTGATGGGAAATAAGGAAGGAAAAGAAGAGTAATGCATCCCCTCAAGGACTGATCTTGAAGACATACCCTGATCAACTCATCAAGCAATCAAATTCTTAGAATAAGCCCGAGGCTAGCTAAGTATACAGATACGTCTTGATAAAAATCAAAAGTTACACTTACAAATCAAAAGTCACACTTTCAAACTCCTGAAGGGCTCGGTTTGCACACTATATTATTAATGAATTATCTCGAACAACAATAAAATTAAACTCCTATCTGAACTATTATTCTAATCTAATACAATAAAATCTCCCACGTCAACACACCTTAAACGACCTACATCAGCTCACTTTTGTTGCAAGTGATGATGTAGGATAGAAGCTCATGCGGCGACCCGATTAGGTTATATTAGTTAGTTTTCTAAGAGTTCATTCAGAGATCTATTGCTCATTTCAGAGACTTAATTGTGAGTTTCATGTTTTATTATTTTAATTTGAGATTGCGATTTGATCTGTTATTAGCTAGGAAGCACGGACACTTCTAGACAATCCCCGTGTCCATGTCGGACACGTTTCAGACACGGACGCTTCCAGGACGCAGCCCAAAACGTTTTGGACACAGCCAAGACGTGTCCTGTCCATTTTTATCCTTTTTTGCAGCCCGGACACGGCTGGACACTGCCCGGACACTCCCTTGACACATCAACCTAACAGTTGCTGCTGCTGCAACCTATTTTAATGCGTAAAAATCTGAATATGCAGCTACTCCTGGGGCAGATAAGCCTAGCAGTTGCTGCATCTGAAGCCTCCACTGTGTAAATTCTGGATATGCAACTACTTTATAATTATGTCGTCACTGAGAATTTGCATTACGAAGCTGAGATATAATCACAAAATTGCAAACAAAACGTCTTTGAAAGAAACCACATGTAAAATCCAAGTTGAACTAATTATCATATATCAAAAATTGTCTACTAAATTGACTAAATGAGTAACATGTATTCAGTTATTCAGTCTTAAAATCTACTATGTTTACCATATAAACTGCAACAGCATGTTGATGTGTGCTTGATATTGTTTATACTACACAAAAACACACATATTCATATTCATATACAATTCTGAATGCATATGTAAATAAAGATATTTTCCTAAGCAAATCCAATACATGCGTATGCACTATACACACATATGAATATATTTTTATAAAAAAAATCCCCATCCAACGCCGTGTCCCGTATCTGTACCCGTGTCCGTGTCCGTGTCCGTGTCCGTGTCCGTGTCTAAAAACATGTCCGTGCTTCCTTGGTTATTAGCCAATTAGTCAAAATTTCCATGTCATGAGGGTTTCAATCGATTTATTATCAATATCAGCCTTGTCTGATTATGAATTTGTGATTTGGGAATTGGGAGTTGTTTTCCCCATCACTTGGTATCAAAGCCTGGTGCCAAAGCACTTGAACCTAACACCCATTGATGACATTCCACCCACAACTATCCTCCTCCAATGTTCATAGTCTCCAACTCCTCTAGGATCAATAAAGATATGTGGTGTTGCCTGTTGCGATTTTTTGGAATTGGTTGACATCAATAACCCCCATCCCATGCACCAGCAGGATGGAACCTGTGACATGTGCCCAGCAGAGCAGCACACTTACAAGCTGAAGCAGCCAACATGTACAGACCTGAACCAATTTATGCTAACATAACGTCATTATTATGAAGATTGATATTTCTTTGGTGCTTCACTCACATCATAATTCAAAACTCTGAGATTCCACAAAGTGCTTGCATAAACTCCTAGTGAAGTGGCCTACTATTTGATTGGCTAGCAAACATAACAGCTTCAAAACAAGCCTTACTAACTTACAAAAGTTTTTTTTATAGTCAGTTATCACTGTGTAAATACTTGACTTACTTGTATAAAGCAGCAAGGCGTACAAGTTCACTGTAGTGTAGGGAGTAGTATTTTGTCTTCCTCCAGTTACTCCATGCTGATGCAAAGAGATGGAGAGGAGTGCCATTCAGAAGTTCATCAAGATTTGGCATTGCAACGGCAATTTGGAAGCTGTAAGATTGAAGGGAATCATCATCAGGATTGAGAGATTATCAAAATACATTACTAGCCAAAGGTGGAATTAGTCCGGTAGCCACAAACAAAACTAATGAAGTTTCTTCATAATGGAACATCACTTATCAAGGAGCTACTTATTTCATAATTCAGGAAATGCAATGAGATTGCCTGCAGAATCAATTGCTCACTACCAACACCAAATAAATTTTGGACCCATTTAAAACGGTTCAGATATTCTAACTGCTTAAAACATGTGGATCACTAGGAAGCTGACTAATTGAAACTGATGGCAAAGTCAATTAACCCCTCAGAACTAGACAAAGTATCCAAAAATTGGATAGATCCATGGGGAAAAAAATACAAGTTAAGAAAAATCTGAAAAAATCTCGATGCATATATCTTGTAAATAACATCTTATGTTGATATCCAGAGTACATACAAGAGATGCAAATTTGAAATTGCATCTGTAAAACATTTATCCTTAAGGGCAAATGCTTCAATATATTTACTATATGTGTTTGCTGTATATACATGGAGACGTGATAAGGCAATTGTATTTATAAAAGAGATAAAAGTGCTAGAACATGAGTGTTGAGAAAAAAAATCAGAACAAGAACAATCACCAAGAGCTCCATAACTGCATATAAATAAAAGTCATGTTGTTTGCTCATTTCCTCTGAGCACACATCATAAACTGACCCCGTTTCATGTTTTTCCACCTGATGTCATATTCAGCAGTGCTTTTTTTTAGCTATATGATGCGTCCACCTCAATTTTGCAGATTCCTATTTGTTGGTTTTTCAATAATGTAGCTTGAGACAGTAAAGCCCATTCCAAGCAGATGCAAAAGAGGTTTTGCAAACTAATGGAGATCTCTGCCATTCTACTTGGTTTAGATACCTTGAGGACCCATAGCATGAAACTATAACGGTTTCATATGTGCAGTATCATCTACTACAGAGTTTTTTCTCAATATGCTTAGCATCATTGCCTTTGATTGTGTGGCCCTCTCCCCCCCCCCTCTTTCCCCGCCCTTCGTCAGATGAAGAAGTCGGCCAATCCATGAGATGCCATTCATATTTGTCCGCTTATGCCTCATGTCATGCTTGTTTGCCCTACATATACTGGTCTTACTCTGCTGTAGCAGTGGCCCACAATGCATTGAGTGGCTTGCCTGATTTTCATCAAACAACATACGAAACTAGCTCCTGGGAAGCATGGACATTTCCAGTGAGAAGTCAAAGCCATCATGAGCAAATGTCGAGGATGGACAGAGGCTGCAACGTAGCAGCACAGTCACAACATTCACTGGCATTTAAAACATGTGTAGTGAACATCAATATTCCCCCAGGGTCTATTATATGAAACACCTCAACAAAATAAAGTGGCAGAATGAAAGAACTGCCACATAAATGAGACTGCACACAGCCTTCTCCATAGGAATGACCCATAAGAGTACTGAGATGTAGCTTTTACAATCACATTACTCATTAAAAGCATGCCCTCATCCATCCTCCACAACTATATACCCTTTACTGTCCCCTTCATTCAAGAAGTGTATCCATGCTGGTTAGGCAGTGACCTCTACAAATAAAGCACCTAGCTGTCTGGGAGCTCTAGTTCTATTTTTTCATTTTTGGTATAGATTTTTGGTATTATACCTATATGTTTGGATCTGTTTTTGTATTTTTTTACTAAGTTTATATGATATTAGTTTTCTCTAAACTCAACTACGTCACACCTAAAATTGCCCAAATTATACTTATCTATGCCCTGATTTGACCTAAATCATGCGATTCATGCCTACTCTGACTAAATTGTGCCTAACTTCCCCTATTTACTTTAATTTTAAACAATATGATGTTGATTAGACATAACTTGATATATTTTGACCTAACATGACCTAGATTACTCATAATTTGTGCTAGCTTGACCTCGATTATAGCTAATTTGACCAAATCAAACCTAAATCGACC
Source organism: Alisma plantago-aquatica (assembly GCA_963693085.1). Lineage (NCBI taxonomy): Eukaryota > Viridiplantae > Streptophyta > Magnoliopsida > Alismatales > Alismataceae > Alisma > Alisma plantago-aquatica. Next base: position 1,132,664,660 of record OY856410.1, read on the forward strand.
TAACTTGACCTATATGGACCTGCACTGACCCAGATTGACCAAAATCAAACCTATCACTAAGATGACCTAATTGACCTTAAAATGACCCAATGTGGGCTATAAGGCACCAGGCGCCTGTCAACAGCACCTAAGGAACTAGGATCCTAGGTTGAAGCCCCTACTCCAGTGTCTGCACCTTAGCGACATCTAGATGGGCACCTTGATAACTATGATTGTATCATATATCCTAGGTTTGTCAAAGGTACCTTTTTGGGATATTCTCGTGTCCTAAATGGTACTGGTGTTAATGTCTTTTATTGTGAAGATTTTTGCTTTCTATTGGTGTTACTTTCTTTGTTAACAGCAATCTTTGGCGAAAATATGTCGTTGTCTTAGGTTGATTTGAGGATTCTTTATCTCTTTCAGTATTTATTGAGTATGTTCATATATCTTCCATCCCGAGCCAACAGAACCGTCATTCAGTTATCCTCTTATCACCCAGGTACATAAACATTGCAAGGGCACTCCATCTGCATGTACACTAAGGAAAATGCATGTCTTAGCTTTGAAATAATTGCTTCTAGGTTAGATGGTCCAATGGACACCAACATTTATTCTAATGTATGTTTATTGCCTTAAGAAAGGCAAGGGCTCTAGTACTTTGAATCCTATCTCTACCGTTCTTTCTTGTGCTCATATTTCTCCATTATAATATGAATGTCTCCTCTTTGTCTTGTATCTCCATCCGTATTCCCAATTTAGAGACCTTGAGTCACCTAGGGTAGTGAACTACTATGGAGGAAATGTCTATTTTAAGTCAGCAACACAAGGTCTCCAATCGCATGGCCATCTGGGAAAAAAATTGTCAGATGTAGGTGGATATTTTTATGGTTCTATTAACAAGCCCAAGGCATGGTTGAAAGCCAAGGACCACACCAAGTTTATGGTTGGGAATTCTTTGAGAAGTCTCTCTAGTGGCAAAGGAGCATCTATGTACATATTCTCATCTTTAGCTTCTACTTTCTCCTGGGGTCTCTACTTGTTGGATATTTTAAGTTCTTCGTACATGGGGATTTTACTAAGGATATTTATACGGAGCAACCAGGTAGGTTTGTTGCTCAAAGCAAGTTTGATATGATTTGCAGGTTGCATAAATTATTATATGATTTTAGAAGTAAAAGGAGTTATTAAGTCAAATGTGATGTGGGCATGTTTTTGTAGGACCAATCAGTCCAGACTCCTATCTGGTAGATGCAATAGAGTTAGGTCATATCAGGGATTGTGTCCACCTCTCCTCTATATAGGTGAGGGTTTCTCTTCTAAAACACATTGTGATTATATTCTCTAATGAATATTTTTAACATGGTATTAAAGTGGTCATTCCAAGGACCTTAACCCTAGAAAGAAAGCAAGAATAGTCTATACCCACAAGCTGCCGCCCCATCCTAGTTGGCTACCCACAGGGTAGTCTCCCTAATTATCTCCATCGTCTCAAATCATGTCCAGATCTAACCAATGTTGTCGTCCTCTTCCTCCTTAGAAGTCATCTCCCCTAGATATCACCATCCTCCTTTATTGTCTGCTCATGGTTACCATCACCATCCCTATTCAGGGCGTAGCAAGAGCAAAAGTCGAGGGCTCGTTCATTCGATCCATCGATGACGCCATCAATCAAGGCTCAGGCCCTAGTAGTCGTTGCATCGATCGGGGACCATGCCTAGTAGCGGTTGGTGTTAATCAGGAGTCAATGCCTAGTAGTAGTTGTCGTCGATCGGGGCTTAAGCCCTTGTAGTAAGTCCTCCCTGAGATCGTCATCTTCTATAATAACAAGACAAGTCGTTGCACTCCCAATGCCGTTATCAATATGGCTACTCCAAAACAATCATCAAGCTTACATCAGTCTTGGGCCTTACATTCAACGGTATGTCTCATTGCGGCATTCCCAACAAGCTGACCAGTCAAGGCCGATGGTCTCTCTCCGTTTCCGGGTCTCAAAATTATTGTTTTGGTCGTCGTTTTTTCTCCAGCAAACCGTCACATGACGTTTACCCATATTGCATGTTGTGTTGGCGATGTCGTCATCAGTCAGTGTGATCAACCTAACGTTACATGACTTGCACGTCACATGATGTGGCATCCAATTTTAGTAAACATTCGTCACAACGGGTACCACTATTTCAAAAAAGTGGTCCATACGGCCACATATACTCCCGCTTATGCCGATGTGGTCACCCTGCCGCATCATGTATCACTAATTGGTCCATTAAGCGTTCTTGGACCGCATATACCCCCGCTTGGCTGATTAAGCGGCCAATTAAACTCCCTTTCCAAAAAGGCCACTACATTACATACATACATACACATAAATACATATATATGTACAATTTATTATATATTGAAATATATAGCCATATAATGATATCTATATGTTTTAATATACATAGTAGTTTACCACATACATGTTTGCATAATGATGTATATTACATTTTTGATATATTCATATGTATACATACATATATAATATGCATACTTATCATGGTTTAAAATTTCGATTTCGACGCCATTTCCGATGGCTCAGAAACAGAAATTTACAGAAATTTCGATGGAAATTTCGAGATTTTACGCTTATTTCGACACAAGATTTCAACACAAGATTTCGACGACCAAATAAAGGAATTAAGTCACGAAATTTTATCAGGATGATGTACATACATAAATACACCTATTTATGCAATAACATCATATATTGATCTTGGTGAGGGGTCTTACATGTGTGAAAAGATCAAAAACTGTTTCGAACGAGATTTCAATGACTTTTTAATATAATGAAGGAATTAGTTTATAGGTCATCACGTTAATAATCGATTTCAATTGATACTTTCTAGCTTACACTATGGATCATCAAAGAGTAAAAATACTAAAAGTATTCTTAATCTAGGCCTAAAATTATTCATAAAATTGGAACAAATTACTAAAATTTGCTGATACTAATCGTCTAATGTATTGAATATATCAATTGAATACATTTAACTATATATTATTCCCAATAGTAGTTGAAATTTGATGTATGTAACAAAACATTATACACAACAATTCTAAATTGTTTTAGTTTATTTTCATTTTAAAAGTCTAAATTATAGATAATTAATATTCAAAGTAATACATAGTTGTAAATTATTGTTACAAAATTCATCTTTAATATAAGATATTTATTTATAAATTGAACATTTGTTAAGTGTTACATAATATCTATGAATATAACGTTACAAAAACTTCAAAAAAAGCTCATTTGAAAACTATTTTATCCATTGTTATGACGAATAGAATATATATATATATATATACACACATTAAGTTAGATTTGCAAAATCATTGTAGTTATATGTAATTTATAGCATAATTTCATAAATCATCAAGTATAAGTTGTAGACTATCACTTGTAACTTGCAGTTCGGTAGTAATCTTTTGATTAAACAGGGGCAAAAGTGGAAGATATAGATGTAGATGGGAAGCAAAAAGTAAACTTACCTTAGATCCGAAGAACAAAGCCTTTAAGAGCAAGAGAATGAAAAAAATCAAAGAAATAACCCTCCAAGTACAACAGGCTTTGGACCGTTGATTTTCGAAGTTGTAAACCAATTTCGGTTGTGTTTTGCGAAATGCATGCCCAAACTGGCCTTTTTTCAACGAAATTGTTGTATTTTGTCGAAATTTCGCCCCCCCTTTGCGAAATTTCGAAATTTTACTTAATTATTCTGGACCGTTGCATTTCTATGTCTGATTCCCGTCGAAACTGAAATTTCGAGATTTCGACCGAAATTTTGAACCATGATACTTATACATAAATATTTCATAAACATATATGTACACTTATGCATATGTTTTGATTTTTTCACCTAAATACACACACTACACATATTGGTACACTTATATGTATACATGTCATAAATTGTACGTATATTTCACACGTGTTCCAAATATATATTCACACATACACATAAATAAACATATCATACATGTATATTAAAAGGATTATGTTTGGATATATATATATATATAATTGCATCTTTTGCATTTAAAAGCTCAATATAGGATCCATGATTATATTTAATTATTTATCAAAAAAATGAAGACATGCATATACTCCCGCATACCGCATATACTCTATGTAGTACCATCTCTGCCCGTACATCGCATACCACTATTTGAACAATGAAGGAGCAACAAAGTTTGTCAATCCTGAGTCTCACATGTGTAATCTAAGTAAATATCGTGGCATTTCATCTCCAATATGTCGTGTAGGTTAGATACATGTTCTTCTAGAAGTTGCAGGTGTCTTTCAACACGTTGTTTAATCATTTCACATGGTGTTCGCATCAATACGACGTGTCCACATTTTACACGGTTTGCAATCTTCTATCCAAAAATTATGCTCATCTTTCTGCATGATAAGTCGTTCTCCGCCTAATTCTAATGCCCCGATTGTACTTGTGTTGTTGCAAGCTCTCTCTAGCCAAGAAAAAGAATTAAGGGTTCTAGCCCCTAAACCCCCAAGCAAGGGGACGCTACTCTCGTGCAACCCTCGGCCAACTCACTATAAGTTGAAAATATGGATCTTTGATACCATGAATTCAACTTCTAAACGTCCTCTCTCAAGCATGGAGCCTCTCAAGTGTATACGTGAAGCTCTATTAGGCACAAGGTCTATCTCCTTCAAGTGCAAGGCTCAACCCTTCAAGAATGATGTCCATAATGAGGTCCAATTTTCTCAAACCGTTGAGCAATCAAACACAATTTCTTTAATCATGTCAAAGCAACTCTTTCTCATCTCACTTGTGTTCCCCCAGACCCTGCCCTACGTCCATCAAGGTCTTGTATTGAGGAGTTTATCATTGTTTATCCACCCCAACTACTTAAATGGGCTCTTCATGCTTGGTGTGAGGGTAAGATATAGAAGAGATGAGAACAGATGAATGAGTATGAGGAGAATGGTTTGATGAGATGAAGAGTTCAAGCCTAAGAATAGAGAAGAGGAAGAGATGAAAGGAGTTCAGAGATAGAAATAACTTCTCTTTGTACAATGCTATCTCATGCATGTTTTCTGCTATCATGGAGCTTTGAGCTCTTTATGCATCATCCAATTTTCAGATTTCAAGGTAGTCTCGCCATTTTGCTTCTGAGTTGTCATCCAATAGTCTTCTTTGCCCATCGTCAAGGCAAGAAGATGATTTCTTATGTGTGTTGTCTTTGGCTTCTTGAGCTTGCTTCATCAAGTGCATTTGTCACCCCTGACCACATCCTTGTCATTCCAATCAGGCGATGCATTAGTCATCTAGCATTGGAAGCATCTAGAGTATTTGCACGATTGGTTGTATCGGTCCTGCAAATAGTCACAAATTCGGTATTGGGATACGTTCGGTTGAGTTGAAAAGTTCGGAATTCGGCAATTATGCAGGAAAATCGGGTAAAAAGCGGTCAACATACAGTAAAAGTACGGTCAACTATTCGGAAAAAAAGTCGGGAAAAAAAATCGAAGGATATATACATATATTGCATACAGATGTATTTATATATATGTTTTGCACATATATATGTACATATATATTGCATCCATATATCTTTAAGTATTACTTGCATAAACATATACATATATTACATACATACACACACATATATGCATGTACATATACACAATCACATATATATAATACAAACTAAGTTAGAGTCTTAATTAGTATAATACGGGAAAAGAACGTGTAAAATAGGGAAAAACATTAAACATGATTAATTTGCGAATAATACGGGAATAATATGTAAATTTCGGGAATTGGAATTTATTCGGGAGTTTCATACGTCTAGGGAAAAATTCATATTTTAGACGCGACTTTTTCAAAAAGTCGGAGTATATTGTGACTATGCACCTATCCTTCATCGAAGATCATTCACCCGGTATCGTCTTGCAACTAGTATGTCAGCGTTTTATCAAGCATGTTGACCATCCGCTAAAGCATCATGTTCTTGCAACACAAATCTTATTGATAGTGTGTCATTCTGATAGTAGTCTTCATCTGCAACTACTTCACCAACGATAGTGACTAGTTGATGACTCGGAGTCTTGGATCATTCTGCATGTTTTTCCATATGTCTTCTACTTTGAATACAAGCTCCAACTTTCTTAAGTTCATTTATTAGTTCGATAAATTATCTACTTCCAAAGATGTCAAGAATGTCAAAGATATCAAGAAGTCAAAATTCAAGGAGATCAAATTCAAAGAAAGTGCATATGTCATGCAAAGTATATCTTCATTTTTTGTTTTGCGGTCATGTTTATGTCTGCTTTTATTCATTTCTGTCTCATTGATTTGCAAGTTAGACATGTGGATCTACCATGCTCCAGATTGAGGGGGGTGTTAGTAGTAAAAGGAGTTATTACATCATAAGTAATATGGGCCTTTATCTATAGGCCCAATCAGGTAAAAGTCCAATAAGTCAGTAGGTCCAATAAAATTTGGCTAGGTCGGGGATTGTATCCACCTCTCCTATAAATAAGAGAGGGTGTCTCTTGTAAAAACATTGTGATATATTGTCTAATCAATATTTCTAACATATGGTATGAAATAGTCTCTCTAAGCTTGGATAGGCAAATTTAGTCACGCTCTTGCTAAATTTCATCTTTAGAGATGCAATGTTGATCATTTTGTTTTCTACATTTGTAGATCCTTTATTTGTACTATTCACATTGTATATGAGGATGATATTATTATCACCGAGGATGATCAACAAGATATTGGAGTCAAAGTCTTTCTTTAGAGGTTGCAAAGTCACATGATTGGATTGTTATTTTACAGCAAAGGTACATTTTGGATATACTTGGAAGGAAAAAAAATCATGAGCTAAACCACCATATACTCCTACGAACCCTAAAGTCAATAGTTTGTGGAGAAGGAAGATCTCCTAGATGAGCCATGGACAGTGAATTAAAAAACGACCGCCTGGCCGCTTAAGCGGGCAGCAAAGCCCATCCGCCTAATATCGCCCTTAAGCGCCTGCTTGAGCAGGTTTTTAAAAAACGCCCACTTTTTTCCCGCTTCACCCGCTTTTTGCCCGCTTTTTTCCCGCTTTTTAAAAAAAAGTTGTTGTAAGCGTGTAATGTTAATTAATTATATAATCCAAGTAGTATTGAGTATAATATATGAAGCTTGTATGCATTAAATGTTCTATGATATACCTAGTCCTACTTTAGAATGCAAACTTTGTATGTAAGCTGTATATAATAGGGTACTGCTGTAATATATCCAAGTAAATATCATATTACTCTATTATACTTCTAATGGTTTTATTGATTTTACTGATATTCTTTCAGATTTTGTTCATTAGTAATTGATACTACTGGTTAGTATTACTGATTTCCTTAGAAATATATTTTTTATATACACATACATGTAATTTTTTATATAAATATATAAGTTTTTAAGCATCCGCTTTTTCAAAAATCGCCCGCTTAATCGCCCGCCTTCCGCTTAATTGGCTACAAGGTTCCGTCCGCACGCCTCCCGCTTCCCGCTTTTTAAAACATTGGCCATGGAATAAAGAAGACTTGTAGTTAAATTTTAGTATTTGACAGTGATCGGGCCACACGTAGTACTTTATACTATTGTTGTTAGTCATTTCATTGAGAAGCCTTACCCTAGTCATCATGAACAAACATGGGCATTTTGTTGTATCTGAAAAGAACTCTTGTGAAAGGCCTCATGTATCACAGTAATCTAAAGATTGGGGCTCTTCTCGATGCAAACTGATTTCTACATGTCTCTACATCACATCGCACGGGCTTTTTGCGGTTGTTGGGGTTGGGAGTGTGGTGGAACCAATGTCAGAGGAGGTGGACGATGTGGTCGCTCCGACGTGACACCAATAAGGATTCGCGTTTTGACGCTGGCAAAAAGAAAACAGTCATCATCTCTTTTATCCCTTGCTTCTCTTTTTAGATATCTTCTTATTTAACATTGTGTCTGATAAGACATTAGGCGGAACAAGTTTCAACATATGTCTTTACCTTTCAAATTACCTTATGCACAACATAATTGTCTACTATTATAATCGTGTCTCTTTTTTTGTTTAGCTGGATATGGTGACGTAATAGTACATTTAAGGTTTTCAAAGTACCCTAATACTCTCAAACGCGTGCAAGGCACGAGAGATAACTAGTGCTATCGAGTCAGGCATAGTTAAAAGAGGAAGAGGCAATCCTAAATCAACTTGGGGAGAGCTTATTAAGAAAGATTTCAAATTGTAACACCTTAATGAGAATATGACCATAACATAGCTGATTGAGAAAGAAGGATCCATGTTGCTGACTCAAACATGGCTAAGAATGAGTCTAGGCGTGTGAAGGTTGTTGCTCTAGAAATATCCCATAGATTTTCATAATTAAGACTATAGACTTTGAATCCTTACATCTTGATCATAGTTGTTGAGGCGTCCGCCTAGGCATCGCCTAGTCGACCGGTTGCCCGGGGGGGACCGCCTGCTCCCACGCTTGGTAAAACCTTTGATTGGGCGTCTGTCTGGTCTGACTGGGTGGTTGGGCAGCCGCCTAGTCCGACTGGGCAACCCATGGACTTATTGGGAGGTCGCTTTTTTTCCTGCTTGGGCCCATTAAGTCTTTTTTTTTTTGCATTTTGAGACACGAGACATTTTCATTTAGTCATTGTTATCATACTACTTCATAGGTTGTTGGAACTATCGAATTTTTTGCAACTTTTCTTATTTATCAACGACTCATTACTTTTCAATTTATAATGTTTGTATTGTGTGTTATGTCTTTTTTTCTTCTAATTCAATTCAGTATTGCAGCCATGAGTTTAAGGTATAGAATGTCTCAATTATTTACTGTTTTACTGTCATTTTAATAAATATAAGAAGGCTGGGTAAATTTACATTCATATATGCATAGTTATACACATAACACAGTATATAAATAATATATATAGGTATATATTTATATATGTATAACATTTTATGGGGGAAAAAAACCACTGCCTGGGCGGCCGTCTGGGCGACGTAGGAGTCTTGCTGGAGAAGGCCATTGCCTGGCCGCCTCAAAAACTACGATCTTGATCAGAGTATGACCCGTAACAGAGCTAATTGGAAAAGATGGATCCACGTAGCCGACCCCAACATGGTTGGGACTTGGGATTGAGGCTTAGATGACGATGATGATGACAGTAGAACCCGTGGATAGTAACATGACGCATGCATCTTTGACTACGTCTGTGCAGGCACATTCGTATGATTGTGCATGCGGAGGCTAATTGGGTGAATATAAGGGCTCTCCATTGCCCCCTGGCCAATCAACCAATATAAGTTCGCCGTCTGCTGCCTCATGTAAACAATGTCTGTGAAGTTTGGTATGTCCGTTTACCTAGTTATCATATTCTAAAGGCTAACATGCATGTAGATTTCATAACCAAATAAGAGAATCAGGAGCAACTTTCTGCTGGCTTCCTATAAGAGCATTATTTTTGACATAGTGCTTCACAAAGTTACGTGACTGATAAGCTCAGTGAAACCCTTTTAGACAGGTTAATGTATAATAGAATTCAAATCACAAGATGTACTAGCTGTGCGTAGAAAAGGTAAACGTACTAAAAGTAAAAACAATTGAATATGCCAAGAAAACAATTCTAAAGGTGGAATTGTATACCCTTCTTTTACTAGGTCCTTAAAGAAATCCAGTTCCATCGTCTCCGTGAACACCATTATACAAGCATCTCTATGGTGGTACAATAAGCTTTCTAATCCCCTCTGATGCCTAACACCATAGGACCATGGAGGACTGTTCCACACCATAAAAACCCTGATTGAGCAGTGTCTTGCTCCAAAGAATTTAAGCATAAACTCTGAAAAGGACAAATGTGGTGGTAGACCTGGGTAGTAACCCCATCTTTTCCCGTCTGGGTAGATGTGTGGATCTTTTAAGGGGTTCTTCTGAATCCCCTCATTGCTCTTACTCTTCTGCAAATTCAGAGCCTTCCGCTTCACTCTTCTGATTTCACCTTTGTTCAAGAACTTGGTACTCTCTAGCTCCTTCCAAAGCGCCTTCTTCACTAGCTTATCACCTCTAGTAAGGAATGTCACGCCCTGCGCGTCAGGGTCCTGAAGCATTGGGTGATTCGTAGGATTCATAAGCTCAAGGCTCGATGCGAACATCCGATCAGTCCGCAGGAACCTTCCTTTTGCATCAAACCACTTAGCCCACCCATCTCTCAAAGACGGGTCGCCACCAGCTCCACCTGGCACCTTAATTAAGAGAGCATCCTCCACACTGCGGATTGAGTCCAACTTCACCCGAATCTTCTCGTCCACTGGAAAATCATCAGATGCGAAAAGAACCCTCCCTTGATCTCTGCTCTCTACACTATCATCGAGAACAATTCTTCGATCCAATCCCTGACGCCGCCCAAAAGCTTGTCGCTTGACCCCAACGGCGTGGTCCCAGAAGAACCCTCCAGACGCCCCAAGATCCGTGTCTGTATCATCGGCGTCCGCATCGTCTTCGTCGTCAGTTCCATGGGCGTTCTCATCGTCGTCCGCGCCCCTCCTTCCTTGTCCACCACCCTCCTCCTCAACGTCATCGAGCACATCAATGCGATCGTCAGCACCGGCGTCGAAAGCGTCGTTGTCGGCGTCGTCGAGCAGTAGAAAATCAGAGTCTGGAACGGCGTCCGGGTCGGATGGGTGGAAGAGACCCGGGCCCGAGCGAAGCCCCAGGCGAAGAGGGGAGGAGAGACGGGAGTGGAGAACAAGAAGGGAGAGGAGGATGAGCCCGGTAGCGGACACGGCGGCCCAGAGGTGCAGGGAGTGCCGGCTCCCGCGCCGGCTATTGGTCCGGAGCATGCCCGTGGGAGCCGGAGTGATTAACTGTTCATTCTTCTGGAGTAGCTACTTCAACTCTTTTATTATTTGACTTGCAGTTTCAACGATGTGATTGGAATGAGTGACATTTTCAAATAGATTTTCAAAATGAACTTAGGGCCAGTTTGGTTCTGTGCAGTTCCGCTGCACATGAGGAATTAAAAAACAGGAAACAAAAAACACGCAATTAAACTCCAACTGCAGTCATTTGGTTGAATGTGTTTTCATTTCAATACTTTTGTTTATTTTTATTTGGTTAGCTTACTATATGGCTTTATTCAGTTTTGGGACTAGAATTTGTCGTTCTTCTCACCTGACCACACAAGCTAATGGCCGCACAAGCAATCATGGACTTGCAACCGCGCACTATTTTCTTGAATTTGTATCGAATGGAAAAGAACTGTGTGGTTCAATTTTAACTGACGAATTTGAGCTTCACTGAACCAAATGACAGGAAAACAAACTACCGTGCAATTGCAACCGCACGAGTTGGTTTTCAGTCCAATGAGACAGGCCCTTAGTGGAAATTGTTTATGAAGTTGTTAATACTCCGTTTTTAATTTTCTTGTCGACGTTTTGGATTCACATGTTCCTTCTAAAGAACATAACCATTTTTTAAACACAATACTCATTTTACCTACTATAAGCCTGTTTTTCCATTCACTCATGATCATAATATAGTGAAGGTAAAAATTTGAGATTTGCCAAAGCGAAGTCCTTACATCGATGTGGACTTAAATTTGAATAGGGTCCTTGATCACTAAGAAATTGACGATCTTGTTGGACCAGGCAAGTAGTGCACTTACTTATCAACAGGATTATGGCTCCGTTGATGGGTTTGGTTGTCCTTATGTGAATTTTATACTCTACAAAATCGCAAGCAATTGTAACATGATCGACGCTCTTTTTTGGTTGATGGAGTGCAAAGTATTAAACAGTGTCATAACAAAATCTAGTGTTGTGTACTCATACGGTCTACTCTAAGTAGAAAACTATTTTGAGTGTATTCCAAACGCTTGGACTCTTTTGATGTTATTATCAATGTGAGACTCCTACTTCAATCTCCGGTCTTTGCATTTTCAACCAAACTAGTCTGCAGCTCATGAATTAGTCACATAATGTCATCTTTCATAGGACACATGAAGCACAAAAAGTTCTCATATTAGTCGACCTAAGCATGCTCATTGGCGCCACCTCTTTGACATTCCATAGGGATAATTTGATGTTAGATAGGATAATTATGGTGTTGACATGATTAAAATCCTAAAATGATTCTTTCTTTTATCCATGCTCTACAAATAGACTTTTTTCTTAAATAAGCTAAGCATTCTATTCAAACTTTGTAGCCATGAGAATCCTCACTTATGATAGCACCAATTCTGCACACTTATGTTGATACCCCATTTTTTGTCCCTCTGTAACTATCAAGATTCAATCAGCCTCTTAGTGTTGATTGGGTTGTTCCCCTATTTTACCACCTATTTACATAATTTATACATTCATTTCACTCAGTTGGGATAAGTGGTAGAAACTAATCTTACACTAGGTTTGGAAGTAAATCAAACTTTAATTGAACTTTCTATAGCCCATTTTTAGATATTTACCCGATATAAATTATTTGAATCATATTATTATAATTATTATTTTGCATTTAGTAAAGCATACTTTCTCTTATAGTTGAAATAAACAAGGAAAATAAATTACTTTTATTTACAACTCAAGTTGTTCAAACATTTGAAAAGTGTATTTTCTCTCTTCAAATTCGACTTAGATAAAACTGACCAAACTAGTCTAATCTTGGACCAAAAGAATCCCTCAAGAAAAGGAGGGTTGGTGGGAGAATTTCCCTCACAAAAGGCAAAAGTTCCCACATAACATGAATGCCCTTTTGGATTTCCACAATTCACGGGGTTCCAACCTAGTTGATTGTTATAATATGCTACCATCACCTTCCATAGTCCATGGGGAATCATAGTAGATTATGCAAATTGTCCACCCCACCATAGGGTTTCCTAAACCCTGCTAGTAATATTTTTTCAATACTATGATGAAGCAATTCATCTACCACTCTCTATGTCTTTCTCTTTCTTGTACTCTTCTCTATGCATTTAAGTCAGAATTTGTGAACTAAACATGGTGAATACATCAAGTGACATGAAGTCCTAATTTTTGCATCATTGTGTTGGAATGAGTAGTCGTTAACTAAATGGTGGGATTACCTTTTATCATTCCAACCCATTATGACAAGTGTATTAGCTCCTGACGAATTTTCATATTGATAAAGGTAACAAATTTGAATCCATAGTTAAAATATGAACCTAGTTGGAGTTTGTTTTTTGATCAACTAAGTGTGTTTGTGTCTCTCCATTATAAAAGGGGGTCAGTCTAATCAAGAGTAGAAAAATACAAAGTTCATCTGCATATGGGAAGGGGTGGACTATACCAAATCAATAATTAAGAGACTAGAGCTTGGGTAATAAACTATGAGGTTATAGAAAACTTTACATTCTCCAAGATGAACATGTATGCAAAATGTACAACACAATCAAGATGATAGTACTATGATGTGATCTATTTCTGAACTCACATAGATCATTCATGCCTTTAGGAATAAGTGGAGTGAAACAAAACAAGCTAGCATTCTTCTACAATTATTCAACAAACAAATTGGAAAAGAATAGAAGATTTATGTATTCATTATCCTTCTTACATATCATACAGACAGAAGGAATAAGCAATCCTCTTCTTTGTAGGTCTTTTGGAGTCGAGATTATGTTGATACCAACCTTCCAAGTAGTGGTTTTGTGTATGTCTGGCACTAGATGGATCCAAAACCACTTATCCCACTATGCAACTTCCCTTTTACTCATGATATTCTCCCAAGCACATTTTAATTTACTATAAAAAAGAATGTCATCTTCCTTAGAATAGGGAAGATCCAATAGGTTAAGGAATTCATGCAGTTTAAGTCTTCTTGATGGCAAAACATACCAATATTTTTCAATGATAACAATAGAAAGTTTGAATAATTTTACTTTCCCAAGTTTAAGGCATGCATTATAACCCAAAAATGCCCAAAAACTTTGTTTTGAATCCTAAGTCCCTCTAAGTTATGATCTTGTTGTTATTTCCAATTCTAAAGGAAGTATTGTTGACAATAGTTGGCATTACTTTGATTATTTGGTCCCAAATCCATGACTGATTATTGTATTCTAAATAGATTCACCATTCATGTTGATGTGTGATTTATCACTTGAGAAAATTCACTAGGGATGAAATTATGTGAGTTTACCTTAACTATGTGTATGATAAGCCCACTTGTAAGCAGACGAATGTTATTATAGTATAATTCATGATTGAAACCGAATGGCAATATTTTTAAGTGTTATTTGCTTAACATAACTCGGTAACAACTAGTATCTATCATAAAAAGTGGGTTTTTGTTTATTTACACTAAAATTTCAATAGCAAAAATGAGATTAAGGGTTGATTAATCAAAGGATGGAAACACTAGGGTGTATGACACCATTGCCGCCTATCATTCACTCTCTCACTACACCAAACTAAGCATGAACATGTGCATGTTGAGGTCGGATAAAACACCCTTTTAGTGTTAGGATTGAAACTGGACATATATCACTCTAAGCATGTTTCTGCATTTCCTAGAGATCATACATCTATTACCTCATAAAACACATATCTGAAGTTGTCATCAGGGTTTAACAAGAAAGAGTTCTCTACACCTGAGATTTAATAAATATATAAACACAGTGATCAAATAAGACTGCAAGCACAAAATGGTTGATTCTAAACATATAGTGGCTCATGTTGTTGGGTTTTACATGGTCGAAATAGGCAGCGAAAACAAAAAATTAACTTGACCATAAACCCATAACCAGCAGATTGCATCAACATCTATGTAATGGGAAGGATGGTTTTAGCTAGTTATATCTGGTCCTAAGGCTTGCTCAGTGACTATACATTGTAGTAAGTGTGGTCTTCAACCACCTATCTTTGATGGCGTCTGTGCAGCTCCTAGTCTTGACCCAGATTGTGGTTGACTGTCATCTTCCTGAGCGGAAGAAGTCGTTCCGCCTCTATAGATAGTCCACACGGACCACCGAGAACTCTAGTCATCCTGAAGAACATACTAGAAGGAGTTGTCCCCTTCTGTCGACATACTAGTCACTGACACACTCTCCCACCACTAGTTGCTTTTCTGCAGTTGTCTTTCTCTCGTTGTTCCTCACTGGATGGGTAGAACTTGCTTGGGCTCTCTCGGTTACCATAATTAGAGAGGACAACAACTTTACAGAGCAACTGATGTTCTGAGTTGTCTCTGGAGAATCTCCTTGTACCAAGTTGCACATCAGTGCTACCCAAGTGAAAAGGAAAGTTGGAGAACAACTTTCAATCCTACAATTTGTGATTGGTGTTCCAATGAATGTATAATTCATTTGTCTCTGATATCCTGAATGAACTCAAGGCATGGAGTCGTCATCCTTTCAATGTTCATTCATGTTTCTTTAACTAGAGCAGATTGTCTGAGACATGTGTGACATCAATATCATATATTGATTCACATGTGCATGCACATGCCTTTCTCAATCTCACTTATCAAGTGGTCTGGACATCATACTCCCTTAGGAGGGACAAATCCCATATCTATCACTCACAGTCTATCTCATGCGTCAAAGCCACCCAATCATCACTGTTATAACAACCCATGTTTCAAGTCTGTGTTTGATGATGTCAAAGTGTACCCAATCACATTCGACAAGTGCAGTGATTTCAGGTCTAAGAATCACAATCACCACCATCACTATGAGAGATGATTCTGACTACCATGTCATGGTTCCATGCGTCACTCTCATGGTGCATCTGTCCGATACACTGTTCTCCAACATGTATCTGTGTGCTTGGTTTGATATCATATGTCATGACTAATGAGACATTGTCATCAACCAACACACACTCTAGTCTTCATGTGTCATTGTTGTCTATCAACCTTCCACAATGACATCTGACTAGGGATATAATAGGAATGTACATACTCTTAGCATCTGTATGATCTCATCCTTCAGGTCCTTAATATGAAGACATACATCATTGAGTATTGTCATTCTTTAGACATTCATTCTGCTCCATCATTTATCTCATAATCGATTGAGCTAGAATAAATTGGAAGCTTGTCTTTGATATTTATCAAATCAATCATGGAATATGCCAATCCCATCATCATATGATCGGCTCTCAGGGCATACATGCCAACAGACTCCTACTTGCACTTAGATCCAATCACCTTCGAATCATATTCTTAGTGATCTTTAAACATGTCCAACATGTTTCTGTTGCGCTAGTGCTAATCCAGTGAGTTAGCAACATTTTGCTTTAGTCGATATATTGCATGTTTCACATCTCCTCACTGTACGACATTTCATATGAGATGGAGTTTCCGTAATATGCTATCTGATATTCCTTGCCTAACAATTAGCTCCATAGTTTGACTTAGTATTTCTACCTTGTCATCAATGGTTAGAATATCTATAAGTTCATCCGTATGAACTTCTAAATCCATATAGTATCCTCTAGTGTTCATAACATAAGGATACTTGACATTCCTTTTAGAATTAAATTTTTTATTTTACTCAAAACATTTCTACTTAACAACACACATTCATTTTTATATTTTGCGATCATTTTTCTGTCATTTTGGAAGCTTGCATCAGTGTAACTCATTTACACTCAACTCTTCCTTTTATTACCATAGAACTAATCCTTTAATACTTCATAGGTACTTAAATAAGTTCTTTATGGTATTCTAGTGACTCTCACTGGAAGTATACAGACATCCACTCGTCATGTCCATTACATACGAGATAACTGGATGAGCATATCATATTGCCATGTCCAATACATACAAGATGATGAATGCATATATATATATATATATATATATTCTTATCATGTCTGATACATACAAGATAATGGGATGATTACATACATGAAAGATCCAATTGTGAATGCATAAGGCATCTATCTATGTGTTCCTATTCTTCATAAGAATTTGGGATACTAGGCATCTGAGAGACTAACTCCATGTAATATGGATAAGTTTTCTCCCACTAAATCTCTACACACTGAACCCTTCTACATAGACTGCCAATGTATGCTCTCTCTTTATCAGGTCAAGAGACTTTCAAGAACTATCTCTATAGATCTATATTCCTATCACACATGACATTTCTCTTTATTCCCTTAAAGAAGGTATTTCCACACCAGTTTCATTTTATTCTTAGAACGTTTCATTCATCATCATCATGTGGAATATGAATATGCTCCCACTAAATCTTTGTAATCACATATCCCTTCTTTATTTTGATATATCAATCAAACCTTTTGACTATATAATCAAAGTAAAGACTCCAGTTCTCAGGTGGTTGTATTTAATCAATCATATTGATTAATCTCTTGTAACTTATACACTGCATTTGTATTAAAAAAATTATAAGACCCTTCAAGTTGTGTCACATACACAGCCTCATGTTATTCCTACTAGGAATGTAGTTTTGATATCCATATACCAAATTTCATAGTGTTTAAGTTCCAATATCAAGCATGATCCTTTATGGCCTATAGCCACTACAATTGGTTCAACACCTTAGACTCACTTGAATTTATCTCAACCAATCAGCTCTTCAAATGCCATCCATGTCAGTCTTAACTCTTAAGACCCAATTGCACTTATGGGTTGTATCCCAATAAGTGCTACTGTTATAACCTCAATTTTTTCCAAACTATGTAATGAAATTGTGAATGTTCTTTTTAAAGATAAATGAAATTCATGGTTGATGTGATGAATTGGTTTGAATGGATTTTGTATATGTGTTCTTATTGGGCCTTTGTGGCCATTGAGCCCAACTAAAGGATTAAAAGAAAAACAAAAAAGAAATGAAAAAGGAATTCCATTTAATAAAGGAATATATGAGGAAAATAAATAGAAATGATTTTAAGGCTAAAAGATATTTTTCCAAAATAAGATTTCGAGTTATAAGGGTTCCTTGGGGTTCAAGGAACTCAGGATAATTAGATAATGGAAAAGGAAATGAGGAATATGTGGAAAATACAATTAAATAAGGGATAACTTGAAACTGAAGTAAAGGGCTCGTTTCCTTTGTATAATGACTCCAATTTTTGCACAAGGAAAGATAAAGGTACAAGCGAGTTTTCATCAAAATTTGAGATAAAACGGAGTTAAGGATTGAGAGTTATTAAATTTTCAAGTTATCATCAAAATAGAATTTTCCTTGTATAATTGGGAATCCTTTTCCTTTTTCTGTTTGAACGCGAATAATGGAGACTGTTGGATTCTAATCCAACGGATCAGGTTCATCCTCCAGAGTCCCAAAGGGAATCGGACAGTAGCACCGACACATGGGATTTTCCCCTCGTTTTTCTTATCATTACAGTGCATGTGCACTCACGATCTGTGTCCCTTTGAGTTCGGGAGACCGTGGCGAAGAATCTAGACCCTGGTTTTACCAGGTTTTGAGAAAGCTTCGTGAAATGCCCAATTGGGCTAGAACTGGGGTGGCTGCTGGGATTGGGAACCCTAATAGGGACCTCCCACGGCCTATATAAGGGCACCCCTCGGTCCCTCGACTCGCTACGATCTCGACCGACCACTCTTTGTTCCTCGCTGCTCGCTAACCTGGCCGATTGGATCCTCTCTGGTGAGAGCGCCGCCACGACACTGGTTGCAGGAGTTGAAGGAGGACGACGTCGGCTGTCGTTCGATCTTGATCTGACAGTGCGAGGGAAGGAGGCCCGACTTTGTTAAGCGGTTCTGTCGCGGGCCGCTAGATCGAGAGTCCATCGTAGACTCCGGGTGATCCAACGGATCGAGAAGGAGAGCGCACGCACAGCGGAGCCGACTGATGAGGAGCGTCAGATCAGAGGGAGATCCAGCGGCACACCAATCCAACGGACGGTGATTTTCGGTAAATTCGCCTCTCTGTTAGAAATTTAGGAAAAAGGGTTTTTCTTGTGAAATTCATAGTAATTACTAGGATTGTCTAATGAGAAAACTTTATATATGAAAGTTGCATAGAAAAATACGAGGAATCCGATAAAAATAATTTGAGAACCTTGTTTTGATCTGTTTTGCAAAAGTACCCTAATTTGCTAATAAAGTGTATTAAAAAAATTGATGAGAAGCCCTAATTGAATGTTAAAAGTGTAATTTGGTAAATCAATAGGTCAAATTGATAAGTTTAACTCTGTTAATGAAAAAGGTGGTATGATTATCTGTTTGAATGCAAAAGTGCTTAATTTAGAGTTATAATACCTAAAAGAAGGTTATTTTACATGAAAACTCTAATTTGGAATAAAAGGGAGATAAAAAGCATATCTTTGTGGAATAAGATAAGCAGATGCTTAATAAAGGAAATTTAATGAGAAATTAGGGGTTTTATGTAGTTTTGATAAATTAAGGATGATAATAAGAAAAGAAGAAGTAAAAAAACCCTAATTTCCAAAGGAACCCTAAAATAGGAATTGAAATCCTATGTAATGTGATGAAAATTGGATAAATATTAATAAAAGGAAAATTATACTTTTATTTCAGGATTTCTCTTCCTCATTGCTTGTTGATTGGATTCCTCTACATATTAGATTCTATCTTGAAATCTGCAACCAAATGTATGTGGTTACTTATGAATAACCGCTTAGGTTTTCCGATGGTTTTTCGGACGTTTAATCGCATTGAATGCAACTAAACTGTTTGGATGTTCATACTGCAATTATAAAGTGACTATGACTATCACATAATGTATATGCCTGCTAGCTCAATCATTAATCCCCTCTGTGTCGTAATGGCTGACCCGGTATAAGACTACCTAGAGGGTAGGTCCATCAGGTCATGAATGACTTTGGCTGCCTAGAGGGTAGGTCCATCAAGTCACCTTTATAGAGGTACCATATAAGTCCTTACAGGGACAACACAGAGTTGTGGAAAGGTATGGATTGAGTAGTTTGGCTTAAAATGTAATCTTGATTGTTAAATGATTAATTGATTGATTATATTATTAACCTAGTTGAACATTATCTGATTCCTCCACATACCAGCTTCGGCTGATCGTCGTTTTGTTTGTCGGTGATTTAGGTACAAATCTCAAAATAACAAACAGTAAAGCGACACATTGTGAATTTAAGAATTAAAGAACAAGGATGAATTAGTTAGAATAGTTCAGCTGAGGTTAGAAGTTAGTTTATTCCCAACTTTTCAAAGGTATGCAAAGAAAAATTTTATTACCATTTTTCAGTATAGTCTGTTAGAATTTAATAATTTGTTATGGTTATATGTCGAACCTTTGATCCGGAATTAATGGGTGCGGCTTCAACCTTTTGGTCTCCCTTAATTGGGGGTTACTGAAAGGTGAGGTCGTAACATTTGGTATCAGAGCCTAGGTTCTTCATGTAACCATTAGTAATTATTAAATTTTACAAACTCCATAGAACCCAAGGGAGTTATTAGAGGAGTATCCGAAAGACGGAGGTGTCTAGAAAGGGATCACGGCCGAGGGCTAGCAAGATTTTCCTCCGCACCGCTAGTCAGAATACGAGGACTCCCAGACCCGTGAGACCGCCTGGCCAAAGTCTTAGGGTATGATTCGAAATAAGATACCTTTAGGACTCTCTCATCTTATTCATCCCTTCTCATCACATATTCTATTAAGGCTTTAAGAGTAGGATTCTCTCTCTCCTTCACACTCATGTGGTATGGGCAAGTAAGTTAAGGGTTTAAGAATCCTCCATCAAATTAATAAAAGATATGTAATGAGATATCATTGAACATAAGTATAACTAGTTTGAATGATAAACTAAAGGTTTGTTTGTTATGCTTATGTAGATAGCACGAACAAAGACTGATGCTATTCCTGAGGGCTCTAGGAATCTGACTAGGAGTGTTTGGCCTCCCCGTAAAGGAAAGGAGTCTTCTGAAAAGAGGAATATGAACCATGAGGGTGGATCCTCTAAGAAGAGGAAGAGGCCTTAAGAAGTCACTCAAGAAGTCCCTAACCCTAACCTGGTACCATTTAGTAACCTGAATCAAGAAGAAGATCAAGGATATGAAGAGCAACACGTGTATGAGGAAGAAGCCAAGATGGATGAGGACCTAGCTGATGATTTAGAACCCACCATGATGATCCACACCCCTGATACCTTGTGGTTAGAGCAACAGAGGAAGTTGACAGAGGCCATTAATGCTTTGGCCCTTCGAGACATAGCTAGAGCTGAGAATGGTGAACCATACCCTGTTCGTCCACGTGTGGGAGCCACCATCCTAGACTTTGTCAAGCTGAACATAGAAAAGTTCTGGGGAGAAGATAAGACTGAGGTGGTTGATAAAGTAGAAGCCTGGATACTTGCAATAGAGAATGGTTTCCGCATGCTTGAAGTACAGTCGAACAAGAAGGTCCTCTTTGCTGCTCACGTCCTGGAAGGAGCAGCTAAGATATGGTGGGAGATTTACATCACAGACCGAGATCTGACTGAGGAACCAATGGCATGGGATGATTTCAAGACCATCTTCACTTCCAGATTCGTCCCGGTTGCAGCTAAGAAAGAAAAGGAAAGGGAATTCACTAACATGACTCAGGGAAATTCCTCTGTGGCAGACTTTGGGCGCAAGTTTCGGATCCTGGAACGTTTTGGGTACAAGATGGATGAGGAAAGGAGGGTGGATCACTTCATAGAGCGTCTTCACCCTACCATCAAGCCTCATGTGATGGCAAGCAAACTTAAAACCTTCACAGAAGCTTACAACACTGCCTTAGACATGGAAAGAATTGTGATGCCTGCTCAGTTACCACCCAAGGGGTATTTGGGTTTCACTGAGGGAACCCGAGGTGAGAAGAATCATCATAAGAAGGGTCCATGATGTCATCAAGCCAAGGGAAGACATACCCCATCAATAGAATAATCGACTGCGATGCCACTCATGTGGGAAAGGGCATTTCGGTGAGTGCCACCACAAGAAGAGAGTCTGTTTCTGTTGTCACCAAGAGGGGCATATCCTATCCAAGCTGCTTGTCCTCTACCAGAGCCAAAAGGACCAGGTCCAGTGGCAGCCCCACGAGTAGCAGCCCCACAGGTAGCTGTGGCCCCACCTGCTGGAGAAAGAAGACAAGCTCGAGTGTTCGCTATTGACAATGAGGAAGCTCAAGCTAATGCTAATCGGTTGATTGAGGGTAATAACCATTAGATTTTTTCTTTATGTTTTGAAAGTTAAGCATGTAATGGTCTAATGTATGGTGAACAATAATGTAGTCATGCTTGAAGTCATGGGACATAATGTAAAAGCATTATTTGACTCTGGATCTACTAATACTTTCATTTCGAGGAATCTTACAACTATGCTTTGTTTGGATATCAAGGATTTAGGATATGTCTTAGATGTTACAACCCCGAGTGGTCGAATATTTACCTCGCTTTTGAAAACTCCGGTGATACCTGTGAAATATCGAGATCATGAGTTTCCTACAGAATTTATCCTTCTTGACATGAATGATTTTGATGTGATCATTGGAATGGATTGGCTTTATACTTATAGGGCCCAAATCGACTGTAGGGAAAAGAAAGTGATCATTAGGGAACCAGGTCACCCACCTTTTGTCATTAGAGGTAGGAAAGATGCCACCACCAGCTTGTATGTGTCATCCTTAAAGGCAGAAAGAATGATGAGTAAAGGTTGTCAAGCTTTTCTAGCAGTTGTTACCGAGCCCTAACCCAAGATGCAACCCTTAGAGGAAATAGAGGTAGTCAAGAGATATGCAGATGTTTTTCCGGATGATCTACCTGGGATTCCTCCCGAGAGAGAGGTGGATTTTTCCATAGAGCTAGCTCCAGGAACAAGCCCTATTTCACGTGCACCTTATAGAATGGCCCCTACAGAGTTGCTCGAGTTGAAGAAACAATTGCAGGAATTGCTAGACAAGGGTTTTATCTGTCCTAGCACATCACCATGGGGAGCTCCAGTCCTTTTTGTAAAGAAAAAGGATGGCTCACTCCGTATGTGTATAGACTATTAGATGATCAACAAAGCTACCATTAAGAACAAATACCCTTTACCCAGAATAGATGACCTGTTTGACCAGCTGAAGTCTGCCCGAGTCTTTTCTAAAATTGACTTAAGATCGGGTTACCACCAGTTGAGATTCAAGAGTGAGGATATTCCAAAAATAGCTTTTCGAAGACGATATGGCCATTATGAGTTTGTGGTTATGCCTTTTGGGTTGTTAAATGCACCCAGTGTGTTCATGAACCTTATGAATAGTGTGTTCCAACCCTTCCTTGACTCATTTGTCATTGTGTTCATAGATGACATATTGGTTTATTCCAATGACTTAGAGAAACACCGAGACCACCTAAGTAAAGTCCTTGATATCCTGAGAAAGCAGAAGTTCTATGGGAAATTCTCAAAATGTGAGTTTTGGATAGACTGAGTCATGTTCCTTGGACATATCATCTCAGGAGGAACGATCGTCGTGGATCCGGCCAAGGTGTCAGTAGTTTGAGACTGGCCTACACCGAAGAACCCCTCTGAGATCCGAAGCTTCTTGGGGTTAGCAGGATACTATCGGCGTTTCATTTCAAATTTCTCAAAGACTGCCTTGCCCTTGACTGTGTTGACTCGGAAGGATGTGAAGTTTGTGTGGTCTGATGTTTGTGAGACTCATTTTTAAGAACTGAAAGAAAAGTTGACCACTGTACCAGTTTTGACTCTACCATCAGGCAATGAGGGTTTCATGATCTTCACCGATGCATCCAAAATGGGTCTTGGCTGTGTGTTGGAGCAGAATCGACATGTGGTTGCATATGCTTCCCGACAACTCAAGCCGAATGAGGTGAATTACCCGACACATGACTTAGAGTTGACTGCTATCATTCATGCCTTGAAGATTTGGCAGCATTACCTATATGGTGCTACTTTTGAGATCTTCACTAACCATAAGAGCTTAAAGTACCTTCTGACACAGAAAGACTTGAACCTATGACAACGAAGATGGATGGAATACATGAAGGATTACGACTTTACCATTGGTTATCATCCAGGGAAGGCAAATGTTGTGGCAGATGCGTTGAGTCGGAAGCATCTCAGGTGTGCAGCTGTTCTGTCCAGTCTGTGGAAGAGCTTAGAAGAGCTGGTGAAATGGTCTCCTCAACCGTTAGGTGATCGAGTTCGATTGGACAACATTCAGATACAGTCTGATTTGTTGAGTGAAATTGTGGCAGCACAGTTGGTCAGTGGGGAACTTGACAAGATGATGGGTTTAATGAAGAAGCCTCGGACCCGCCTTTCTTTGGGTGTAGATGGAGGAATCAGATTCAAAAATCATATATGGATTCCTGAAGACTCACCACTGAAAGAACGTATCTTACAAGAAGCGCATGGTTCTAAGTACACAGTGCACCCAGGGACTACTAAGATGTTTAAGGACATGAAGAGGTTTTTCTGGTGGCCAGGAATGAAGAGAGACATTGCAGCTTACGTGGCCAGTTGTCTTACGTGCCAGATGGTGAAGGCTGAACATCAACGACCCGGTGGACTTTTACATTCTATAGAGATTTCGGAATGGAAATGGAATCAAATCACCGTGGATTTTTTGGTGGGTTTACCCCGGACCAAGAAAGGTCATGATGCAATATGGGTTGTGGTGGACCGCCTTACCAAGTCAGCACACTTCCTTGCACTGAAAACCACTGCCAAAGTGTCTGATTTAGCTGAGTTGTACATTTGAGAGATAGTGTGTTTACATGGCGTACCCAGTTCCATCATATCTGATAGAGATCCTAAGTTTGATAGAGATCCTAAGTTTACTTCCAAACTGTGGAAGCAGGTTCAAGAGGAACTTGGTACAAGGTTAAAGTTCAGTACCGCTTATCACCCCCAGACAGATGGACAGTCAGAAAGGACAATCCACACTTTAGAGGATCTTTTGAGAGCTTGTGTGCTCGATTGGGGTGGATCATGGGAGCAGTACTTACCTCTAGCTGAGTTTGCATACAACAATAGTTACCAAGCCAGTATCGGGATGCCTCCATATGAAGCTCTATACGGGAGACTGTGTCGGTCACCACTTCACTGGGATGATGTTGGTGAAAGGACCTTGTTGAGGTCAGATGAACTCCAAGTGTATGCTGATAAAGTCGCTTTGATCAGGCAAAGGCTAAAGAGAGCCCAGGATCGACAGAAGTCATATGCTGATGCGAAGAGGACTGATGTGCATTTCACTGTGGGGGAGCATGTTTTTCTGAAAATCTGACCGCTCTGAGCTATAGCTAAACATAGAGGAAAGTTGAGTCCCCGATATGTGGGTCCGTTCGAGGTGTTAGAACGGATTGGTGAGGTGGCTTATCATTTGGCGTTACCCCCTCAATATAGTATGATGCATGATATGTTTCACGTGTCCAATCTGAAGTGATATGTGCAAGACCCGAGCCATGTGTTGAGCATTGAACCTATTGAGCTTCAAGGAAAGCTGTCTTATCCTGAGTTACCTTTGTGTATTATAGATACTAAGGTAAAAGAGCTCAGAAATAAGAATATAGAGATGGTAAAGGTTGTTTGGAAACACCATGGAGAGGATGAGGCCACATGGGAGCTGAACACGGACATGGAAAAAGTATATCCTGATTTGTTTGCTTGATTGATGAATTTTGAGGGCAAAATTCCTATAAGGAGGGGAGGATGTTATAACCTCAATTTTTTCCAAACTATGTAATGAAATTGTGAATGTTCTTTTTAAAGATAAATGAAATCCATGGTTGATGTGATGAATTGGTTTGAATGGATTTTGTATATGTGTTCTTATTGGGCCTTTGTGGCCATTGAGCCCAATTGAAGGATTCAAAGAAAAACAAAAAAGAAATGAAAAAGGAATTCCATTTAATAAAGGAATATATAGGGAAAATAAATAGAAATGATTTTAAAGCTAAAAGATATTTTTCCAAAATAAGATTTCGAGTTATAAGGGTTCCTTGGGGTTCAAGGAACTCAGGATAATTAGATAATGGAAAAGGAAATGAGGAATATGTGGAAAATACAATTAAATAAGGGACAACTTGAAACTGAAGTAAAGGGCTCATTTCCTTTGGATAATGACTCCAATTTTTGCACAAGGAAAGATAAAGGTACAAATGAGTTTTCCTCAAAATTTGAGATAAAACGGAGTTAAGGATTGAGAGTTATTAAATTTTCAAGTTATCATCAAAATAGAATTTTCCTTGTATAATTGGGAATCCTTTTCCTTTTTCTGTTTGAACGCGAATAATGGAGACCGTCGGATTCTAATCCAATGGATCGGGTTCATCGTCTAGAGTCCCAAAGGGACTCAGACAGTAGCGCTGACACAGGGGATTTTCCCCTCATTTTTCCGATCATTACAGTGCATGTGCACTCACGATCTGTGTCCCTTTGAGTTCAGGAGACCGTGGCGAAGAATCTAGACCCTGGTTTTACCAGGTTTTGAGCAAGCTTCGCGAAATTCCCAATTGGGCTAGAACTGGGGTGGCTGCTGGGATTGGGAACCCTAATAGGGACCTCCCACGGCCTATATAAGGGCACCCCTCGGTCCCTCGACTCGCTACGATCTCGACCGACCACTCTTTGTTCCTCGCTGCTCGCTAACCTGGCCGATTGGATCCTCTCTGGTGAGAGCGCCGCCACGACACTGGTTGCAGGAGTTGAAGGAGGACGACGTCGGCTGTCGTTCAATCTTGATCTGACAGTGCGAGGGAAGGAGGCCCGACTTTGTTAAGCGGTTCTGTCGCGGGCCGCTAGATCGAGAGTCCATCGTGGACTCCGGGTGATCCAACGGATCGAGAAGGAGAGCGCACGCGTAGCGGAGCCGACTGATGAGGAGCGTCAGATCAGAGGGAGATCCAGCGGCACACCAATCCAACAGACGGCGATTTTTGGTAAATTCTCGTCTCTGTTAGAAATTCAGGAAAAAGGGTTTTTCTTGCGAAATTGATAGTAATTACTAGGATTGTCTAATGAGAAAACTTTATATATGAAAGTTGCATAGAAAAATATGAGGAATCCGATAAAAATAATATGAGAACCTAGTTCTGATCTGTTTTGCAAAAGTACCCTAATTTGCTAATAAAGTGTATTAAAAAAATTGATGAGAAGCCCTAATTGAATGTTAAAAGTGTAATTTGGTATATTAATAGGTCAAATTGATAAGTTTAACTCTGTTAATGAAAAAGGTGGTATGATTATCTGTTTGAATGCAAAAGTGCTTAATTTAGAGTTATAATACCTAAAAGAAGGTTATTTTACATGAAAACCCTAATTTGGAATAAAAGGGAGATAAAAAGCATATCTTTGTGGAATAAGATAATCAGATGCTTAATAAAGGAAATTTAATGAGAAATTAGGGGTTTTATGTAGTTTTGATAAATTAAGGATGATAATAAGAAAAGAAGAAGTAAAAAACCCTAATTTCCAAAGGAACCCTAAAATAGGAATTGAAATCCTATGTAATGTGATGAAAATTGGATAAATATTAATAAAAGGAAAATTGTACTTTATTTCAGGATTTCTCTTCCTCATTGCTTGTTGATTGGATTCCTCTACATATTAGATTCTATCTTGAAATCTGCAACCAAAGGTATGTGGTTACTTATGAATAACCGCTTAGGTTTTCCGATGGTTTCCCGGACGTTTAATCGCATTGAATGCAACTAAACTGTTTGGATGTTCATACTGTAAATATAAAGTGACTATGACTATCACATAATGTATATGCCTGCTAGCTCAATCACTAATCCCCTCTGTGTCGTAATGGCTGACCTGGTATAAGACTACCTAGAGGGTAGGTCCATCAGGTCATGAATGACTTTGGCTGCCTAGAGGGTAGGTCCATCAAGTCACCTTTATAGAGGTACCATATAAGTCCTTACAGGGACAACACAGAGTTGTGGAAAGGTATGGATTAAGTAGTTTGGCTTAAAATGTAATCTTGATTGTTAAATGATTAATTGAGTGATTATATTGTTAACCTAGTTGAACATTATCTGCTTCCTCTACTTACCAGCTTCGGCTGATCGTCGTTTTGTTTGTCGGCGATTTAGGTACAAATCTCAAAAGAACAAACAGTAAAGTGACACATTGTGAATTCAAAAATTAAAGAACAAGGAGGAATTAGTTAGAATAGTTCATATGAGGTTAGAAGTTAGTTTATTCCCAACTTTTCAAAGGTATGCAAAGAAAAATTTTATTACCATTTTTCAGTATAGTCTATTAGAATTTAATAATTGTTTATGGTTATATGTCGAACCTTTGATCCGGAATTAATGGGTGCGGCTTCAACCTTTTGGTCTCCCTTAATTGGGGGTTACTGAAAGGTGAGGTCATAACATTTGGTATCAGAGCCTAGGTTCTTCAAGTAACCATTAGTAATTATTAAATTTTACAAACTCCATATAACCCAAGGGAGTTATTAGAGGAGTATCCGAAAGACAGAGGTGTATAGAAAGGGATCATGACTGGGGGCTGGCAAGATTTTCCTCTGCACCGCTAGTCGGAATATGAGGACTCCCAGACCTGTGTGACCGCCTGGCCAAAGTCTTAGGGTATGATTCGAAATAAGATACATTTAGGACTCTCTCATCTTATTCATCCCTTCTCATCACATATTCTATTAAGGCTTTAAGAGTAGGATTCTCTCTATCCTCCACACTCATGTGGTATGGGCAAGTAAGTTAAGGGTTTAAGAATCCTCCATCAAATTAATAAAAGATATGTAATGAGATATCTCTAAACATAAGTATAACTAGTTTGAATGATAAACTAAAGGTTTGTTTGTTATGCTTATGTAGATGGCACGAACAAAGACTGTTGCTATTCCCAAGGGCTCTGGGAATCTGACTAGGAGTGTTTGGCCTCCCCGTAAAGGAAAGGAGTCTTCTGAAAAGAGGAATAGGAACCATGAGGGTGGATCCTCTAAGAAGAGGAAGAGGCCTAAAGAAGTCACTCAAGAAGTCCCTAACCCTAACCTGGTACCATTTAGTAACCTGAATCAAGAAGAAGATCAAGGATATGAAGAGCAACACATGTATGAGGAAGAAGCCAAGATGGATGAGGACCTAGCCGATGATTCAGAACCCACCATGATGATCCACACCCCTGATACCTTGTGGTTAGAGCAACAAAGGAAGTTGACAGAGGCCATTAATGCTTTGGCCCTTCGAGACATAGCTAGAGCTGAGAATGGTGAACCATACCCTGTTCATCCACGTGTGGGAGCCACCATCCTAGACTTTGTCAAGCTGAACATAGAAAAGTTCTGGGGAGAAGATAAGACTGAGGTGGTTGATAAAGCAGAAGCCTGGATACTTGCAATAGAGAATGGTTTCCGCATGCTTGAAGTACATCCGAGCAAGAAGGTCCTCTTTGATGCTCACCTCCTGGAAGGAGCAGCTAAGATATGGTGGGAGATTTACATCACAGGCCGAGATCTGACTGAGGAACCAATGGCATGGTCTGATTTCAAGACCATCTTCACTTCTAGATTCATCCCGGTTGTAGCTAAGAAAGAAAAGGAAAGGGAATTCACTAACATGACTCAGGGAAATTCCTCTTTGGTAGACTTTGGGCGCAAGTTTTGGATCCTAGAACGTTTTGGCTACACGATGGATGAGGAAAGGAGGGTGGATCACTTCATAGAGTGTCTTCACCCTACCATCAAGCCTCATGTGATGGCAAGCAAACCTAAAACCTTCACAGAAGCTTACAACACTGCCTTAGACATGGAAAGAACTGTGATGCCTGCTCAGTTTCCACCCAAGGGGTATTTGGGTTTCACTGAGGGAACCCGAGGTCAAAAGAATCATCATAAGAAGGGTCCACGATGTCATCAAGCCAAGGGAAGACAGGGAGGAAAAGGGAGACCCCATCAACAGAATAATCGACTGCGATGTCGCTCATGTGGGAAAGGGCATTTCGGTGAGTGCCACCACAAGAAGAGAGTCTGTTTCCGTTGTCACCAAGAGGGGCATATCCAAGCTGCTTGTCCTCTACCAGAGCCAAAAGGACCAGGTCCAGTGGCAGCCCCACCAGTAGCAGCCCCACCGGTAGCTGTGGCCCCACCTACTGGAGAAAGAAGACAAGCTCGAGTGTTCACTATTGACAATGAGGAAGCTCAAGCTAATGCTAATCGGTTGATTGAGGGCAATAACCCTTAGATTTTTTCTTTATGTTTTGAAAGTTAAGCATGTAATGGTCTAATGTATGGTGAACAATAATGTAGGCATGCTTGAAGTCATGGGACATAATGTAAAAGCATTATTTGACTCTGGATCTACTAATACTTTCATTTCGAGGAATCTTGCAACTATGCTTTGTTTGGATATCAAGGATTTAGGATATGTCTTAGATGTTACAACCCCGAGTGGTCGAATCTTTACCTCTCTTTTGAAAACTCCGGTGATACCTGTGAAATATCGAGATCATGAGTTTCCTACAGACTTTATCCTTCTTGACATGAATGATTTTGATGTGATCATTGGAATGGATTGGCTTTATACTTATAGGGCCCAAATCGACTGTAGGGAAAAGAAAGTGATCATTAGGGAACCAGGTCACCCACCTTTTGTCATTAGAGGTAGGAAAGATGCCACCACCAGCTTGTATGTGTCATCCTTAAAGGTAGAAAGAATGATGAGTAAAGGTTGTCAAGCTTTCCTAGCAGTTGTTATTGAGCCCGAACCCAAGGTGCAACCATTAGAGGAAATAGAGGTAGTCAAGAGCTATGCAGATGTTTTTCCGGATGATCTACCTGGGATTCCTCCCGAGAGAGAGGTGGATTTTTCCATAGAGCTAGCTCCAGGAACAATCCCTATTTCACGTGCACCTTATAGAATGGCCCCTGCAGAGTTGCTCGAGTTGAAGAAACAATTGCAGGAATTGCTAGACCAGGGTTTTATCCGTCCTAGCACATCACCATGGGGAGATCCAGTCCTTTTTGTAAAGAAAAAGGATGGCTCGCTCCGTATGTGTATAGACTATCAGATGATCAACCAAGCTACCATTAAGAACAAATACCCTTTACCCAGAATAGATGACTTGTTTGACCAGCTGAAGTCTGCCCGAGTCTTTTCTAAAATTGACTTAAGATCGGGTTACCACTAGTTGAGAGTCAAGAGTGAGGATATTCCAAAAATAGCTTTTTGAACACGATATGGCCATTATGAGTTTGTGGTTATGCCTTTTGGGTTATCCAATGCACCCAGTGTGTTCATGAACCTTATGAATAGTGTGTTCCAACCCTTCCTTGACTCGTTTGTCATAGTGTTCATAGATGACATATTGGTTTATTCCAATGACTTAGAGAAACACCAAGACCACCTAAGTAAAGTCCTTGATATCCTGAGAAAGCAGAAGTTCTATGTGAAATTCTCAAAATGTGAGTTTTGGATAGGCCGAGTCATGTTCCTTGGACATATCATCTCAGGAGGAACGATCGTCGTGGATCCAGCCAAGGTGTCAGCAGTTCGAGACTGGCCTACACCGAAGAACCCCTCCGAGATCCGAAGCTTCTTGGGGTTAGCAGGATACTATCGACGTTTCATTTCATATTTCTCAAATACTGCCTTGCCCTTGACTATGTTGACTCAGAAGGATGTGAAGTTTGTGTGGTCTGATGTTTGTGAGACTCGTTTTCAAGAACTGAAAGAAAAGTTGACCACTGCACCAGTTTTGACTCTACCATCAGGCAATGAGGGTTTCATGATCTTCACCGATGCATCCAAAATGGGTCTTGGTTGTGTGTTGGAGAAGAATCGACATGTGGTTGCATATGCTTCCCGACAACTCAAGCCGAATGAGGTGAATTACCCGACACATGACTTAGAGTTGGCTGCTATCATTCATGCCTTGAAGATTTGGCGGCATTACCTGTATGGTGCTACTTTTGTGATCTTCTCAGACCATAAGAGCTTAAAGTACCTTCTGACACAGAAAGACTTGAACCTACGACAACAAAGATGGATGGAATACATGAAGGATTACGACTTTACCATTGCTTATCATCTAGGGAAGGCAAATGTTGTGGCAGATGCGTTGAGTCGGAAGCAGCTCAGGTGTGCAGCTGTTCTGTCCAGTCAGTGGAAGAGCTTAAAAGAGCTGGTGAAATGGTCTCCTCAACCGTTAGGTGATCGAGTTCGATTGGCCAACATTCAGATACAGTCTGATTTGTTGAGTGAAATTGTGGCAGCATAGTTGGTCAGTGGGGAACTTGACAAGATGAGGGGTTTAATGAAGAAGCCTCAGACCCGACTTTCTTTGGGTGTAGATGGAAGAATCAGATTCAAGAATCATATATGGATTCCTGAAGACTCACCACTGAAAGAACGTATCTTACAAGAAGCACATGGTTCTAAGTACACAGTACACCCAGGGACTACTAAGATGTTTAAGGACATGCAGAGGTTTTTCTGGTGGCCAGGAATGAAGAGAGACATTGCAGCTTATGTGGCCAGTTGTCTTACGTGACAGATGGTGAAGGCTGAACATCAACGACCCGGTGGACTTTTACAGTCTATTGAGATTTCGGAATGGAAATGGGATCAGATCACCATGAATTTTGTGGTGGGTTTACCCCGGACCAAGAAATAAACTAAAAGGTACTTCTATCTATGGCAGCAACATTTGCTCCAATGTTGATGAGTGTTCCTTCTTGGTCCTTTCATAAAGGCCATCACTTCTTTTCAGATCCTGCACATCATATATGTCAGATCTATATCTTGGTATCATATACCTAAGATAAAAAAGCATTTTAAGTTTATTTCATGATACCTAAGGTGGAGACTTCCATCCCCACCTTCTTCTTCTTTAGTTCATCTATATAGAGAGGGCAATTTATCTTCCAATGTCCTGGCTCATGAAAATGGTGACATTTGCCCTCCTTGGTTTTGAGAGTTGAAGATGACTTGGGATGTTGGCTAGCATCAAAACCTTTCTTTGTTTTGCCATTTCCCTTGCCTTTAGACTTTACCTTATTTCTGTTGATCATCATCACAGATTTGGGTTTGTCTTTCTTCATCTGTGCCTCAATTGTCCTCAACATGCCCAACAGCTCTGTCAGTGACCTGTCAAAGTTGTTCATGTTGTAGTTCATCACAAACTAACTGTAGGATTCTGGTAACGATTGCAATATCACATTAGTAGCCAACTCTTAACTCAGAGGAAATCCCAATCGAGTTAGGTTCTCCACATACCCAATCATCTTGAGTGTGTGAGGGCCTACTGGATCTCCTTCTGTCATGACACACTTGAAAAATGCCTTGGAGACATCATATCTCTCTTGTCGTGCCAGGTCTTGATACATGTTCTTGAGATGTTGAACGATCTCAATGATGTCCATGTTCTCATGTTGTCTCTGCAACTCATAGTTCATTGAGAACAACATCAAGCACTTTGCATCAATGGCATCCTCAATATGCTTCTTGTAAGCATCCCTTTCAGCCTTTGGTGTGGTGGGAGCGGGTTCTTCTGGCTCTGGTGTATCTAGGACATAGAGCTTTCGCTCTTGAGTGAGAACAATTTTCAACTTCCTAAACCAGTCATGGAAGTTGTTCCCATTTAGCTTGTCCTTCTCAAGGACCGATCACAATGAAAGGTGATTGTTGTTGGTAGCCATTTATTCTACAAAAAGGAAATTTGCAATTTTAGTCCAAAACTTTTTTGATTTGATTTGATTTGAAAATTGACGATATTAATTATGTCTTTAATTAATTATCACCCCCACTATTTTGATCAAATTGATAACCCTCATGTATCAATTTGGAAGATTACAACATACAACCTTCTAGTGAGCCAAGATCCAAAACAATTGAGTTATTACCCGGCCAACGCCAGCGTCCATAATCAATTATTAAGGTAGGTAACATTTACCAATTGCATCATATGCAATTCTTGGATATATGATATGCACAACTCTTTCCCATAGTCATCTGCATGCCTCTAAGTGCTTAATCTCATTAAGACCACTTAGTTAAGCCTGACCCAAAAGCCAACATGATAGGAGTGCACCCTGCTTGGCGGGCCCGCACAACTACCATCACACTTCCACGAGATAGACAACGCACCACCCTTGGGGTGCCCACGCTTGTCAATCAAGCTTTTCATGTGTGTTGCTTATGGAAATCATCTAGACTTAATATTTATATTTGAGGGATTTTAATATGCTTATATATGCATGTATGTATCCAATAGCCACATATATAGTATGTATCATATACATGCTATATTCCACAAAAAAAACATGCAATAACAATAAAGCAATGATTATGGTCGTCCTATTGTAGTTCCTTGAAGCCATAAGGAACTATGGTCATATAAGGTCTACATCACATGCAACCTATTATTGATGAAGATCTGTGGTTGCCAATCTGGGTTGACTGGTTCAACCTTTGAACCAGTCGAATCACCTCTTGGCCGATCAGTTGGTCTCCTCCAGTCGATCGTTTGGGTCCTCCAGATTGTCGGCTCATTCGATCATCAGGGCTTCTCGTCAGTCCACTAACTACTCCTTAGTCAGTTTTTTCGGTCCATCAAGCGGTCATCTTCAATCTTTTTTATAATCAAGAAATAAAGATAATCCTATTTTACATAATCTTTGTGAAACCTCAAGTTACATTCGAGGGGAGAAAAGGTAGAAGAGAATCTCGAGTTACATTTAGAATAGAAGAAGAGGGCTCATTGCG
Organism: Alisma plantago-aquatica; assembly: GCA_963693085.1. Taxonomy (NCBI): domain Eukaryota; kingdom Viridiplantae; phylum Streptophyta; class Magnoliopsida; order Alismatales; family Alismataceae; genus Alisma; species Alisma plantago-aquatica. The sequence goes on from OY856410.1 coordinate 1,132,699,331, forward strand.
TATGCCTATATGCAAACAGCCATAGCCAACCACACACATGCACGTAGGGTTTATAGGCCATAATCATGCCACACATCCACCATCAAAACTGTTTTAGGATGACGTGTATCAACTATATATATACCATATCATATATGTATATATTAGTTTGGGATCATGTGGTATTAATCAGATATTCACATTAGTCATTTAAATATTCACATCGTATGAAATAAATAAAATATGGTAAAACCAAAATCTGATCATATCGATTATTCCAAAACATAGAGTATTGACGTGGATCTGATACCACTGTTGGGTTTTACATGGTCGGAGTAGGCAGCAGAAACAAAAATTTAACTTGACCATATACCTATAACCAACAGATCATATCAACATCTATGTATGGGAAGAATGATTTTAGCGAGTTATACCTGGTCCTAAGGCTTGCTCAGTGACTATACCTCATAGGAAGTGTTGTCTTCAACCACCTGTCTTTGACGGTGTCTGTGCAACTCCTAGTCTTGACCCGGACTGTAGTTGATTGTTGTCCTCTCGAGCCGCAGAAGTCTCCCGCCTCAATAGATAGTCCACACAAACCACTGGAACTCTAGTCGTCCCAAAGAATAGACTAGAAGGAGTTGTCCCTTCTGTCAGCGTACTAGTCACCGACATACTCTCCCACCACCAGTTACTTTTCTGTAGTTGTCTTTCCCTTGTTGTTCCTTTTTGGAAGGGTAGAACTTACTTGGGCTCTCTCGGTTACCACAACCAGAGAGGACAACAACTTTGCAGAGCAACTGATGTTATGAGTTGTATATCTGGAGAAGCCCCATGTACCTAGTCGTACATCAGTGCTACCCAAGTGAAAAGGAAAATTGGAGAACAACTTTCAATCCTACAGTCTGTGATTGGTGTTCTAGTGAATGTATAATTCCTTTGTATCTGATATCCTGAATGAACTCAAGGCATGGAGTCATCTTCCTTTCAACGTTCATTCATGTTTCTTGAACTAGAGCAGACTGTCTGAGATATGTGTGACATCAATATCATATATTGATTCACATGTGCATGTGCATGCCTTTCTCAGTCTCGCTTATCAAGTGGCATGGACATCATACTCCCTTAGGAGGGACAAATCCCATATCTATCACTCACATTCAATCTCATGCGTCAAAGTCACCCAATCATCACCGTTATAATAACCCATGTTTCAAGACTGTGTTTATGATGTCAAAGTGTACCCAATCACATTCGACGAGTGCAGTGATTTCAAGTCTAAGAATCACAATCACCACCATCACTATGAGAGATAATTCTGACTACCATGTCATGGTTCCATGTGTCACTCTCATGGTGGGTCTGTCCGATATATTGTTCTCCAATATGTATCTATGTGCTTGGTTTGATATCATATATCATGACTAATGAGACACTGTCATCAACCAACACACACTCTAGTCTTCATGTGTCATTGTTATCTATCAACCTTCCACAATGATATCTGACTAGGGATATAACAAGAATGTACATACTCTTAGCATCTGTATGATCTCATTGTTCGGGCCCTTAACCTAAAGACATACGTCATTGAGTATTGTCATTCTTTAGACATTCATTATGCTCTATCATTTATCTCATAATCGATTGAGCTAGAATAAATTGGAAGCTTGCCTTTGATATTTATTAAATCAATCATGACGTATGCCAATACAATCATCATATGATCAGCTCTCAGGGCATACATACCAACACATGCAACAAAATATCTAGTAATGAGAATAAAATTAGGTAGCGGGGCTACTCCCCACACTTTGCTGAGAAGACTAATTGCTCATTGAAAGCAAATGCAAGTACAATAAGGAATTAGAGAGAGAAGTGCATGGTTAAAGTAGAAGATGAAATTGCAATCTTGATGTGTAGAAGCATGTCTTCAAACTTGGAGACGTAGGTGTAGAACAAGAAACAATAACAACTCCTTGATGTTCGTACAAGGTGAGCTGGAAGTTGCCAATCTCCTTGTGGCAGGATCAACTACTATAGAAGCAAATTTTGTGGACCGATTGATGGTAGAGACATCCTTTTTCTAGCTTATTTTAAAGTAGAACCTTAGAATCTCAGTGGAGGTTGGGATCTTGTCTATTGAAGTTTGTCAACCAATGAAATCAACTATAGAATCTAGAGGTGGACACTCCAAATTAGTTTTGGCAGGCTGGACACATCAAATGGCAGATCCTTTTCTCAGTGAATGTGGCCATGTATTTATAGGTGGAGGTTAGGGTTTTGAATCCTTCCCAGGTGCTTAGTAGTTAAGATTTTGGTCATCATGGATGCTAAGAGACAATGGTGGAAGTAGAAAAAGGGTATGTGATGTTCATTATTTTCATCAATATACAAAGGGGCAGGACAACCATCAATTGTTGGTGCTAGAACTCCCAACGAAAGATGCCATTAGGTTTCCCATTAGTAGACAACCATCAATAGGCAGAGTCAGCCTTTCCATTAGAAGGTTGATGTGCGTATTTCATATCTACTTTTTGCACACATCCACACACATTCAATTCATTTTGCCTTCCATTTACCCTTTAATCATACTTAACTTGCCATCTTTTAGTATTTTACTTGTTGCATGATGTTGATTGCAGACACACATTTACAATCTCAAAATTGGAGATAGCTCAACTCAAATCCAACCTCAATGGGATCTCCCCTCGATTTGCAACTGATTCGGAGTTCATTCTTGAAGAAACAACATTAAACATGGCATGTCTTATTTAAGACACGACGTGTAACTTCCCAAAAAGTCTAGATGAACGAAGAACATGCTGTGTGTTATTCATCATACATGTGTGTAAGATTCCAACAGCCTCAATGCCCGAAGTGCATAGTAGATGACACGATGTGTCTGTGACACTCCGCCATCACACAGATAGCAAGGTGACAGGTGAAAACATGTGGAACCACATATTACTGAAAACACGGGTTAATTAAAACCGATTTCGGAAAGCAGATAAACAAAGAAACTATTACATCCAGATCCTGCAAGGAAATAGGTTATACACTATTATAAGCCTGATATATGTCCACAACTTAGGGAAAATAGCTGTCCTGCCAGCACATGAGTTCATCACCTGTTTAAACATAACGGGCCACATCAGGCCAGTAGCAGGGTATACAAAGCTACATCAGGTAAACATCGTAAAACATCGTCAAAACACCTCTGAGGACCTGAGAGTATAGGGATGACTCTAGGACTCTACTAAAAAACCACCAAAATAGAAGCATGTCCATCTCTTGCCTTCTACTGATCTTCTTCTTACTACTGGGCCACAACCTCGCGACCACCACCACGTCTAGCGCGACCACCTAAAAAGGTTGTAAACCAATGGGGTGAGACACACAGTCCCATCGAGAAACATAAATCCCCACCGAAACTATAAAAACTCAGAAGGTTTAAAGCAGATAAAGCAGATAACTGATAAGGACATATAATAAGAGCAACATATTGAGCAAGACTATTATTACCATCAATCTTACCAAGATATCCGGGGGGCATATAACCTGATTTTCTTTATGGAACATGATTGGCAAGATAATATTTATGAGATCTTACCACATAACATAAGGAACGTATAAGTAACTGCAAGGTATAACAAGACCAACTACACAAGCAAGGCCTCAACCAATGTTTCGTGTTTTGCCTTAAGCAATAAACACTATTTGGCTGGATTACGTATTATTATGCCCTGAGGAAGTGAGCCGTACCGCTCAAATCCAACCTTCAGTTGCGAAACCCAAGCCAGTGCCATAAAAGGTCAATGGAAGAGCCGGACTCCATGACCTCACCACCTCATGGTCAGTGCACGAGTGCAAAACAAGCAGGACTACAATCTCATGCTTAAGTGGCCTCAGCCACAGGGTCAGACTACCCTCTGCCTAGCCCACCTCGGTACAGGTATCAGCGCTAGTGAAACTGAGCCATGAGCATGATCACCGTACTTTGAGCCATGAACATAATCATGCTCTTCTTATCACACATCCTGAGCCATGGGCCTGTTCACCATGCTCTAACATATTGAGCCACGGGCCTGAAACCATGCTCTGGAGTCTACAACCGAAGTTGCACTCAAATCCTCCTCATTTTTGGATAGGAGAAACCACACATATTCAAAATCATGCGCTTCCAGGTTAACCCGCAAGAGAACCTGTTTCACCATCACCATCTACTGACGATGATGGATCTATGGCCAGGGCAAACTACATGATATATTCCACTGTAATTAATTAGTATATTTTAAGTGGATTGTTGAGGCAACCAAGTTGTAAAACACATAAGTAGTGAGTTATATTATTACTATCATCATCACCTTGTCCTGGGATCTCAATCCCTTATCAAAAAAATCCACTGCCTCTCAAGGTATCATCACCATCTTACATCATCACTGGGGATAACAATCCCTTATCCCATCATCAAGAGGATAACACCTCACTAGGCACTCAGCCTTCATTAGGTTCTTAGACCTATCTTCTTATACTGGTGATGCATGTTATTTCATCGACAAGAGTTATCATCATGATACAGTGTTATTCAAGCACATATGCCTCATAGCTCTTACCTGGATATGAATTCATCTTATACACCTGCATGGTTAGTATACGCAGTAAGAGAGATAACTTAAAATCACCAGACATAGAGCTTTACTGATTATCATGTCATTAGGGTTTGCAGTTACACATGTCATGATCAAGACTATGTGTGGCATACTATATCAATTACATTACTGCTATCAAATCATGGGCATCCATTTGAGCTTATAAACTAGCATCTTATCTTCTTAATAGGCATCATCTTCACGCATTAAACATAGCATTGGTTTACAAACCATCATCCATAACCCATAATCATCAAAGGTGCGAAAACATGATAAAGAACCACTAGCTAAGGTTTCCGAGTTGGTCATGACCCTCACCAAAGGTGGTATCGAGCAGGGTAACTACCCTCACCCAAGCCTGTCGACCAAGCACAACGGACAACCACATAACGGCCGATCCAAGGGCAAAGCATATCAGGCAACCACTTCATGGTGTGTCGTGCAACTAGAGAGCAAAGGTGCTATCGTGTAGCTGGGTTCATGGGGCATATCAAGCACCCAAGGTGACAGACATCCACTGAATCAGGCAAAACCCTATCGGCCCACTTAGTTTAGGGTTAGGGTTATGTCGGGTGACAACTACCCTATCGTTCAACTAAGTCAAGCATACCATATAGGTCACCATAGGGTCCGTCACTCAACCCATGTCGGGCAAGAAACCAACCCAACTTGTATCGCCCAAGACTCCAACCAGGGATATCCACTTAGGCACTCTGTCGGCCAAGGGGCAACATCTATTAGGTCAAAGGATCGTCTAGATCAAGGCATATCGCCCAAGCTCAGCATCAAGGTCAAGAGGGCCATATCGGGCATCAAGCCAACAACACTCAAAATGACCATATCGGCCAAGACTAAACCTAAGGCAGGGGTGGTGTCGGGCAGCACTACTACAAGGTGTATCATGCAAGGCACCAAGCTCATCCCGACAAGGTCATCATCAACCTCAAGATCACCATCATCAAAACCCTAAAAGATTAAGAGAATTGGCTCACCTCTCAACAACCAAGAGAGAGGAGTTTTGCACAACCTCCATCACCAATCGGGCAACATGATGGATCATTTCCATATCAGCCTAAGGCTCAACCAAGGCTCACCTCTCAAATCCATGGTGAGAGAAGAGTGTTGCTCAAGAAACTAGAGTATAGACTCACCTCTCAACAACCAAGTGAGAGGGGTGTTGCCTATATCACTAGAGCCAAACTCACTTCTCAAGACCAAAGGAGAGAAAAGGGGTATTGCCTAAGAAACTCTACACATAGGGTTCGGCCACCAAGATCAAAGCCCATCCAACACATCCATTATAGCAACAAGATCATATATCCAACAAGATCAAAGGTGCAAACTAGAGCAAGAAACATATCTAGCAAGGAGTATGGCCGATCAAGATGAAACATATTATGCAACAAGAAAGGGGAGTAGTATAGATAAGGTTAGGAGTTATGTAACCCACCTTAAGAAAGCTCCAAGCTCCTAGAACCAAGCAACACCTTCGGCCACCACAAGAGGAAGAAGAAGAAGAAAACTCCAAAGAGAAGGATCGACCACCAAGCTTAGCTCCTCCAAGGGTATTGGCCACCAAGGTTAGCTCCTCCAAGGGTATCGGCCACCAAGGTTGCAAAGGAGAGGTGTCATTCACCAAGGAAGAGGGGAAACTAAGGAACTAAAGGGATCCTTAGTAAGAGAAAGGAGATACATATATAGAAGAGGGTGGAGGAGAAAATAAGGCAATGTGTCACCCACCTAGGGACACTTGTCCATGGGCAATGCCACATTTTCATCCCACCTCATACACATGTCTAAGGCAATTGCCACATGCAAGCATCATGCACCAAGTGTCCACTAGAGTGGTGACACAAACGAAGCTAAGAGTAAAAGATGGTCCATGGACGACACACTCACTCCCTTGCCCGATATAGCCCCATGGTCGACACAACCATGGCCGACACAAGGCTCCCAAACACACCCTTGCCCGATACAAGGTCCATCAAGGCAAGGCAAGGCTCAAACAAGGCAAAACAAGGCCCAACAAGGCTCAACCAAGCCCAAGGCAACTCAAGCAACGAGCCCAACCCTCCTCTCAACTCTAGAGGAAGCAAGGAGAGAGGAAAATGCCTCTCAAGGTGACAAACTTGCTCATCAACCCAAGACTTGGGTTATTGCAAGTGGCACCTCCAACTCTCAACAAAGCACATGCAACCTTAATCACCACTAGAAGTGATTAGCAAGTAACTAAACACAAGGTTTAGGCAAAGCAAACAGGATAAGCCCAAAATGGAGGTCAGGGTCCTTACAGTGTCCATATTAAGACATGGAGTGTCCTCACGATCTAGAGGCCTACTCCGACTTGTTGTCAATGCACACATGCGTATATTTAGTCGAACACACTGTGTGCCTGATACCCAGATTGACTCCAGTGACAGCTTCATGACGTGTCTCTAATGGAACACACAGTGTATTTCTCACACAACAGTAGTTAGTCGACAAGTTACACGATGAGACACACCATGTCTCCTCAAAGACATGTCATGTCTTTATCAGTTTCTGCAGAAATAAGCAACAACTGCCCCTCATTTTAAAACATGAATACAACCTTTTGGGAAGCTATCACTCATCATTTACAAGCACTTTTCATCCAAGAGAAGTTCTAGAGGAAGGCGATTTTGGGGTGGAAGAAGAGGTTTTCTTGGGAAAGAACCTCCATTCTACTTCATTTCTTCTCCATTTCTTCTCCAAAGGTGCAGAAGAGTTGTTCTTCTCATGTGAGCTTCTCGGGAGGGAGGATTGTCCAAGTTGAAGCAACTCTAAGGGTGGAATCTTGTCCTCTAACTGAAGCTCTACTTTCCCCTAGCTACACTTTTTGTTCCTTTAGCTTTTTCTTCTCTTTAGCCATGTAAAACTCTAAAAATTCTACAATGTGTTTGTTCATCTCCATTATGGACGAGTAAAACTCTTTTCTTGGGTAGAGAGAGTATCTCCCATGCCATTACTCATGTGAACTCAAAATTTATATCTAATGTTAGTTAATTTGCTTCTCCATGGATGCCTATAGTGATTTGTTGCTTGTATGTTTGGTTGGCCACCTTTTATACATGTTTTATGCTTTCTTGTACTATTTGAGAGGATGCATGAGGAAGTAGGGAGCAGGATTCATGGCAATATGCTCTTGACCATGGGAATGGCTGGAGTATGTCAAGGGTTTTTTGCTGTGTTCAAATCTAGCGTAGACACGAGAGTGTTATGATATGACGAGAACCATCTCATGTCGCCGGGAGGTGCGTGATGATGCCAAGATCCTTGCAAATTGAATACATGTTTTAATTTCATAGTTATGCATGATGTGATGGTGTGGTAGTGAAATATCATATCTAGGATTCTCTAATTTCTGAATTGAAACTTAAACTTGAGCTCTTTTATTGTTACTTGCCTTTTTGCTATTTATAATCAACTCAACTATTGTAATTTGACTTAGATTAACGAAGGTTAATGATTTTTCACCTAACTAACCTAGCTCCTTGAGTTCGACACTCAATTATAATTGACCCGTACACTTGCAGGTGATAAGCGAGTTGAGACCTTTCTTTTAAAACTCCAACAAGTTTTTGGCGTCGTTGTCGGGGAGCTATAGTAATCTTAGTTAGAGTAGAAGAGTTAACTAGTAATTGAGACTAAGCCATCATTTCTGTATTTCATATCGTGGTACCTCTTTGATTTTGTGAATCTCACTCAATTTTTGCTTTTCAGGTTGAATGCGTCGTTCTAAGAGGGGTCTATAGACATCAATCTTTCTAGACCCAAAAATAGAGTGAACCTTTAGTAGCCGCAGGAGAGTAAGGAGGAGGGAAAACTCTTCAAGTTTGGAGGGATCACATCCTTCAATAACACAATCTTCACCTTTACCACTGCCTTCACTCAAGAATTAGAGATGGAGGACAACCTTCCCCTCAAAGATTGTGTTGTGCTGGTTTCCATCAATATTTGTGGGGCCATAAATCATCTTGCAATAGAGGCCAAAAACTTCTCCATCAGCCCTACAATCATGTAGATGATCCAACAGAGCCGCTCCGGGGGAACTCCTATGGAAGATCTGAATCTTCACATAGCAGAGTTTCTACAGTATATGAACACCTTTAAGATCAACAATGTTCCAACTGAAGGAGTACGCCTACTCCTATTTTCAGTCACTTTATGAGATGGGGCCAATGTGTGGCTCTCTTCATTGCCTAACCATTCCATAAAGAGCTGGGATGAATTGCTAAATACTTTTCTCACTAAGTATTTCTCTCCTAGTAAGACGGCCCAGCTGAGGAACCAAATCACAAACTTTAAGTAAAAATAAGGAGAGATGCTTTACGAAACCTGGGAGAGATTTAAAGATCTACGACACCTATGTCCTCACCATGGCTGGTTGCTACTGTAAACCTTCTACAACGGGTTATTCTACAACACACATGTATCCATTGATGCTGCTGCAAATGGAGCCTTGATGAACAAGTCATATAGTGAAGCTTATGCCATTATTAAAGATATGGCACTCAACCACAGCCACTGGATTTTTGAAAGGAGCAGTCAACCATTCTATTTCACCAGCTTAAGTGAGAAGTCTAGCGGGAAACATACTGTGGATGATGTGGACCTGATTGCAGGCAAACTTGACGACTTGACTCAGAAGTTTGAAAAGCTGACCACTCACTCAGTTCAAGCAGTTGAGCAAGTATGTGAGGTGTGTGGAACATCCATCCACAACTCTGCTTCTTGTTTTGCACTGCATCTCAATGCCACTGAGTCACTAGAAAAAGTCAACATTGTAGGCAATTTCAATAATAAACAAGCCTACAATCCTTTTTTCTAAAATTTATAACCCAGGATGGAGAGACCATCCAAAATTTTCTTATAAGAACAACAACTCACAGAACTAGAAACAAGGTCAAGCTCAAGGTCAACAACCTATGAGCAACCATCAGCCAATGAATGCCAACCGTCAACAACCACTGAGGTATATCAATAGCAACAATAGGAACTTCAATCAATTTCAACAAGTGACTCCTCCACCACAAAAATCCATCTTGGAAAGCCTCCTTGAGACTTTTTTCATCGCACAAATTTAGTAGAACGATGAGTTCTAGGTGCATGGAAATCTTTTGAAGGATGCTATCACACAATTGCCTTCTAAAGTTGATGAGATTGTTACCCACACCATGATGTTGGAGAACCAAATAGCTCAACAAGCTTTATCCAACCAAGGAACATCATCAGGTTCTTTGCCAGTCAATTGGTTATGAATCCTAAGGAGACTTATAAATCTGTAACTATGAGGAGTGGAGCAGTCAAGGAGGGTCTATACCACCTTCTAAAAGGAAATCTGAAGAGGTTGTTGATACTACTGTTGAGGATACTATTGAAAACCAAAGAAAGAAATCTGCTGGAAATATGCACCAAGGTGATTCTTCTAGCAAGCCCAATGCCCCTTTCCCTCATAGGTTTGCTAACACCAAAGATGATGTGAAGTTCAATAAGTTCATGGACATTTTGAAAAAGTTGTATGTGAATCTGCCTCTAGTTGAAGTCATAGCTAAAATGCCCTCCTACACCAAGTTCTTGAAGGACATCCTAACAAGGAAAAGAAGATCTGGTCAATTCAAAACTATCATATTGTTTGAAAGGCTAAGCTCTATCATCCAGAACTGTATCCCTAAAAAAGTAGATGATCAAGGTGCCTTTACTCTCCCTTGCAAGACATGAGACTCTACTTTTGACAAAGGCCTTGTTGATCTTGGAGCTAGCATCAACTTGATTCCTATTTCTTTGTGGGAAAAGCTGGACTTGGGAGATTTGAAGCCGACCTCAATGGCAATTCGGCTAGCTGATCTCTCGATCAAGCATCCTATAGGAGTGATTGAATATGTCCCCGTACAGATAGGGAGGTTCTTCATAATATGTGACTTTGTAGTTTTAGACATGCATGAGGACCCAACCAATCCAGTCCTCTTTGGAAGACCTTTCTTACGTACTGAAGGTTGTCTAGTTGATGTTAGAGAAGGAAAACTCACTGTCAGAGTTGGAGATGAAGAACTTGCAGTCTTTATTTATGACGCCATGAAGGCACCCAACTCCAAGGAGAACCTTTGTCTTATTGATACTATTGATACACTGCTTGAGGAAGAAAAGAATTATGTTGAGACTACTCTTGATGATCTTGAAGAAGAAGTTGAAAATGCCATTTTCAATGAGGAAATTCCTAAAACCTTGAAGATTTGACCAAGTGATAAAGATTCAAAGAAGAGTGAGGAAAGAAATACTACAGCTCCAAACAAACATGTAGAATTAAAACCCCTCCCATCGGGGTTGAGGTATGCTTTCTTAGGCCCAAACTCCACCTCTCCAGTTATTATAAATGTTGAATTGAATAATGATCAAGATGAAAAATTCTTAGACAAACTTAGAAGCTATAAAGATGTGATAGGTTACTCAATCAATGAACTCAAAGGAATTAACCCATCTATCTGTATACATACAATATCTTTAGAAGAAAATGCCAAACCATGCATAGACCCCCAAGGAGACTGAACCAAAATATGATGGAAGTTGTAAAAGAGGAAATCATCAAACTTAAAGATGCCAAAACTATTTATCCAATAAGTGATAGTCCTTGGGTGAGTCCTAGGCATTTAGTGCCTAAGAAAGGAGGAACAACTATAATAATCATCATCATCATCATCTAAGCCTTAATCCTAACTATGTTGGGGTCGGCTACATGGATCCTTCGTTTCCATTCAGCTCTATCATGGGTCATATTCTGATTGAGATGTAGAGATTCAAAATCTCTCTTTATAAGCTCATCCCATGTTAATTTAGGCCTTCCTCTTCTTCTATTTATAGTGTTTGGCTCAATAGCATTGCTTCGTATAAGCGCACTAGTAGGTCTGCGTTGCACATGTCCGTACCATCTGAGTTGGCCCTCACACAACTTGTCCTCAATGCTCGCCACCCCCATTTTATTCCTAATATAGTCATTTCTCAAACGATCTTTTCTTGTCTTCCCACACATCCATCTCAACATACGTATTTCAGCCACGTTCCACTTGTTGAGACCTTGTTTCTTCACCACCCAACATTCACTCCCATAGAGCATGGTTGGTCGTATAGCTGTTCTATAAAACTTACTTTTTAACCTGAGAGGGATCTTCTGATCGCATAAAAGTCCAGTCGCACTCCTCCATTTCAACCATCCTGCAGTGATCCGGCGACAAACATCATTTTGGACATCCCCGTCTATTTGAATAATAGAACCTAAGTAACAAAATTGTCACATTTTGGTATATCTACTCCATCCAACTTGGCTCCATCATTCACACTGCGAGATTGGCTGAAATTGCAATGCATATACTCAGTTTCGCTCCTGCTAATCATCAATCCATTTGATTCTAATGCCTTTCTCCAACATTCAACTTTATCATTCAATCCATCTTTTGTTTCGTCAATCAAAACAATATCATCAGCAAATAACATACACCAAGGAATATCATCCTGAACATTCTTTGTTAACTCATCCATAACCAGAACGAATAAATATGGGCTGAGTGTGGATCCTTGGTGTACCCCAACTGTAATAGGAAAAGTTGGTGTCTCTCCTCCAGAAGTCTTGACACTTGCAGTAGAGCTATCATACATGTCTTTGATCAAGTCAATGTATTGGATAGGCACACCCTTTTTCTTCAAAACCATCCATAACACTTCTCTGGGTACTCGATCATAAGCCTTCTCTAGATCGATAAACACCATATGAAGATATCTTTTACTTTGTCTATACTTCTCCATAAGCCTCCTTATCAGAAAAATAGCCTCTGTTGTTGATCTTCCAGGCATGAAACCAAATTGGTTGTTTGATACCTGCGTTATAGATCTTAACCTCTGCTCAATAATCCTCTCCCAAAGCTTCATCGTGTGACTCATCAGCTTGATACCTCTATAGTTTATACAGCTCTGAATGTCACCTTTGTTCTTGTAGATTGGGACTATAATACTATTTCTCCACTCATCCAACATCTTCTTGGTCTTCATAATCTTGTTAAAGAAATTTGTTAACCATGTAACTCCCTCATCCCCCATACTCTTCCATACATCAATGGGAATATTGTCTGGTCCGCATGCCTTTCTCATTTTCATCCTTTTCAAAGCATTCTTGACCTCAAATGGTGAAACTCGTCGTGTGTAAATGATATCTCTTGTGTTCATGTCACACGAGTCGCTAACATTATATGCAGTATCTCCATTGAAAAGCTTATGGAAGTAATTTCTCCACTAGTTTTTGATATCATCATCCTTCACCAATACTCTACCATCTTCATTCTTTATGCATTTTACTTGACTGAAGTCTCTTCCTTTCCTTTCTCTTATACGAGCCATTTTATATATATCTTTTCCCCCTTCTCTAGTGTCCAACTTCTTATACATATCATCAAAGTATCTAGACCTTGCCTCCCGAACCACCTTTTTAGCTTCTTTCTTTGCCTGCTTGTATCTATGGAACGTTGCATCATCTCCAGATTTGGGCAAGCTCCTATAGATCTCCCTTTTCAGTTTAATAGCCTTTTGTACTTCATCATTCCACCACCAAGTCTCCTTCTGTGGAGGTCCACAACCTTTAGACTCCCCCAAAACCTCTTTGGAAATTTTTGTTATGCAGGAGCTCATGTTATGCCACATGGTGTTAACATTAGGCTCCAAGTTCCAAGTTACCTCCTTGATGAGTTTATCATGAAAAGTCAATTTCTTTTCTCCTTTAAGATTCCACCACTTGATCCTGCTATCTTGGTTTCCGTTATGTTTGCCTTTATTGATCTTCATGTTAATATCCAAAACTACCAACCTTTGTTGGGTCATGAGTTCTTCGCCAGGAATCACTTTACAATCCTTGCATATGTTACGATCCACCCGCCTTGTAAGGAGGTAGTCAATTTGGCTACAGTTGTGCCCACTCTTGAAAGTAATCTTATGAGATTCTCTTTTCTTGAAATGGGTGTTTGCCAAAATCATATCATATGCAACTGCAAAATCTAATATCCTCTCTCCTTCTCCGTTCCTATTGCCATATCCAAAACCACCATGAACTCTCTCAAATCCAGCATTACCACTCCCCACATGGCCATTTAAATCACTCCCAATAATAATCTTCTCCTCGATCGGTATTCCTTGCATCAATTCATCCATGTCATCCCAAAAATCCTTCTTCACATCCTCACTAAGGCCAACTTGGGGGGCATAAGCGCTAATAATGTTAAAAATATTCCCCCCAAGAACAACCTTGATAGCTATGATTCTATCACCCATCCTTGTAATCTTCACAACGTCATCCTTCAACATCTTATCAACGATAATAGCTATGCCATTTCTGTGTTTATCAATACCCGTATATCAGATTTTGTATCAAGTGTCTCCAATCTCTCTACAGCGTTCCCCTGTCCACTTGGTTTCCTGCAAGCAAGCTATATTGACTTTTCTTCTCATCATGGTATCCACTATCTCCAAAGATTTCCCTGTCAAAGAGCCAATATTCCAAGATCCAACTCTAAACCTTTTTTTTGAACTTGCTTCTTTACTTGCCTTCGTCCAAAATGTTGCCCCTGCACATTTTTCACTGCATCTGGGCAATTATGCGGCGGGACTAGCTTCTTTACCCACACCCGTCCAAGATGTGGAAACCCTTACAAATTTTTCACTACATCTGGGCGATGATACAGCGGGACTTGCTTCTTTACCCACACCCGTCCAAGATGTGGAAACCCTTGTTTATCCTTCAACACAACCGAGCATCGTTGTGTCGAAACCCCTTGCATATTTATCACTGCACCCGAGTGTCGGTGCAGTGCGTCGCTAGGTAGGGACGCTCCAACAATATTCTTATAAGGATCCATGTCATAGAAAGAGTGACAAAGATTTTATAGGCTGGCTGTCAACCTACCACCAACCCTCCTCCTTTACCCGGGCTTGGGACCGGCTACATTTACACACAAAAAATGAAAACATAGGCAGAGTTAGGAATTAATAAAACAACTGTAATAAAAGGGGAAAATGATGAATTAATAAAACAAGAATCGTTACTAGGTGGTGAATGTGCATTGATTATAGAAAATTAAATAAAGCCACAAGGAAGGATAATTTCCCTTTACCATTTATTGACTTGATACTAGAAAGGCTTGCTCATCACTCCTACTTTTGTTATCTTGACGGGTATAGCGAGTTCTTTTAGATTCCCATCTACCCACCCGATCAGGAAAAGACCACTTTCACGTGCACCTATGGAACTTCTGCTTATAGGCGGATGCACTTTGGGCTTTGTAATGCTCCCACCACCTTTCAAAGGTATATGATGGACATTTTCTTTGATTACATTGAAAAGATAATGGAAATATTCATGGATGACTTTAGTGTTTACGCCAATTCCTTTCATGATTGTTTGTTGAATCTAACTAAAGTTTTGTAGAGATGCCAGCAAGTCAACCTCATGCTTAATTGGGAAAAGTGCCAGTTTATGGTGCAGACAGGGATTGTTCTAGGCCATGTTATTTCAAGTAGAGGAATTGAAGTGGAGAAAGCTAAAGTGAAGGCTATTGAAAACATGTCAACTCTAACCAATGTGAAAGAAATTTGCAGCTTCTTAGGACATGTAGGTTTCCATAGAGGATTTATAAAGGAATTGTCAAAGATTGCAAAGCCTTTATGCTCCTTGCTAGCAAAAGATGATGAGTTTGTGTTCGATGATGATTGCCAAATTGCTTTTTGAAAGTTGAAATATGCCCTAGTTTCATTTCCCATCATCCGGCCACCAGATCGGAGTGCTCCTTTTGAAGTAATGTGCGATGCAAGTGACTAAGATATAGGAGAAGTCTTGGGACAAAGAAAAGACAACAAAATCCATGCCATAAACTATGCAAGTAATACCCTAGATGATGCACAAATCAACTATTGTACTACTAAGAAGGAGATGCTTGACATAGTCTATGCCTTTGACAAATTCAGATAATATCTAGTGGGTTCCAAGGTCATATTATATACAAATCATGTTGCAATAAGGTACCTTATGAGCAAGAAAGATGCCAAACCTCGCCTCATCCACTAGATATTGCTATTATAGAAGTTTGACTTGAAAATGAAAGATAAGAAAGGGACCGAGAACAATGTAGTTGACCATCACTCAGGTCTTTCTACTAATGTTGAAGACAAGGTTACAATTGACGACAAATTGCCTATTGAGAAGCTTAATGTGGTGAATTCTCTTGCTCTGCCATGGTTTGCTAATTACATAAATTATCTTGCCAACTGATGTCTTCCACCTGATTTCACATACTAGCAAAAGAAAAAGTTACTTCATGATGTCGAATTCTATTATTGGGATGATCCTCTATTATTTAATCAATGCACAGATGGACTTATCAGGAGATGCATCCCCAATGAAGAGATTGCTAGTGTGATTTGAGATTGTCATCCCTCTCTCTACGACATACACTTTGGGGTGGATAAGACTACAACCAAGATTCTTCAATATGGTTTCTATTGGCCAAGTCTATTTCATGACGTACACACATTGGTCAAGGCTTGTGACAATCTCTGAAGAAATGGGGGCATTTCAAAGAGGGACAAAATGCCATCGAATTCAATCATAGAAATAGAAGTTTTCGACGTGTGGGGCATAGATTATATGGGCCATTTTCCATCCTCGTGAAGCTACAAGTTCATCCTAGTAGCTTGTGATTATGTATCTAAAAGGGTGGAGGCAATCCCCACTCAATCACCAGATGCAATGTTAGTGATAAAACTGTTCTAGAAGATTATTTTTCCCAGGTTTGGAGTTCCAAGAGCAATAATTTTCGAAGGTGCCAGCCATTTCAATGAAAGAAACTTTAACAACCTGCTTAGTAAGTATGGGGTGAAGCATAATGTGTCTACACCTTATCATCCTCAAACATCAGGTCAGGTGGAAATCTCAAATAGGCAACTAAAAGCAATTATATAAAAGACTGTCTCTAGCTCAAGGAAAGATTAGGCACTAAATCTAGACAATGAACTATGGGTATACATGACAACTTTCAAAACTCCAATGGGTACAACTCCTTTCAAGCTTGTCTACGACAAATCATGTCACCTACCCGTAGAATTGGAGCACAAGGCATGGTGGGCAATCAAATTCCTTAACTATGACCTAAAGAAAGTAGGAGAGAAAAGATTGTTGCAACTCAAGGAGCTCAAAGAAATCATAATGGATGCATATGAGAACGCCATGATCTACAAAGAAAAGACAAAGAGATGGCATGCCAAAAGAATCCAAGTCAAAAATTTCAAAGAAGGAGACCACATTCTATTGTTCAATTCCAAACTCAAGTTCTTTCTAGGAAAATTGAGATCTAAGTGGTCTGGACCGTTCTTATTTTTGAAAGTCTTTCCATATGGGATAGTGGAGCAACAAGGGAAGAAATCAACATGGACAAAGGTGCAAGCTGTATACCACAGGAGAGGAGATTGACAAAGGAGCCTTTTGCTCTCTCTAAGATGTTTGATCAACTAGTTGAAGAGTCTTACTCCAGACTTTAAACGGAGGAACTTGTGGGAGTTGACCCCACATCATGATAGATTTCATTCATTAATATCAGTCAAGAACATTTTTTAATTCCCCAAATAAACTTATCATGGATGAATGTAATAATGCAGACTCTCATAGATACATATCATCATCTCTGTAGTTACTGATTAAATAAGACAAATTCTATAGAAGATCAGAAAGACACAACATGTCTTTATTTGCACATGTAGTGTCATACTCACAGGAGGGACGACTATGGATATTCTAAAAAGTACACGGCGTGTACCATTTTTCACATGGGGTGTATGATCACTGAAAACACTCGTTGGAATCGAGCACAATGTGTTTTTAATCAAACACGACGTGTCCTATCGGTCTCTCAAAAGTGCTAAGTTTTTTTGGAATAACACATGACATGTCTTTGTTTGACACATCGTGTAGATATCAGGTAAAGGAGTGTGTAGATTCCAACTGGAATGTTACACATCATGTCCTTATTTGCACATGGTGTGTCGATATCAGGTTGAAGACACTGTGAATATATCTAGAAACGCACACGGTGTGTTATACATAGAACACGGTAAGTTCTTTTGTTCATTCAAATGAAGCTGTCTTTCAGGAAAATCACATGCCATGTATTTATTTGCACACGGTGTGTCGTTATCACTGGAGGCGACTTCAACTTTGGTTTCTGGAATCTCATACGTCATGCTTTAATACATACATGTCGTGTACTCTATAGTCAAAGTGCATTCGAAAATGAGCAGGAAACCTATGTAAAGGAACACATCGTGTCCTAAAAAAGACACACTGCGTCCAAGGACGAGAAAGGGGTTTTTTAACCCTAATTCCAAGCCACCTCTCTCACTTTCACTCTCAACCAGCCGTGTGTATCAGTCGTGTGCGAATCTGTGACTGTGTGCGCCGCCGCTGCCTCCAGATCAAGCTTCTCCGCTGTCGTTTCTCCTCAACCAAGGTCAAGCACCTGCCACCGCCGTGTGGCCGCCTTAGTAAGAAGCTTCCGCAAATGCAGCGTCGTCACTCCATGAGCAAAGCACCGCTGCCTTGACAACCATCAACACCCTCTGATGTCGTAAGGCAACCCCAATAAGAAGGTTGTGTTGCCACCGTTGCTCCGCACAACTGTAAAGCTTCCGCAAGAGAACAAGCTTCAGATATGCCTCCATCCTAGAAAGCAAGACCACACGAGTAGCACCTTTTTCATCTTCTTCTTCTTCACCTTCTCTCAAAAACAAATTGTAAGCAACCGAGCTACTACCCTGTGAAAACACCGTCATCCTCAACCTCTGGCCACCAAAATGCCTCATGTACACACTGAGTTTTCTGAAACACACATCCTATACTCGCCCAATTCACAAGATTCTCCTGTCCAGATACACATCATGTTTGCTTTCATACATGTCGTGTTTAAGCCCACTTCAGCAACATCTTCAGTAGCATTGGCGCCTTTGAAGCAAACATCAAACCGCAAGTGTGACACAAGCTCTTCCTCCACCCACAACTACATCTCCTTGACACATTTCAAGGTGACGGCAGAAGAAGACCCAACTTATCAAATCCTTATCTCGCGTAGGGTCCTCCATACCCATTTTTCCTATGAAGATACCATTAAAGCTCTATGGTTCAAGAATGAGATCAAGGAGAACCTCAAAGACATTGGCCTCGAGTACATCTACTTTTTGGTAATGAAAACTTACCCTCACCTTGTCTATGAATTCCTTACTACTCCTAAGGTCGAGGAGGACCCGAAGCATAGGCTTGAGTCCTACGCATTCATTACTTTTCATATGTTGGGATAGAGTTACAGAATCACCTTCCAGGATTTCTATGAGCTTTTAGAATGCAAATTATGGGGGTGCTCTAGCCTACCCTCCTACTTTTGAAAGTGAATTTTCTAGAATGAGATCACATATGAAGAGAGACACAATGCCACTAAGGGCAGGGCTTCTGCTATCCATAACCCCATTTTCTATTACCTCCATTGCCTCCTCAGCACATGCGTCTTTGCCAAGAAAGAAACACAAGGCGTGTGCGGGAGACAAGATTTGTTCTTTTAATGGGGTATGGTCTATGAGTTCCAAATCAATGCATGTTATTTCATCCTCACCTGATTCTTGGACATCAAGAAAATCAAGAAGAGAGAATCCGGGGACATCATGTGTGGGGGATTAATTACCCTCCTGGCCACCGAGCTTGAAGTGAACCTGACTGGATTAGAAGTTGCACAAGGCTGGAACCTGGTGGACATTCAGTTTATGATCTCTGTAGGGCTGATCAGTAGGGTCCCCAACAATGATGCCAAGTTCAGACAATATTTTTTGATTTGCGAGAGAACCACCCCCGCACGAGCGCCACTTTTGTGACCCCCACAGGCGGCGTAAACTCTTGGGGACCCTGACCCGCCCATAAGGGTGGCCCCAACTAGTAGCATCACTGGCCAGCTGACGCTATGGGCAAACCATTTATGAGGCCATATCCAAGAGTCAAACTCGTGACTTCTCGCAGAGGCCTTGCGAGCCGCACCGCCTGAGCTATGCCTCACCGGCAAGTTCAGACAATATTTTGACAATGATTAGTACATAAACCTACCTGATTAGGAATACAATACTTTGACAAACAAGGAAAATTGGAAGGTTGATCTTAGTGGCCAAGACAATGAAGCTATTACACCTAAAGATCAAGCTACTCCAGTTGCTCATCTGCACAGTCCACTACCACCCTCCACCAACACTCAGTCATGTACACTTGGGTGATGCTTAATGTTAGGCATCTTTATGGCTATGCTCAATAGTAGTTTGACCATATGGACAATTGTCTTGACTTGATGGAGCAACAATATTCTATGATGCAAAACATGGTCCAGGGCATGGATATGTGGCATATCTCTTAGGCCCACTATCCAATGCCTCAGTAGCATCACCCTGCACCTTCATCGTCGCAGCCCGATCCCACACCACAACCTATGTTTGTTGACATTCTGGATGATGATGATCTTATCAACTAGTTTTTCCCTAGTACTCACGGGGGTGCCAGTCCTTTCTACTGATGCCATCCATGATAGGTACCCAGTTGCATCTTTTTGGGTTTGATTGATGCAGCGAGGACACTGCAAATTTCAAGTTAGGGGGTGCAACCGGTCGGTAATGTAGTTGTTTAGTTGTTTTTTACTTTCTAGTTTAGTCTTCGTCTCTAGTTTCTATTTCTGTTTTTAGTTTTTGCTTTTCTCTTGACAAGTTTAGTATGATGTGAGACTCATTTTGTGTAATGAACTAGCTTACTATCTTGTCCTCCCTCATCAGAATTTTCAATTAAAGAAATTGCAAGAGCATGCATGAATCAAATGAAACTTTATGGTCACCAACACATGTTTAAATGTCAGATTTATGTTTGTAGCCTGAAATTTCATCTTTTTCATCCTGGATTGCCTAATACATGTAATTGGTAACAAATTTTATGAATATGGAAACTTTGCGACACTATTTAGAACACAGGATAATTTTGCCAAACTCTCATTGATTTTACAACCACCCCTTTCAGTGAATTTTTTTCAAAACAAATGAATGGAATTCAAGTGATGTTACAATTTGAATAATTCTCTTCTGTTATGAGAAAAATAAGTGAAACCCTCCACCAATTTAACTTACATTATGGTTCACTTCACCTTAATTACCCCATAAAAGATGTCTGAAAGCACCCACATGTCATACTAACCTAGTGTAAGTTCGATCTGGCCATGATGGTTAGGTGATATGTCCTAGAAGAGGGTAAAATGCCCCAACCGGCACTCCTTGTGTGCATAAGCCTACATTAGCAGTTGAGTGCCAGAATCACCAATCCTATATCATATATTTTGGGAAAACAAGAAGAGAGAGCTAAAGTTTGCTAACTTTAACTAAGATTCCATCATTGGCACCAGTAGTAGATGAAGGTTTTGTTGCATATTCACTGATTGTTTGGCTTAGTCATCCAAGTTCCTTCTAGTGCTACCTAGTTGACTACTTCATTTAATGCGTAACCATCATTGCTGAACTTAATTTTCTTTCTTGGATGTTTAAGTTGAAGCCAAGGATATGAATACGAATCTGATAATTATGTTGGCTTGATCCCTTTTATATCTTCCATTTCATTTGATCTGTATATGAGCTTTGCAATTCCTTCATTTGTGTTCTATTCTTTTTGCTTGAGGACAAGCAATAGTTCAAGCTTAGGGGGATTTGATGTGTGCATTTTGTATCTACTTTTTGCACACATCCACACACAAATTCAATTCATTTTGCCTTCCATTTAGCCTCTAATCATACTAAACTTGCCATCTTTTAGTTATTTTACTTGTTGCATGATGTTGATTGCAGTCAAATGTTTAAAATCTCAAAATTGGAGATAGTCCAACTCAAATCTAACCTCAATGGGATCTCCCCTCTATTTGTAGTAGATTCAGAGTTCATTCTTGAAGAAACAACATTGAATACGGTGTGTCTTATTAAAGACACAACGTGTAACTTCCCAAAAAGTCTCGCTCAATGAAGAACATGTCATGTGTTATTCAACACACGGGCGTGTAAGATTCCAGCAACCTCAATGCCTAAATGCAGAGTAGATGACATGACGTGTCCTTATTAAGACACGACGTATCCTCACTATCTAGAGGCCTACTCCTACTTTTTGTCGACGCACACAGGCGTGTATTTATTCAAACATGCCATGTTCCTTATGCCCATATCAAATCCAGTGATAGCTACATGACATGTCTCTAACGGAACACGTCGTGTATTTCTGACGCAACAACATTTAGTCAACAAGTTACACGATGAGACACGTCATCTCTCCTCAAAGACACACCGTGTCTTTACCATTTTCTATAGAAATAAGCAGCAACCGTCCATCATTTTAAAACATGAATGCAACCCTTTGGGCGATTATCACTCGTCATTTGCAAGCACTTTTTGTCTAAGAGAAGTTCCAGAGCAGAGGAAGGCAATTTTGGGGTGGAAGAAGAGTTTTTTTGAGAAAGAACCTCCATTCTACTCCATTTATTCTTCAAAGGTGCAACGTAGTTGTTCTTCTCATGCAAGCTTATTGAGAGGGAGGATTGTCCAAGTTGAAGCAGCTCCAAGGGTGGAATCTCATCCTCTAGTCAGAGTTCTACTTCCCCTTGGCTACACTTTTGGTTCCTTTAGCTTTTTCTTCTCTTTAGCCATGCAAAACTCTAATAATTCTGCAATGTGTTTGTTCATATCAATTATGGATTAGTAGAACTCTTTTCTTAGGCATGGGAGAGTAGATCTGTTACAACCCCAATTTTGGGTTCATATGGTTGGAAACACAATTTCCCAAATAAATGTATGATTATGTGAATTGTATGATTTATGTGCATTGAATGGATTTACTTTGCAATATTTCATGTGTGCATGTGATTTTATAGATAATAATATGCTAATGAGTCCAATATGATTAAAAGAAAAAGAAGAAATAAAAAAA